>VWZS01006638.1:468398-694295 GCA_013397075.1 Rhabdornis inornatus
GCGGAAGAAAGGACTGTTTGAGTTGGGAATTAATTGAAGCAGTTTTTTTGTATGTTTGTTCTGTTGTTATGAAGGTTGAAAAAGGGAAGGAAAGAATGGTCTGACAATCTTATTCTGAATTTTTTTTTCCCCCTTGTGTAGTTAATAAATTTCTTGTATACCCTCCTAAGTTTTAGGCCTGCCTTGCTTCTGCTCCTGGTTCTGTCTCACAACAGAAAATGAGTATATCTTAATTGACAAATCAAAACCATGACACATACTCTTACGGACATTTGTCCTACACTTAACCCTTTTTGGGTTTGTTTCTTGACTATGCTGAGTTTTCTGAACCTGTACTACAATTTATTTTTTGAAGGTACCATTTACTTTTACAGTGTGACAAATACTTCAGAGTAATCTGATTTGCAACTCAATTTTGGTAACAGAAGTTTTATGGCAATCCTTAAATGTAGGTCTCATATAGCAAATAATTTTCATCTATAAAGTTCCCACGAGGTCAGCATTATTTCTATTTCCAATTTATACAAAAAATATCAATAAAGCAGATTTGAGGTCTTGCATACATTTTGATGCTGTAAGCCAAATGTGAAAATAACCTTTCAACTCAATCCTTCAGTTGAACAGATTCAACTAAAATATAAATGAAAAGGAATTCAGAAGCAGCAAAGGGAAATTGAACTAAACTTTAAGACAGTATTTTGTTGTTTTGGGTTTTTTTCTGATTTATTTTTTAATTTCAATAAATGTTAATGTAACAGAACAAGAATATTCTATATATGTTCTATTCTCACTTCAGAAATTCAATGGAATGGTGTTGCAGAACAATCAGTTAACTCAGACCATGTGGATCTTGCTTTTTCCCTTAAGGAAAATAAGGCACAAGGCAAGGAGTGTGTCACTCAGCTCTGCTTCAACAGCTGTTCTTCCACTCCATTCTATGTCAGCTAATTTTTCTCTGTAGTCATTTTACTACTATCTTCTGTGCAATTGGCTTTTACATCTGCCGTAAAATGGCACAGAAGAGCAGCAGATGCATTACCACTGAGCATGACTTTAATTCTTATCTAGCTGCAAAGTGGGGTCAGAAGCAAACATTCTTTGACCTAATTTCTTTCCTAAAATACTACCACTCCTGCTAAACCATACTATATCCTAATTATCAATAGGTTATTAGGGCATGAATGATATGTTGCTGAGCTTCTGTTTCATTTCCCATAGCTTAAAAAGTTTCTGTTCTTCTTCTGTTCCTCACAGTGAACAGCAGCGTACGCTGTCACGCACACGACTTGCTGATCTTTGCACCACTTTGCAGCACTGCCTGTTTGAAAGGCAAACTGCTAAACAGTACAACAAAATGAACACTTCTGTTGCTAATAGATGATCATGCAGAGCTTGCTATTCTTACAATAAGGGGACATCTGTAATTCCTTTTTTCATTTGGTTCTTTATGTCATTTTGGGTTAATTTAATTTCAATACTGCAAGTGAAAGCTTCAATCTTAGGATAGATCTGAAAAATTAATAAGTTACTGAAACAATAATTCAGTAGTATTTACAAAGTATTTACTGTAGATATAGAAGTATGTAAATGCCTACATATCCCCAATCCTCCTACAGATAATGAACAAATACTGTCTAAAATAAATTCACACTTCAGAGGCAAAATGATGTCTCTTCATTAAAAAAATGAGTTTTATCAGGTTACACACATACAGCTGAAGAGAATGAAAGATTTTCTTCATGTCAAATGGAGAATATAATACTGTATGCAGCAAAAATTGTTGTTCAGTACCATTTTAATGATCTCAAAATGCAGAAGAAATCAGAAAATATTTTTTCATCAAAACAAAAGAAATCAAACTACTACTGACTATATTTTAAAGATTACATAGTGTTGTCACTGTGCTTAACAAAGTTAATGTTGCAGATGCTAACCTGTATCAGCGTGTTTAAAACAAACTGGCATTAAGCAAGCATATAGTGTAACTATAACACTGACTTTGTACTTGTAAACATCCTTTCCACACAGAGCCCTTTGGGACATTCAAAGAATTTACTGAATGAGCTACTTGGAATAAATAAAGAACACTCAACACTATAACACTTTAGCTGATTAAAAAAAGTTTTAACTGTTCCCCTAGTTGCCTGGAAATGGCCATTTAAAAAAATGCTGCTGTGGCAATAGCAAACCTTTATTAATTCCTTATTTTTGGATTTTACTGTGTGGGGCTTGTTAAAAATAAACTTTCAATCCAACCAGTTCAGGACTGAAAATTTAGTACTTTACAGTGAACCACACAAATTTATGGAAAAAAAAAGATTAGTTCCTTTTTTTTTTTTTAGTACTTGCTCACAGAAACCAGTCAACTCTAGCAATATTCTAGTTAACTTAAATGACAGTTACATAAACTAAATTAGAACATGTATTTCTTTCAAATTACCATGCTGAACTTTAACAAAAATCACCTTCAATTCACTTTTGTGTACCAGCTACATGACTTTATTCAAAAGGCAACACGTCAAACTTGATTTTTAAAATATGCAAATGAATTTAAAAGTTTGCCGCTAAACTTACATAAGAATTCACTTACAAATAAAGTTTAAGTGTTGAATCTCTTTTTGGCAGTAAGATGAATTTCCAGAAAACCTACTGACTACAGGTGCATTTCCAAAATTACAAGTTGTAATTACTCTAAAAGCGCATTTCTTTTAAAATCATCCATTTAAGGGCATCAGCAACTACCTTGCCATAAATTGTTTAGTTTGGGTACCAAGCAACTAAAAGCAAGTTGAACTCTAAGAGCTCAGAGTTGACAAAAACAAAAATTAAAACTGCTTTATCATACAAAATGCCTTCCCTGCCTTCACTGTGTGTTCAGACTATATCCATATGGGGGCAGTAATGTTAAAGAAAATGAAACACCTTCAAGCAGTCACCTTAATTAATTTGTTCACAGATAGCTCCTTAAACATTAGGTTCTCAATATGATACTAAAAATCTCATCCAGACCTTCAAACTACTTGCTGGTGTTTTTAATCACCCATATTATCAATAATCTGCTACTATTTTTGCATTGTGGTTACTCAATCTAAAGCAATACCTACAGCGCAGCATTGGCCCAAAATAAGCAGCAGATGGGAACTCATTTGTCCATGGTATTTGAAGACACAAAATGCTAAAACAGTTATTATGCATTCTCACCAGAGTAACACTTTCTGGATTAGGCTTTTACCTCCATGTAAACCATTCTATCAGGACAGCTTCCACCTGCCTCCATGGAGCAGCTGGAATCTTGGTGGGATAACCTCTGCCTGGACATTCAGAGCAGCAGCTCCTGCCTTGAAGTTGGCTTGAATCAGGAGCCATGTCAGACTCACAGATAAATGTCCTTTCAACCTTCATTCTGTACCCCTCAGGCAGACTTTCCTAAATCAGCTACAAAAACCCACCATCATCGGTGCCTCGGCAAAAAGCCAGTTCTTCCCCAACCTTTTCACAAAACTAGATTAAATCACCACCCATTATTCAATGGCTTCCTGAATATACCGGTAATTTACAGGGAAGAAGTCATCTAGTGTTAGGTGAAAGTTTGTAGGAACACAGCAAACAGCTCCATAATTTATTAGAAGAGAGGGAGCAGGAATGAGCTATGGAAGCATAAATGTTTGCAATGTTCCATGGAAAACTGTCCAACAAAAATCAAAATCCAGAAAATAAGCCAAACATGATCATTACCCTATTCCCCTCAATAAAACTTCTCATTACAGTACCCCAAAGAGCCTTCTGACTTTCCCAACACAAGAGCTTTTGATCTTTTGTGGTAAAAGGGTTGGGGGTGCACCTGTGTGAAAACAGGCCCTATCCAATACAGCAGGCTTCAAACCACTCACAAGTTTGAAAATGCAGAAGTTAACACAAGTTGCAATGCACTGTAACGTCACAGACCAATGAAAAGAAATAAACATGAAGTTTATTTTGTGTTGAAGATTCAACGACAACTACGTAAAAACAGAAAAAAAAATCAGAAATTAAGTTAATCATATCAACAGAACTCCAAACCACTCTGACAGCTACTTGGAGATGGAGATTACATAACCAGGCTATAAAATGGTAACAATAATATTTAGTTGGTTCTAAATGCCATCATCCAAGGTGATGCAACATTTTGCGTCTATTCAACAAGAACCATATGATTACCACAAACCCCAACATATCCTAAACACCATCATTTAAGGTGCAAAGGCTATGGCGTTTGCATGTAATTCTGCAAAACTGACTGGAGGCCTCCTTGCCTCCAACTGTGCATATACATTTCAGGATGAAAACAGCCATTCCCATTACCCTCCAATGAAGGCAAATTTCTCCCTCACTCTGAATTTCCCAAGGCCAACTTTCCCATCACTTCACAATCTACTCCATCCTCTCCTGAAGCTCATCCAGCCACTACTCATAAACATCCCACAAACATTTATTCACAGATTTTACTTCTGTTTATTCTCACAAAATCAATAGAGCAGAAGGAAAAAGGAAAGTAACTAAAAATAAGAGTACTTTAAACTGTAAAATAAAAAATAAAAGTCTGAGTTAAAGGATGATTCTGTGAATGAAAATCACAGTTATTTGTAAATATTAATTTAATACCAGGGCTCAAAATCCCAAACACCACTGAAGTCCCACTACACTGGGAAACATGCAGACATATTCTACAAAGCAATATAGTAGTTGATACAAATTTGAAGCAATTGCTGAAAACATTTTGGTATTAACATGATGTGCCTGCTGAGCTCCCAGCAACTTTGAAAATGAGAATAATTTACTCCCATATAAAAGAATTCAGAAGCCAAAGTTTGAAACCCAGATTTGAAAAATTCTAATGAGGTCGGCAAAATGACATGCAGTACCACGACTTCTTAGACGTAATTCAATCCCCACAGAAAGTGAATTCGTATTTGATGATAGTGATATATTATATTTGCTTTTTTCTTTTTTTTTTTTAAGGCCTTATCAGAATGTCTGTGACTTCTGTAATAAATTAAAAGGAAAATCAGCAGAAAATTAAAGGTTCTTACTGTACTATGGAAATAACTACAACTGGCCAATGTTATCCAATGACTGGAATGCATAACCCTTCCAAAAGTTAAAAGAAATTAAAATGGCTAACAGGATGAGAGAAGGCTTTGAACATTATTATAGGTACACTGGAGCCAGCTAGTCATTTTGAAGATTCAATAGCTCGGTGTCACTTCTGGAGTAACTGGAGTGGTCAAACAATGCCTGACTTGTGGTTTTTAAAGAAGCAGCGAAGCTTCAAAGCTCTCTTAGTTTTGAGGGAAGCAAGGGCTGTATTAGGACTAAAGAGACCCTTACTTAGGAGAGCATGACAGCCTTGAAGTAGTTTTCTGGGGAAAGGAAAGCCTTATTATCTGTGTCTGATCATTAGCTCATGGAACAGACACTTTCCTATATAAAGGGCAGGAAAGGGTCAGAGCCACAGAGCACGTCTAGTGATTATGTTGATAGCTATCATGCCAGCCGACAGCTGGGGGAATTGTGGGGTGCATTACACATGAAGCTGACTTTATGGCTGCAAAGATATCAGCTTTCTTCATAATTTGGAACTAACAGGGAGTTTCCTCTTAAGGCAGATGGATTTTTCTGGCCATTTGAGAAAGATCGTGGTTGTTAATGCTAAGAACCTTTGCAAAGAAAGAGAATGCTAACAACTGTCTTAATTGCACTTCTGACCAAAATACCCACAGAGATCTAGACTACAGAGCTACTGTATTAGATAAAATCTTTCCCCTGACATTTGTTTGTCCTATTCAATTAGGATTTCTCAGATGAACACTTTGGATTTGACTAGTAATTCCAATTCTACTTATGAAAAGACGTGCTGAAAGCTTTTGGTTTTGAAAAGCAAGCATGAAACATTCCTGGTGCACAAGTTCATCCTGAAAGAAAGAAATCTCAATATATATTAGTCCTTTTGTGCGTATGAAGTTTGTGGTAAAACCTCAGAGACACAAAGTTCTCCACCTAAATGAAGAAGATATTGTGTTCTCCTCAAGTAACAGAGCAACATAAAAGCAGTTATCATGTACTCTTCTTGTGTTTCTGTTAGAAGCTGTTGCCAGGACTAAGAAAGAAAAAGAAAAAAGAAAAATGGACGGGGAAAAAAAAGGTAAAATAAAATACTTTAGCACATTTACTTTTTAAGTCATTGAATCTAGTTTCTTGACTACAAGAAACTAACACACATTATGCATTTTTCCCTACTGGGTTGAAAAGTTTGCTGTTACCTAAATGACAGCATAGTCAGAGTTTAACAACAATTGTAAGCACACTGCAGGAAATAAATCAATCCTGAACTCCACAGGCTGTAAATCAGGCTATTACAAAATTTACAGCCTAAACTGAGTGGAACATAGTGTGATTTTTCTTTGCCTCTGATCCTTGTCAAACATTTCTACTTATTTTAGAAGACATGATGGGTTTCCACTCTCCGAAAGCGATGGAATCAAACTATCTTTAATTTTGCTAATTATCCAATCAGGTCACATATGCATATAAATCAGTTTAAGACTGGTCTGACACCGGCAATGGATGTAAGCAAACTGTGTGCTCATAACCACAGTAGCTATATATTCAGAGCATCACCTTTTCACTGACAGCTAATTAGATCAGATAAGCCCAACAACAAAGCTGCGATATTGGATACTGACCTGACTAGTCTCTTCAAATGAAATATCCAATACAAAGTTCATAATAGAGAGAAAATAGCATCCTTATATACATATTTATATGCATGCATACATATGGGCATATATTTACTTGGTCAAACTTTTCGTCTCCTCTACTTCTTCATCATCCCCCATTAAATCAGTCTAGTATCCACCTGTTTTTTATTACATAGTTGAACAATTATATATATCCCAAAAGACATGAAAAGATTTCACTTGCATCAAACTACCAGTTCAGATTGAATTACCTTTTATCTGTAAAGCAGAGCTCTGTAGAGCAGAGCCTTTACAGGCTTCAGTTTTACAGATGAAATCCATTACTCACATCAGATAATTATGTATCATATAATTTATTTATTTAGGCTTGATTTTCTTTCTGGGCACCCCAGACTGCTTTATTTATTTAAATTTTTTTTGCAGTCAGGGTGGCTCTCATCTTAGGCATCAAGCAGCTGTAAGACACCACTCCTGACTCTTCAAATACCACATATGGACAAGAGGCTTTCCTGCCTTAGCAATAGGAACACATGCATACACTCTATATATACATTATCAACATCTTCACACACAGGTACTGGCTTCTTACTATCAACATTTAATTTCTTTCAAAGGTCTCAGATTCAGTAATAAAAACCAAAACTTCTTCATAATATCTTGTTTGAAATACCACGGTTACGTGGACTAAGTTAGTACTTAGCAGAAAACAGAGGTGACTTCTGGGCTTTACTCTGAATGTGCCAGGAGTTACTCGAAAATATATCAGAAGAGACTAAACCACCTCTGTTTGCTGACCTCTCCTCACTACAAGCAGCAAGCCAGACTGTGTGACCTAACAAATCCTTTTTCAATTCTTGCTTTTGTGATAGCTGATAGGCTCACAAAAGAAGTCTTTGAGGAAGAGTTTCAATGGAGATGAGGAAATTCAATGCACACTGACAATACAAGAAGAATAAAGAAATTATTGAAAACAAAAGACATTTGAGAGATTGGCCAGAAAACTATCTCTTTTTGCCATTCAAACATCTTGTTGGCAGCAGATAAACCAAAATACAGCCTTCAAATGCCATTACTGTAAAAAAAAAATATTTACTAGTTGCAATCTCATTAAATACTTGTTGACTGAAAAACATGTATAGGTTTATACATATAGCGAGTTAATAATTGTTGAATTTTCCATTGCCACAACGAATTAACTTCCAGAGCAATTCAGCAAAATAATAGATGGGAAGTTTAAAATCCCTTTGCAGGTAGTAACACTGCTTTCTAATAATACTACTATAATTAAGAATCTGTTTTCATTGCCACTTAAGACAAAACAGGGTGAGGGTTTATACCTCCAGCAATCAAATTAAGATTTTACAGGAAGTTATGTTCAGCATCTCCATTCTTTTCCAATAAAAGCTGTGGTCAGGGAAAATAGCCTACTGCATTAATGTAATCAGGTTTTGCATATTTTACTATAAATCTAATAAACAAAATCATATAAGTAATTATAACCTGAATGTACATATGTCTGTGAGACCTGATGACATGCATCCCAGAGTCCTGAGGGAATTGGCTGATGTAGCTGCCAAGCCACTAGCATAATATTCAAGAAGTCATGGCAGTCAAGCGAAGTCCCAGTTGACCAGAAAAAGGGAAACCTTGTACCCATCACTACCGGGGGTAGAAAGGAGGACCCCCTGGGAACTACTGATCTGTCAAACTTGCCTATGTGCCTGGAAAGATAACAAGACAGATCCTCCTGGAAGCTGTGCTAAGGCTCACAGAGAACAGGGAGGTGATTGAGGACACCCAGCATGGCTGCACCAACGGCAAGTTCTGCCTGACCGACTCCATGGTCTTCCTATGATGGAATGAATACATCAATGGACATGGGAAGGGCTATAGGTGTCATTTATCTGGACTTCTGCAAAGCCTTTGACATCTTGCTCTCTTAACTAGAGAGANAGCGAAGTCCCAGTTGACCAGAAAAAGGGAAACCTTGTACCCATCACTACCGGGGGTAGAAAGGAGGACCCCCTGGGAACTACTGATCTGTCAAACTTGCCTATGTGCCTGGAAAGATAACAAGACAGATCCTCCTGGAAGCTGTGCTAAGGCTCACAGAGAACAGGGAGGTGATTGAGGACACCCAGCATGGCTGCACCAACGGCAAGTTCTGCCTGACCGACTCCATGGTCTTCCTATGATGGAATGAATACATCAATGGACATGGGAAGGGCTATAGGTGTCATTTATCTGGACTTCTGCAAAGCCTTTGACATCTTGCTCTCTTAACTAGAGAGAGAAGGATTTGATGAATGAACTGTTAGATGGGAAAGAAGCTGGATTGATAGTTGCATTGAGAGGTAGTGGTCAATGGTTCTGAGTCCCAGTGGATATCAGTGATAAGCGGCATTGGGACCAGTGTTACTCTAATGATGCAGATGAAGGGATTGAGTGCACCCCCAGCAGATTTGCAGATGACACTAAACTGAGTGGTGCTGTTGACACACCTGAAGAACAGGATCCATCCAGAGGGACCTGGACAAGCTTGGGAAGTGCGTCCATGGGAATCTCATGAGGTTTAATAAGACCTGGTGCTGCACCTGGGTCAGGGCAACCCCCAATATCAACAGGCTGAGGATGAACACATCTAGAGCAGCTCTGCCAAGAAGGACTTGGGGGTGTTGGTGGATGAGAGGATGGACATGACCCAGCAATATGCACTTGCAGCCCAGAAAGCCAAACATGTCCTGGGCTGCATCCAGAGCAGGGTGGGCAGCAGCTGAGGGAGGGGATTCTGCCCCTCTGCTCTGGTGAGACCCCACCTGTAGTGCTGCATCCAGCTCTGGGGTCCCAGCACAGCAAGGACATGGACCTGTTGGAATGAGTCCAGAGGAGGGACATCAAGTTGATTAGAGGGATGCAGCACTTCTCATATGAGGAACTGCTGAGAGAATGGGGTTTGTTCAGCCTGGAGAAGAGAAGGCTTTGAGGTAACCTAATTGTAGCCTTCCAGCTCCTGAAGGGAACCTACAGGAAACATGCAGTAGCACTTCTTACAAGAGCATATAACGACAGGATAAGAGGGAATGGATTGAGATTACAAAAGAGTAGGTTCAGATTAGGTATAACAAGGGAATTCTTTGCTCTGTGTGTGGTGAGGCACTGGAACAGGTTTCCCAGAGAAGCTGTGGATAGCACATTCCTGGAAGCATTCAAGACCAGGCTGGATGGGACTCCGAGCAACTTGGTCTAGTGGAAGGTGTCTCTGCCCATGGCAGGGATGTTGGAATGAGATGATCTCTAAGGTCCCTTCCAACTCAAACCATTCTATGATTGTCATTTTCCAGTACTGCAAGAACACTGAAAGGAGCCTGACCAGCAGTCTGCATTTCTAGTACACACAGTTTCACCAGTGGATTTCCAACCAGCTAAATACAACATTATTTTTCTCCCCTTTTCAAAAAAGAGTATTTCAATTACATAAAACATTTCTCCTTATGTAAGTAAGGACAGTAGCACAGTAGGACTGTCCCTAGAGAAGTTAATTTATTTTTAGATCATTTTCTTTTCACTCTCTGTCTTCTTTACCACATGTACTCAGGATTCTCTCCATCACAGTCCTGCAAGAGCACAAGCAGCCTAAAGTAACAAGCTATTCAAACTAACCAACTAAACAACTCCTGCGGAGACCTCTCAAGACAATAATGTCTAATGCTGGGCTCAGGAGGATGTGATCACTTTCTTATTTTGGCAAAGTATGACAAACTTCTCACTCTATCCAAAACTCGCTCTCCTGTCACCAATTTAAAGCATTGCCCCAACCCTGCTATTGCTATCACTGCAGCTACTGCACTCCTCCACACTGCAACAAAAAGCCAAGTACTTTCTCCTTGGCAGACCTCACAGAAGAAGAAACAAATAAATAAGCAGCAGAGAAAGCAAAGCTTGGTAAGAAAGGTGTTAACAGAGGACATAGCTGTCAAGGAGCTGTGCCACAGACAAGTCTATAAATTAGCAGCATACCCAATGAGACTGTAGTGACAGTTCTAAAGCCCTAATGCTTGTTCTTTATCACATGAAGATAGATCTAAGTCTTTGACATTTTAAGGAAGTAGAATTAGTCTTGTTTGGGTTATCAAATGAAGAAACCAAAAACAGCAAACCAGCCAGCAGCTAGCTGACCTTTTCAGCAGCAGCCACATCGTATTAAGAGTGATAACAGCTTCACAGAACCCAAATATTTCTTCTTATTTAATACTTGAATTATGGGATTATGGCAGAGAAGTATTCTCTATCTTAAGAAACATTTAGGATTTTTCCAATAAATAAATGGGAAAATTAACCTACAAATCAGTGCATTAGGACTAAGCTTTAACTTAAATGCTCTGTCAAACATGAAGTATGTGAGAAGAGTCCCTGAATTCTAACAATCTAAAAAAGAATTGTTTCAGTTCTAGTTTCCTGTCTCTTTTCCTTCGCAGTTAACTAAAAACAAAACAAGCAAAAATAAACCAAAATTTTAAGACCTTTCATGGAATCCCTGCTTCACTAAAAGGATAAAGAAAAGCAGCTGATCAAGTTTTTTAATCCACATTTTGAGATTAAATATTTATGGAAGAATGATAATTTTGCTCCTATGATACCACAGTCATAGTTCATTTGATTAAATAATACATGCCTTCCAGACACTCATGCTCTTTCAAACAAAACATTGGAGTAGATCTGTATAAGTAATATAAATACATTAAGTTCTTCAAATGTCAGTCACAATACTAAATACTTGTCACAACTTTATTATAACTCTCCAAGTTAGAATAAAGAAGATTCAGATGATTAATTTTCAGTGTTTGCTTCCTATGTTTCAGAGCTAATATAATTTGACAGTTTCTGCAAGTTTCTTGCTAGCCCAAACTCCTTCTAAGGCCTTCTAATGCATTTATGTTCTTTTTAAAAGGTGTATGTGATACCCATCAGGCAAAAATATTGTGATCTCTGGGCTTAAAGGAGCAGAAGGGGACAACACAGTAGAAGAAGGTAAAATACTGAAAACATTCCTTTTATGAGGTTTCTGGCATCATATGCAGAAAAATCTGGCTTTTGTTGGGCTAACCATCCAACCCCTACTACCATTAGACTTCCTATGCTCTGTTCTAACCCCCAATCCTACTGGGTTCATGACCTTTTCAGCAAACAAATATAAATTTTACTAGTATTGGCATAAAATAACCCTGTTGAAAAGTTTAAAAATATTAAAGAAAGGCTCTTGCTATGAACAGCTGAAGAACCAATGTTTAGTTTACAGGAAAATAATTAATTCCTGAGTCTTGGAGTGCATATGTAGGGGCTCTCTGGGTCTTCTCCAAGTCCCAGTACTCAGGAGAGTCTAAGACTTCTAAAAGCTTCCCACGACTTTTTTGAGGGTCAAACACATGTGCTGATGCCAATGGAGATTGTGAATCAGGAAGCCTAAACTGGACAGAGTGGAGGAGACAGACATTAAAAAGTCATATTAGCTGAAGATTTATATGTTCTACCAGTCAAAAGCAACGTCTTTCATTCCAGTGAGGTAGAAGTCAATATATAAATATTGTCTGCTTGTGTCTTCTTATTCATGCAGCAACTTACATCCTGTGATTCTGTTTTGAAAAACTGGAATATCATTGACCCTCTGATACAAGATTTACATTATGGAATTTCTATTTTCTGTATTTTTTGGCATAATTCAAACAATAAATAAACCTTTCTAAAAAAATGTGAAGCACGACCTCTCAAAAGTTTCACCTGTAATCATTATTCTTTGTTTTTCTTCAAGCAGTGCATGGAGTAATTCTTTAAAAGAGATGTCAAAATGCATGATCCATATCTGCTTATTCCATTCTTGTCATTTAAGAGCAACTAAAGTTTTACTTTAAAAATTACATTAAAAGACAATTACACAGGTAAATTAACATTAGTGATAAAAATATTCTGATTAAGAAACCTTGTGAACTAAGACCTTCAACAGACACTTGATGCATGACTATATTGGAAGTGAAAAAGAGGTTCAGTGTCCCACATTTTTAAATCATAAAGTAAAAGTGAACTTGATTAAAGATTCATTCCACATTTCAATGACTGAGAATTCATTTATTTTTAAAATACACAAGTATGAAAAAGAAAATTAACTATAGAAAAACTGAACAACCATAAGAATACTCTGATTTTTAGTTTAGTGATTCTAAGATGTGGCTGTACAATATCTGGAGTTGCCACTACATGATCTTAATTTCCAAAACTATAATGCTCTTACATAATTGTCAGCAAAAGTTGTCCTGTTAAACTGGTTTTCCCTTTTTTTGGTGGAGGAAATAACAAAAACTAAACTACTTTGGCCTAATGAGCACCTAGTCAATAATCTTCCTGTGCTCCAAGAAGTAATATTGCTTGCATTCCATCAAAAAATAACACAGCCTCAGAGGGTTCATCCAGGCTGTTTCTCTCAAACCACTGCCACCAACTTATCTTGTCTGGCTTTCAGTCAACCTCTCATCCAATTTCCTTTAGGCACTGACAAAGGCACTTATCAAAGGAGACACATGCAGCTGGGTGCCATCACTGCAATGCGATCACTGTTCCATGAACCAATACACAACACATTCGACAGATGGTTAAAATTTTTTTGTATTTATCAAATATTTCAAGCCTCCATTAAAAAAAAAACTCTTCTAATTTCTGCTATTAAACAGGAGAAAAAAGCCCCATCCTTTAGAAGTAACCCAAATGACCAGAAACAAGCATTGTGCATCCTACTGAGAGCACAACGGAATGCCTACAAGAGTGGGGCCAGTTGCAATTTCAGTCTTCACTACGTATCTTGCTTGTGTTTAATATGTCAAACAATGACCAAAACAATCATCAGCATTATTAAGTTGCATGTTACTCTTTTAAAGTCTTTTCTTCGCAGCAAGTACTACAGAATTCTACAGATCAAAAATCTCTCAGGAACAGTAGTAATGGCTCTATATTTGCTAACTTACCAGACAGGATTTCTACCATAGAAATCTTTTAGTACCACACACTAAGTGAGAGACAGCAATGAGTCAAGATCCATCCACCTAATCAATTCTACTAAAAAGCATGTGGCAGAACTTCCCTGGATTAGACTTCAAATATGGCTGTACTTGAACACAACTTCTGAAAAAGCCCCCATTTCATTTTATCATTAGCAGTACTGAAGAATACATTGATCACCCTTCATAAATTGTTCTGATAATTACAATACACATCTCTTGAGTTTGAATTATTCTGTAATTACCATTCAATCTGGTTTGATTCCAAAAAGCTTTAAAAGCCTGTTCCTTTATCAACAGACACAGTTTATAAAGCTACCTCTCAACTACCTTTTTAAGAATGAGCTAAGACACTTCATTATTTAAAACAGGTAAATTACACAAGTCCATAGAAATCATTACAACATAATATTTATTGTGCTACTGGTTATTCTAACAACATTTGACTGATAGAGGTAAGCATCTCACATTCCACTTTCTCTCATAACCATTTTTACTTTATTCCATACACATACTCCATAACTTATCTATAACTGGTATCAATCAGCAATGCTAGTACTACAAAGACTATACTGTTTCTCTTCAACCCTTCTTCTTTAGCCCTTATCCCCAGAAAAACCAACACTGTTTTTTTCCCGAGCTACAAAAAACCAACACTATTTTTTCCCGAGCTACAAAATCGTTTTCTCAAAACCTGGTAAAAATTCAGAGTAATAATCCAGCTTGATCCACCCCCATTCTTTCATTTAGCTTAGATGCAAATGTGTGAACACAAATGCCAGCAAATAGGCAAATTTGAGTTTGACCAGGTCTTGTATGCTATTAAACAGTGAAGATGATCTACTTTTAAACTTACCTAGTAAGCAGTTTTCCCCACAATGCTTAGTTTATCACGCCCCCCCACTCAATGTTTAGCAGACATTTCTATTCCCTCAAATCTGGAGCAGTAGTTTGTTGCATCCATTCTCTGCAGCATCACTACTTGCTATTCCGCATTGTGAAATCTTATGCAACTGGCCTGTTTGTATTTAAATAAGAAATACAAAAATTGTCCCATGGAAGAAAAAGTACACACTCCCTCCCTAAAAAAAAGGGATGATCTGTTTCAAATCACAGTTACACATCTTTCCTTGCTGTTAAATTTCTAATAAATTTACAAGGCAAGGTTAAAGCCCTTCAGGTTAGCCATTCTGATGCAGTGGAACTGACACACTGAGTAGTGAGAGCACGAAGTGACCAAGTCAATAAGGAGAGGTGATCTGATCAACATCCCCAGATTGACAGTTATGGGTGGGCTTTACTGTAACAAAAATAAATACACCTGCCTCACCAGACCTGATCTGGGCCCCCAACTCACACAGAGCAAGAAACAGCTCATCCATAGATGTATCCATTCCCTGGACAGCAACTTCAAGACATGCTCATGCCTGAACAATATAACTAATTAGCATTGCACTTGTATAAAAATTTTAACTGCTTGATTCCTCAGGAACTATGAAGTATTGAATACAAAAACTGAAATTAGCTCAGCTGCATGTTTCTCAAAGTATACTTTTGAAAAGAAAGCAAAGGTATGGCACAAGCAACCTTCCTTTTAAGAGAAAACTTATTGATACAGAACTAAAAGTCCATAATTTATAAGAATGTTTAGAAATAGGAATAATTGTTAAAACTGTGTTAAAACCACAGGGATGATCCTCAACTTTGTTCTCTTCACCAAGACCAAATTAAAAGAAATTTATGTAGCTTAACTTCTAATTCCTTTCTTACGTTCTTACTTCAAAGCCAGATTTCCAGCAGAGATCCAACCACTGGCTTAAAACAAGCAGCAAAAAAAAATTCCAACGCTTTTATCTTTGCTACTGTCTGCAAGGATCTCCTCCAAACCCCCAACTTTATGCATGTTTGAATCTTATATCCCATCCCACATTCATTACTCCACCCCATTAACATTCCATGCAGAGAGCCCTTTGCTAGTTTTACGAGGCGAAACCACAGAACATCAGGTTAACAAAACCCTGCCGAGAACATTCCCCTCAGTAAAACTGTTCATCAGGACTCTGTTTACATGGATTTGCAATGACTTAATAGCATTAGAGAACTGGAGGAAAATTAGAACGGCCAGTAATAAGAATATAAGACTTATCTCTATACCTATAAATAATACTGACCACTTTCTTCATCATTATTTCATCATATTGCTTATTAAATGAAATTTAAAACAATGTACTATTTTATCTCAGAACTTGTTTTACTCAGTTGGCTATAAATTGGTAAAAGAAAAAGGCCTAATGGCTTGTAGGACATGTGAACTGATGTTTTGTCAACTGTTCTGACCTAAAATTATTATTACCTTGGCACCTGTAATTAATTTCATTAAGGCTCAAGTCTACCTATATCCTCATATTCCGCATACATGAGGGGGCAGACTGAGGGGCTTTGATCTAAGTGGTTTAATAGAAGGTGGAACTTGATGATCTCTAATGTCCCTTCCAACCCAAACCATTCTATGAAACAAATGTGTAGTACCTGTGAGACTTATTTATGAATAATATTAATTTGATAATTAAACTATTATTAATGCACAGATTAAAATTAGTGTAAATATGTATATACACCCACAATAACATAAAAGTACAACACTTAGCCCTGCCTACAGGGCTTTAATTGAAGTATTCTTTATTCAAAAGTTTCTTGCTATCTTGCAAAGATTCAGGAGATCTTTGTGTCTTTCAACAGGCCATAAAAATATTTGTATTTATTTTAGATTTTAAAAATTTGACAAAAATACATGGATTTATGGCTATAAAATAAATTTCACTCCTCTAATAGGAGTTTAATTAATTAGCCAGTGCTCCACTCAGCTTGCAAAAAGTGAAAAATTAGATGCTACCTTTATTTTGGTTTTAAGAAAGGATGAAAAAAATCAGAAAATTAGATGTTAAATAAAACTTACAATGCAAAAGAATGCTAAAGAAATAAAGCCATATACTTCAGAGAAGGTTTGCACAAGATACAGCTGTTTACTTTTAAATATTTTCTCTATCTACTACAACAAGATTATAGGAATATAAGCTTTTACTCATACATGATGGAGGGATTTTTAACTCACAAAACAGTTAATTACATCTCAGTAAACCCTCCTTGTATCCTCTCTATATTTAAGTTACCATCACTAGAATAAAACTATTGCTGCAAAAGCATGTACATAAAAATGTTGGTTTGGGGTGGTTAAGTTAGATAATTTACACTTTATCTAACAAATTTTAAAAATAACAGAATGGGAAACCATCTTGAAATTATGACTGCCACAGGAAATTTCAATTCAATGTCTGTTTTTATTAACAGAAAATATTTACACACTCATATACATCATTTTACTGTGGATTTAAGAACAAAACCTGCCACTTGCAATAACTTCCAACTAAGATTTTCTATATTTTCCAAAGGCCATTTAAGCTTAAGAACACAGCAATTCTAATGCTGAATTAGCTGGTTTCATATTGTACCATTTCTCATTAATAGAAGCACAGTGAATGTCGTTCAAGTAAGAATTATTTACATGAGTGCATCCAATTTAATTCTCATTGCAAACCCTACCAGTGACACCAAATATTCCGCTATTCAAAAATCTTATTTAAATGTGACACCACACAACTCTGTAGTAACTCAGAATCTCTACTTAGTAGCAACACATGGCTAAGCTGCTAATTTTACTTTTGCCCGAAAAAGACAAAAAAAAAAAATTTCTAAGGTCAGATGTAAAAAAGAAATGCCATTTTTATAGGGACATTACTGATACAGTGGGAACTTAGAATAAGGACCATCTCCAGTAGGCAGCCAACTGCATTAAGAAATCACTACCAAATATATCCAAGGTCTGCAATACAACTTGTTCGACCTCCAGTAAAAGGCCACCTCCTTCAGGCAATTGCTTCTTGTTGGTCCCTTGGGTGGTCCAAGACCTGGGTGGTCCAGTGAGTTCAGCTTGGACAGCTTATTTCAGCTTTTTACTGTATTTAACTGTCTCACATTTTATTCTTCTGGAGAAAGAATTCAAAATTTACTAAAACAAGAAACAGTCTCTTATTTAAATCTTGCTTCCTGAACATTAATATGAGTCTTATGGGAAAACTGTATCACCAAACCAAACCAAACAAACAAGCTTTTATACTACATCATTCCAAAATGAGATGAAGGACCCTAAGGACTCAAAACAATCCTGAACACAACATCTGCACAGTAGTTTGAAATCTTTAAACATTAAAGCTACTATTCATGCTCTCTCACCACAGTGTCCAGCATATCCACCTGACAGAACTGTTGTGAACATCATTTTTTTCTTGTAAGTGTGAGACATAAGAAGGAAGAGAGCGAGTCAGTGCAGGTGACTGTGATACTTCCACAGTTGGCTACATTGCTTCTGGCACCTGGCTGAGCTCTGCTCTGATTGTCATCCTGCACTTGACAGGCAATCTGTTCCAACCATGGCACCATGAAGCATTCTGTTAAAACTGATTATTGAGACTGTTGCTATCCAGAAAACAAAAGTGGACCAGGTACCAAACCCTCACATTTATCCCACAAACAGAGAATGATGGCACTGCAGCTGGATACAGACCCCAGCAAAACTGTTGCTTTTCAGTACTTGCAAATTGAGAATTGTTGTCCAATTGCTTTTGTTTGGCCCTATGGCAAATTCAATTTTATACTTCATTTTTCCTATCCCACCAGTGGTTACATTTTTTCCCTTTCCATTTTATTAATTATATTTGACATGAAGAAATAAAGATAATTTAATTATCTTCATTATAAAAATTCATAAAACTTTTCAGTAGACATTTCAATTGTTTCACACAATGATGTAAGCATTCATTGCAGTCTAAGCAGATTAAAAATCAAAGAATATTCCAGTAACAATAATTTTGCAGACTTAAGGCAGACACTGAAAAACACTAGAAACACTAGATGGTACCAGTAACTGGAAATAATGAACAATAAGCAACCAAAACAAAATGAAAATAACTCAAAGAATAGATGCTTATTAAAAAAAGAATCTCAATAATTTTGATCAAATCAGAAATTTCAATTTGAAAGGGACTGGAGCAGTAAGCAGCATTGCTACATTTTTTTCTACAATCAAAAATATATTCTGAATCTTCAAATGTACTTCCCCCTCTTTTTTTTAAACAGAGGTGATTGTATCAAAATGATTCTTTATATGGTAAAGAAAACTTATTATTAATGAAGGTTAAAAAGTTATGAAAAATTCAAGAAACACACCAGCAAAGGCCTGAACTACTATTATTATCTCCCAACCTGCCTTCAGGAGGATTTAGTAATAATGCTGCTGAACAAGTTTTTCATCAGTTTCAAATTGAGTCAATTTAACACCACATATTATAAAAACCTACTTCATGCTTTTTATTTATTCTTATATTTTTATTAATGTGTTAGATGTTACACCTTGCCTCAATTCATTACATTCACTGGGAAGAAGAACTACTATTGGTCAATAGATGATTCCTGAGGGTAGTATTGGACAACAGGTTTAAAAATAACCATCATCCCATTTTACACTGAATTAATTTCTCCACCTTTTGGAGAAAAAATCCAAGTTCACAGATACTAAATTTACACAATACACTTGCTTCACCAGAACCGTTTGATACTTAAAATATTATTTTAATATTTTAAATGCTTGAAATTAATAAATATGCTTATTTAATAAACTAATTCCTTCCTATCAGCATTAACACTGGTAAATTATGCAGTACCCAGAAGTTACCACATTAGCCCAGCAAAGACAACGAGCAAGTCCAAGACAGACATTGACTTGGGAGATTCTGTCTTTTCCTCCCTCAAGATCAGGGGAAAAACAGCCCTAGAAAAAAAGCCCGTCTTTGTCTCATTTAAATTTATTTAAATAGTTTTAGCAGGCAAAAGCAATCCATATCCTGAAAAGTAAAGAAGCACCAAACCGACAAAAATCCTTCCTTGACGCAAGGACAAGCTCCAAATGCCCCCTGTGAAATCTCGATGCAGGACAGAAACAGCATCTGAAGCAGCAAGGAAAAAAGAAAACAAACTTTAAATATACCTATGTCTGAAGCAATAAACATATTTTAAAACCTTCAGTTGTAGAATTCTGCTGTGCTATTGACTTTCATATGGAAAATGTATGAGCAGCATATGTAAAACTGCTCAAATCATTCTGCAGTTAAACAAACAAGCACATGCCTAGAGGGGACAGAAGAAAGTAACTGGTCTCCTGATGATGAATAGCATTAACTTGCTCTGGCTTGCCAAGTCAGTGAGCGGTGTGAATTTAATGGCAATTAGCCCAGATCAAAGTTGAAGTACCATGAACAAAGTAGGTAAAACTGACAATATTAAAGAAGGGAAACATATCATGAGAGAGCGAAAAAAAAAAAGACTTAGATTTATTTATAATGTTTGCGGCTGTTAATGAAAAAGGACAGATCTTTACAAAATGTTTGTTTTCAAAACAGTATTACTGATTAAGCAGATTTGCAGGAGACTGCTTTCATGGATAAATTGGCCAAAATATCTGATAGTGAAGAAAAACATTCTGTAATAGCTTCTATTGCGGACACACTACACAGAATGGTATTTTCTCAAGAAATTAAACTGTAAGTCAAAGTCAAGCATTCTCCCTTCTACCTGGCAAACAATTTATCAGCCAGTGAAAGCAACAGAAAAAGTTCACAGGTGCCAGAAAGACGCAGAAAAGGAGAGAATTCATGTGTTTTATGTGCAGAAGGCTTTAGGGATTATTAGTAATAGGAAAAATATTCCTGTCATTAAATCTACATGTCTTAATTAAGAGTGACATTTAAAAAGCTATCAATCTAAACTGTGCATGAATGATGTGGAAAGAACAGCTTTAGGTTTTTATTTTTTTTTAAGTTTAAAGAGACCTCCACTTCCACATAATATTTGTAGGAATTAAATTCCTATTTCAAATATCAGATGTTTATAAGACCTACAGCATGCTCACTAATACCTAACTACTATCACTGCAAAATTCAAGTCTTCACGTAATACCTTCCAACTAAAAGTCTGAAACTATTCTTACGGCATTTCCCATAGCATTTCACATGGATGGTAATACACATTTTTGCACATGAAATTATGCACAAAGAAGTTAAATAATTAGCCAGAAGCAGTAAGTTAATAGAAGAAATTGGAATAAACAGAAGATTCTTTCTATTGTAATCCCTATCCTACTCTTTTAATATCAATAAAATAATAAACAACAAAATCAAGTTGCAATCTGTTAGAATTAAGCCTATTGAAGCTAGGCACAGAAAAATGGTCCAGTATAATAAACAGCAATATATTTTTGACCATAAGCTGAAAGGTAAAGACCCAGCAGTACTTTAGCAATTAGACAGTGATGTTTATGAGAGATTTCCTTGAGTAAGGACTAAGTTTCTCAGCAGATCAAAGATAATCGGTGTTGCACTCTGCCCTAACCAGACCCAGATTCACACTTTCCATTACTTATTTACATTGATCTTATGACTATTTTCATAGATCCATCAGAATAAGTGTGCTTTTACTCTTTCACTAATATTTGTTTAATTAAGTTAATTTATTACAGGTTAACTGAAATGTCATACAAAAGACCTCACGCAGCTTTCAAAGTGTACTGGGAATCCTAATCCTTTTTTTTTTCTTTTAACTAGCAGTAAGGATGAAGTCAATAAATTGTCAATTAATAACATACTTGCTTTGATGGCTCTTCAGTAATTTACTTTCATACCACTTCATAAATTTCTTAGGAAAACTTCTGGGATCGCTGATACAGTACCTCTGCCATGGGAAAATTTCGTTTAAATCTGCTCTACTGCCAATAAACCAATAAGACTAACTGGCTGATAATCCTCCCACACTACACTGTTTAGGTATATGCACTCAAGCAGCAAAAGTTTAATTTGTTCCACTAATGGCACAGAAAACTACTCAAACTTATTCACCATATAAATTTGAACTTCAGTCCGCTACTTTTTGTTATTCCTAGGGCAGAAAATTCAAGCTATTGGATGCTTTGTAATTTAGACTATTTTATCTTTTCCTTGATCCAAAGCATAACAATAATAATGGACACTATCAGCAACTAAATATTAAACTGCTCTTCACAGAAGAAACATAGTAGAAATTCTAAATATTATTTGCATTGGCACACTGACATTCAAGGCACATTCTGCTGTTCTAAGTAGGTGTAATGTTATTCTGAAACTACTAAAATCAGCAATGCTAGCTGCCTTGGACATGTTTCAAGTTGCCATACAATAGCTTTTGTTAAGAATTTCTAGTGGGATAACATACTTTATTAGGTACAGCCTATTTGTTTGTAAGATAATTTAATTTATAAAAGCACAGCGAGAATTTAGTAAAGAAGCCATATAATGCTAAAATACTGATTTTCTCTAGATTTGTGTTGATAGTACTGATACTGGTTAATATAAACTAAGAGATGTATTATGTAAAAGATAATTTGGCATGCAGAGTTCATTTAAAAGTGCTGCACATGTCAAATAGTAATGACAGGACAAGGCCAGGTGGAGTTCCTAAAATAAGTAAGAAAAAGGTATGAGATTGTAAGATATTTTATTATCTTATGTAGGAAAATTACTGGTAAGTAACAGGAAAAATTCACTACACACATATACTAAAGTATATATATATATACACACACACATATATACACATATAGATATATAGGTATTTATATACATACACACACACATACATCTATATACACACACACACAGTATTTTCTATTCCACATATATTAAGGGGAGTTTGTGGGCATTTCCCTAAAAAAATGTCAGTCACATTGCCCTGACAGCAAATAGGTAGAATTTGTCAAAAAACAAGTGTTTGGCTAGCATTCTTCCTAGGATATGAAGAATCAAGTGGAGATTTTCCAAAGGGACTGACTTATGAATGAAGAAATTAAAGAAATTGTCCTCCTGTTCCACTAGTTACCCTCTGGGAAACAAGAACACCTAGAGCTAAAAATATTTATATTTTCTCTTAAGTTTCAGCTCTACAATACATTTATAGGGCTACATTACACAGTGCCCCATGGACTACACCATCATTTTTCTAAGCTTTCCTCCCAAATCTCAACAATACTCAGATTATCTTCTTCACAGATACAATGAGAATAGATATTTTGTTCTCTCCTTATATGCATGCATAGCTAAACATAAAAACGTTTAGGAGAATTACACCAGCTGTCTTGTACATATATATTCCCCACTCTTCCCAACTCTAATTGAGAAATTGATCCTGGCCCTTCCCAATTTTTATTGTGGCATTTCAGTTTAGGAAATGAAGGGTAAGAAGAGCGCTTTGAATTAAGAAAACAAATAAAATTCTCTGAAAAAAATGGAAATAAGTAGGACTGCAAGCTGAGTTAGTTTCACATTTTTACTAGTTTGCTTTTTAAATTATTATTATTATTATTATTATTATTATTATTTACAATACTGTTTCTATTTCTCTGAAGCAGCAATCCTAGAAAGACGTCTAATGTTCGAATGCTGGTGAGAATCACAGCCCTGTGAGCTGTGAACCCCAACCAACCATCCACAGAAACTGGGTCCAAGGCTCAGGAATACACAAACAGCAGTCCTCCATGCTGGCTGCTATGTATGAGCCAAGAGCCACCCCTAGCAGAGAATTAAAGAAAAGGAACATGCAGAGGTACCTCTACTACACAGAAGTAGAAGAACTTTGCTTTGCCTCACATTGGTACACATGGCAGGAACTCAGATGTTGCTTTATTTCCTCAAAGCCAGGTCCAAAATGCTGCTGTAACTGAGTCTGAGTTGGACTGGCTCCCAATATAGCAGCATTCATTTGCAAGTGTTTCACTATAGGGGGACCTCACAGAAAATGAATGAAAAACATCTTGTTCCCTTAGCATTACCTCATGCTACTTTTGTACAACTATGCTTCTTAATTACCAATTTCTTTGCTCTTAAGAACAAGTGCCCTGGAGTAACTTACTTAATTCATATCTCAAAATAGAGAAACCTTTTACTGGAGCTAGCTGAGCAGCTCCCATTTGCGAAGCGGTGAAAAACTGTGGCAGCTAAATCCAAAGAGGGCCAAACCACAGTGAAGGCTACAAGGGTTGGTGCATTCTTACTGCAAACATCCCTCCATCATACTCTTGCAGCAGCCCAATAGAGAACCTCAGTGGAAAACAGCAATGCAAACCCATCCAAAATGTCCTCTCTGGTTATATAGAATCATAGAATTGTTTATATTGGAAAAGGCTTTAAAGTCAGAGTCCAACCATCAACCTGGCACTGCCAAGTCCACCACTAAACCATGTCCCTAAATACCACATCTAGATGTCTTTTAAATGCTGTCAGGGACAGTCACACAAACACTTCCCTGGGCAGCCTATTCCAATGCCTGACCACCTTTCCACTGAATAATTTTTTTCCTAATAACCAATTGAAATGTCCTCTAGCACAACTTGAAGCCATTTCCTCTTGTCCTATCACTTGTTAATTGTGAGAAGAGACCAGCCCCAACTGGCTACAAACTCCTTTCAGGCAGTTGTCAAGAAAATTAAGGTCTCCCCTGAGTCTCCTCCAGGCTTAACAACCCCAGCTGCTTCATCCACTCTGACTGTGACTTTCCCTCTACACCCTTCACCTGCTTCATTGCCCTTCTCTGGACTTGCTGCAGCACCTCAATGTCCCTCCTAAATTAAGGGGCCCAGAACTGGACATAGGACTTCAGATGCGGCCTCACCAGTAGGAGGGACAATCTCTGCCTTGGTCCTGCTGGCCACACAATTCCTAACACAGGTCAGGATGCCACTGGCATTCTTGGCAACCTAGGCACACACACTGACTCACATCCAGCCACTGTTGACCAGTACCCCCCGGTCCTTTTCCACAGGGCTGCTTTCCAACCACTCTGCCCAAGTCCATAGCACGGCATGGAGGTGTTACAACACAAGCACAGGACCTGCCATTTTGCCTTGTCTGAGTCATACTTTTGGTTTCAGCCCATCAGTCCAGCCTGTCCACATGCCTCTGTACCCTTCCCACCGTCCAGCAGATCAGCACTTCCACCTGACTTGATGTCCCCTGCAAACTGACTGAAGGTGCACTCAATTCCCTTGTCCAGATCATGGATAAAGATATGAAGCAGGACTGGCCCCAACACTAAGCCCTGGGGAACCCCATTAGTGACTGGTTACCAAATGGATTTAGCTTCACTCACCACCACCAGGGCCTGGCCAACCAGCCAGTTTCCCACCTACTAAAGAATACACCCATCCACACCACGGAAAACCAGTTTCTCCAGAAGTGTGCTGTGAGAAATGGTACCCAAGGGTTTCCTAATGCACAGATAGACAACATTTAGAGCTTTTCTCTCAGCCATTAGGCAGATCATCCTGTCATTGAAGGAGATCAGGGCTGGACAAGCAAGACCTGCCTCTCCTAATCTCCCACTGGCTGGACCTGATCCCTCTGGTTATCCTGCATGTGCCATTTGATGACACTGAAGGTGATCAGCTGTGTAACATTGCCCAGCACAGTGGTCAGGCTGACAGGCCCATAGTTCCCCAAATCCTCCTTCTGGTCCTTCTTATAGATGGAGGTCATTACTGCCAGCTCCCAGTCACTTGGGACCTCTCCAGTTAGCCAGGACCACTGGGAAATGATTGAAGACGGCTCAGTGAGCTGTTCTGTCAGCTCCTCCAGCACCCTTGGAAGGACCTCGTCTAGCTCCACAGACTTGTGTATGTCTAAATTGTATGGGACATCATTGACCATACCCCCTTGGATTATGGGGCTTTCATTCTGCTCCCAACCCAGTCTTCCAGGTCAGGGGCTGAGTACCCAAAGAACAACTGGTCTTGTCATTAAAGACTGAGGAATTAAGACATTAAGTACCCCAGCTTTTTCCTCATCTTTTGCCAGCACGTTTGCCCCTGCATTCAATAAATTATTTTGTTGCTGATTTATTTACAGAAACATTTTTCATTGTCTTTCACAGCAGTAGCCAGATTAAGTTCTAATTGGGATTTGCCCCTTCTAATTTTCTCCCTTCATTACCTCACAGCATCCTTGCAGTCCTTGTGAGTTTTCCAACCCTTCTTCCGAAGGTCATGAGCTCCTCTTTTTCACCTGATTTCCAACCAAAGCTTTCTGTTCAGCCATGTCAGACACTTCTCCATCAGCTCATCTTTCTCAGCACATGGGTACAGCCTGCTATACATTTAAGATTTCCTTTTTAAATTATGCTCAGCCTTCCTGAACTCCTTTGTACCTCAGGATTGCCTCCCAAGCACCTCTTTCAACCATTCTCCTAAGCAGGCCAAAGTATGCTCTTGGAAGTCCAATGCAGCAGATCTGCTGCTCCCTCACCCCCCTTACTTCTTCAAGAACCAAAAATTCTGTCATTTTGTGATTACTGGGCCCAAGAGGCCTTCAACCACCACATCACCCACCAGCCCATCCCTGCTCACAAACAGCAGGGCCAGCCTGTGCCTTTCATAGTTCACTTGCTCATTAGCTGTGTCAAGAAGTTAACTTCCACACTCCAGGAACCTCCTAGGCTGTTTCCTCTCCAACGTATTGCATTTCCAGCAGGCATCTGGTAAATTGAAGTCTCTCATGAGAACAAGGGCCAGCTATTGTGAGATTTCTCCCAGCAGCTAACAGAGTATTTCATCAGCCTCTTCATTCTGCTTGGGAGGTGTATAGCAGACTCCCACCAAAGCCTTCTTGTCCTTCTCTCTGATTCTCAAAATAAATACCCTACTGTCACCATCACTGAGCTCTAGAGAATCAAAACACTCCCCAACATCCAGAGCTACTCCAACATTTCTCCTTCCTTGCCCATCCTTTGTGAAGGGTTTATGGCAATCCATTGCAGCACTCCAGCTGTGCCAGTCATTCCACCATGTTTCCATGATGGCAAGTATGGCATAGTTTTCCTGCTGCACAACGGCTTGCAGCTCCTCCTGCTTGATGCCCATGCTGAATGCATTGATGTGAATGCACTTCAGCTGGACTATTCATTTCTGCCTTTTGGGGACAACAAGCCCTAATTCCTATGTAACCATTCTCAGGTGCTTCCATGGTTCCTAAAAATTCACTAACCCTTGTGTCTTTGCCGTCACATGGATTTCCACCCTCGACCTCCACTGAGGAGGCAGACCAAAGGACCTTGCTACCACAGCATCTCTCAGGGGCATACTGCCCCCAGGTTTATCTGTCAAAAGCCTGGTTTTATTTCTTTCTTCTTTCAAATCTAGTTTAAAGCCCTTTCATAAGAGCTATACCAAATAACTCTACAAGGGCTGTCTTGGAAAAACATATGAGTGAAGACTTGTAACCATCCTATTTCTACCTTTAAGGAGGATTATTCTCACCTCTCTGTTTTCCCAGTACCAGGAAGGAAGGCACGATCTCTGAGCTGGGGGCCTCATTTGCTGCCATTGTGTAGAAAACAGATTCTCCTTCCATCATGATTTTGAGATAGTGATTTTTCCAGGAAACAAAGCACAAGTCATCCTAATTTACTTGTAACAGAAAGAAGGAAAAAATTACTTGACCAATTCCTGAATGATCCTTAATCAAGCACCCTTGCAGTCTCACCAGCTGCTGTGACAAGATTATGAATATCCCTGGATAGATACAACACGGACATTGTCTGTCTCCAAAGTGCAACACAAAGTTCACACTGCCTTACAGACGTTCCAACATGTAAAAGTGGATGTTCATGCTCTCACTCACTTCTTGTCATAGGAACTTATACAATTCCTGCAGTAAAAAGAGTGTTTACTTCTATACTGGTGACTTGGGAAGTGTGAGGATACTAGAGAAACATCTGGCACTTCTAATGAAAAATCTCTGTTTCAAGTATAATGGGATGCACACCCTTTGGAATTGTGCAAGAATTTGCAGAACAATTAAAGTTGAACAGTTAATTTCCTATATGTCTGTCTTTTCAAAGAAAACATGAAATCAAGCTGTGAAGACAAGGAACCTGGCAATACCATCATCTGCAAAAGACTGTGCAAACAGCAACATCGCAACAGTGCAAAGAGACAGAAATCCTTTTAATATATCGCTTTTACCAGCTATTAGACTCTCATGCCCTTACTGAGCACAAAGGTAGCATTTTTGGAATTGCTACCCACACATGTGCTTTATTTTGATATTTCTCACATCTTTGGGATTATTATTTCCTCATAACAAGCACAATAAAAGTTAGAGAAAAATTTATGTATTTTAACAAAGCATATAAGATCTTTAAAAAAACCTGGAATAATCTGTGCAATAGAGCGTGCAAAAAAGCAGACAAATATTCTGATTCTTCAGTTCCAATGGCTCTAGAAAAAAAAAGTTTTGAACTGAGCCAGCAATGACTATAATAATATTAAACTTGGTTAGCAATTAAAGGATCACACCTCCCTTCAGACTAAAAACGTAGACAACAGCTAGTAACTGACATCTCACTTAAACATTTTACAGCTGCTTTAAAGACTCTAGACATTTGGATGCATGCATGCATCTTATTTTCCCAGGATTTCAAAGTCCACATCCAGGCTGCTGCTCAGCCATAATAAATGAGTAATTCAAGTAGGGCATGACTGTTCTTGTATTAACTTGATAAAGATGTTTCAGTCGAAGTGCATCAACAGTTGTGTTAAGTCATCCTTTTCACAGGCTTATACTTTGCTTATATTACCAGTGAAGAAAAAAAGTATTATTGGCTTCAAATTATTATAGAAGTCTTTACACTAAACATAATTAGTATTACAATTATTATATTTTATTACTCTTGTTTTGAAAAATATCAATGTGCCTTAATGATTTCATTTTGTAATTAAAAAGAATTTAATCAACTGACTGCAACTTGCATTAAAGTTTCATTTTATTAGTTTATACATGCAACTGCTTAAAGGACTGATATGTGCCCCTGAAAATACATATTCTGTTTTCAGAAAATTACATTCTATCGGTAAGATTTTCCAAAAGTTGGTTTAAAAACACACTTTTAACATAAAAGGTCCATTTTAAGATGATCATTGAATAAAGAATTTATGATGGAACGTGTATGAAAGAAGGGTTTTGCAATGATTTTACTGTCTGAAAAATATTAATCCAGGGCTTGGGCTAATACATCTTTGAAATACTATAAAGATAGTTTGAACACATTTCATTTTCTCGTACAAATCTTCAGGTCATAACCTGAAAAGATTTTCTCAATACTGAATTCTTTTTCTCTTATGACAGCAGGGACAAAAGAGAGCTCAAAAGTACAGAGGAGAATTAATATTCTCATTTCATGAATTTATTTCTATTGAATTCATGATCAAACATTAACATAGTTACACTAAAAATAAGAAATACGTTGTACATATAATTCATGGAAAGCCCAAAGCATAAAAAATGAGCTTTAGCAACTTTTACATTAACTGGACATCTGAATGATTACACCTATGCCATGGACATACAGAATAGAAAAGAATACTATCTAAAAGTGATGATCCATCATCATATGTGCTCCATAACCCTGCTCACTAATGCTGAGTTGAGCCAGACACTGTATTTAATAATTCTTATATTCAATCATATCTTCTCTTATTTTTCTAAATTCCCATTATTTTTCCCACTTTAAGGGGGAAAATTCCTATGATAGCCAATCCAGTTCTAATATGACACTTTATATTGTATTTACACAATATTTGTTTAGGATTTAATTATTTTTATTCCAAATGCAAAACAAGCATAGGTACTTTTGAGGGCAGCAGGAGATGAGAAGAGGCGGCCAACCACTTGTTTATTCAGATTATTAATTTGAAGATTAATGGTAGATATCTGAATAAGCTTTATTTTCATTTATTTTTTCCATCACATTATTAGAACATGGGTTTTTTCCCACTGGCATGACAATTATAAACACTGAAATTCAAAAACACACAGCTCAAACTCTGGTCAGTCTGACTCCTTTCAAGTCCACCTTCCAAAAGGCAGTGGTCTATTTTTCCAAGGTTCCTGGACAGGAGGCAGCATAGCCAAAGATATTTCTTCAGTTGGCACAAACCCTAGACAAGCAGCCCCAGAAGCTCTGCAGAGACAGGCAATGAACCCAGGCTAAATGTGTAAGAGTTGGTAGATGCAGGCAAACTCTTACCATAAGAACTGAAATGTTTGGAACTCTTCGTCCCTTCCATTCACATTGTCAGAGTACCCATTCATCGCATAACCATGAAATGTTCTCATAAGTCCAGAAAGTAGAAACCCCAAAATCATTTGCTATTCTGCAAATACACTGTTTTCTAAATCTCCTGGGGGGTGAAATCACTTTTTTTTTTCCAGATCTGTCTACTTCACCTTGAAAATACATCAGAAATTAGGAAAACGCTTACGAAAGCCAGAGCATGCACTGATATGCTCTGCTGCAAATGGTATCAACAATTTGCAGAACAAATGAGTTTGGATGGAAACTCAGAAGTCAGGTCAGCAAATTACTTTGCTCCAGCATGTGTTTGTCTTAACAACACCTAGAATCTTCCCTTTCAGACATGACTTCTGAAAAAAAAAAGGGTTTTTTGCCCTTTTAAAAATGTCTTTTGCTCTACTGAAGAGTGTAAATCGGATTAAAATTAGGAATTAAAAATATTTAGCTATTTAATTAAACAATACATCCACTCTAATCCTATCACAGCATTTCTCAAATAGATTTAGCATTCCATGTGATACTGAACCTCAAATATACCACATTTGTGTTTGAATTTGCTGTACTTAAAGCCTGTTATATAGAGATACTCAACATTAATGGCTCACATAATTTAGGTAAGCTAATTTTAGCTGTTAACTAGAACTGAAAAGTTACACAGTGCACTTTTTGCTGGATACCAATTTTAAGTACTTCTGCCACCTTGCACAAGTACATATTATGTACCTTGAACATATTAGTTCTATTTGAGTGCACAGGTGAAATAATCGGCTCATACACACAAGTGATTAAATGGTCTAAAGGTTACAAGTGAACAAATAGTTCCTGCAGTATTAATTTTTATACAGTTTGCAGATTTCTGATAACAATAGAGACAGACCTTGAGAAACTTCACAGCACATGAAAAAAATAGAACTAATTTAAATGTTTCCAAAGTTGTACACCTTTAAGATCATCTGTTCAAAATTTCTTTTGTTTGGTCAGCTATAGGAGTCTGTCCTAGATTGGGAGTCATCACAGAGGTTATCTAGCCGAATTTAAAAAATAAAATACTATTAAAATTCTAGCCTGCTCTGCCTAATCCTGACTGTGAACTATTGCTTTCTGCATAAAACCAGCTCTTCAGTCACTTGGTAATGGCCCAACTTTAATTGCTGACCATAATTGGCCATTCATAACATCAAGGAAGAAATTTCTCTGGGAACTTCTAAATAGTAATGTTTAGGTAGAAAGGGACAATGTGGTTGAGTATTTACTCTGACTGCATCCTAAATCAGAAAAATGAGACTATTGGTACATTTGTATTATAACCAGAACATTAGAATCTTGGGAGCAACCTGCAGCTTTTTTTAAAACTGCTACAGAGTTGAATAATGAAAATTACTGAAAAAAAATTAGATTAGGAACAAATATACTTAAATATATAATAATCTATGCATTAAAAATAAAATACTTCATTTAGTGCAATCTTTATAAAATGCGCTATGATGTTATTTAATTACTTGTTATTAAAATTTTTAAAAATCAGAAGTTGACCTAGTCAAAATGAATTTGCAATTTACCACCAAGAGTCTACTGATTTTCAGTCACATCTATTTAGCATTTCATTACAAATAAAGTAGCCATCTTATATGAATCATTTACATCACTAGAGGCAGTGAGAGCAATACAATTCAATTATAAAACCTGGAAATAGTTTAAACACTATTTGAAAATAAACAGTTACAGTCCCTTATGCCCATGTCTGGGAAGTGTCCAAATGGAAGTTAAGGATCCCATGGCATTTTTTCAAAATGGGAGGGAACTATCCCAGTATGCTGGCCAACATATATTTTCTCAATTAAAAACAGATTTCAATGTCCAAAGCTATGTGTCAGCAATTGCTGAGAGCCTATACCTGTCATGTTTTCAAAACACTCCAAACCAACAATAAGTATCTAGTCACCTTGCTGAATAATGCTTTTCCAGATGCCATAAGTGGGAAAGGTAAATGCATTTTCAGAAATAAAGTAAGCACAGATACATCAGCCTCTACCATTACGAAAATAGAAATTATCATTTGAACCCACACGTAGATTTTTTTTCCAATAACAGAAGTGTTAAATATGACTTTGCTGGCCATATGGAACACTTTGATACTGCCAGATTTTAAAGTGAACAGAAATCCAATGGAACACACATGCACACACACACAAAATAAAGATAGCAGAAATAATCTCGTATCTGCCATTCTCTAACTTCTACACATTTAATGAGTTAAAAGTCTAAAAAAGAAAAGGCTTTTTAATAACTTTCTTTTAGTTACTCTTACAGAATTTTCTAGGTTATTTTCTGTTTAAAGAGAAGTTGGAGAGATTTCCTTTATGTACTTTAAAGCCTGCATACCTCTTACTACCCACCATTCAAGAGCTCAAATCTTTAATTGCCAATACTGAAGCCCAAAGTTCTGTCCCAAGAACTCCAAGATCAACTACATCATCTACGGGCAGAACACTGTTATCCTGAGTTAAAAGAAAAGAGAGAGTCAGACAATGAGTTTTTACAAAAAAAAGTTATAAATCCAGATGACATGCAGGTTTTCCAGTTCCCTCAGTCACATATTTCCCAGTGCAATGTTGAAGACTCCTACCATTTGGAGTTGAGACCCCATCTTCACAGTTCTTTGTTCTTATTTTGCCCAAACTCTTAATCTTAAGTGATTGTATTAAGAAAAAAAAATCTGGAAAAAAGGCAAAAGTGCTTCTTCGACAAAAGATATTACCCAATTTCCATGGTGCAGCTGAACACTGCATCAGGAAGTCAGTCAGGAACTAAAGAGTTCAGGAAACTCAGCTACAGAGGCTAACTTTCTAACACCCTGCATGACAGTGTAGGTCTTTTTCTTTTTTTAAATATCAATTTTTAAAGTAAGATTTTACAAAACTCAGAATCCTGTTTAATCACAATCTCAGAATCCTAGAACACATGTATTGCTGAAGGATTTACAGCATATTGAGAGAAACTGACCACAACATAAGCAGAGAGATGAAAACAGTTCTTCCCCAAGAGGATTTGCAGAATTACTTGCGAGAAAGTTGAACAAGCTGTCTTATTCCTGCATTATGCAATTACCTTTCTATAACTAGAACTTACTGGTAGTTGCCAGATTTATGCAACTCACTGGAAGTAGTCTTAATCTAGTTAGCATAGTATATAGTATGTCCCTCTCTGCTGCTACTCCTATGGACATGAGATCTACAATTGCAGCCAGTAGAGGAACAGACTGCACTTGAGGACAAGGTTGATTCTCTCTTAAAGAAAGTACTAAGTGCTGGATCTTTGTACGACTGTAGATGCAGTGGTGATTCGAGCCTGGAAAAATATTTGATATTTAACATGGTTGTAGTGCACAACATGCTGAGGTTGTGAGGGTAATGGCAGAGGATGGAGCACACACAAACTGGGGAATGTTAAAAGAGGTTTTTACTTTCTCTTCCTTGGTATTAATTATCTTGGCATTTACCACTGTTACCAACCTGCTCCTCCCCACACCATTCTCCCTTCCTGAATTGTTCAGCAGTTCCACCATCTGCTGCCCTTGACCAAATTTCAACTAAACTTAAGATGTCAGATATTTTGCTTGCTATAATCAACTAATTGCAAAAATTGAAAGAAAGTGGGGGAGAAATTGTATTACCACAAAATAGTTTTGCCCACAAATAATGACAGAAAGAAAACTTCCAAATAAAGCCTTGCAGTTCAGGCAGTTGAACTGCTATTTTAAATCAAATTTTGAAAACTACAGGACGTTGCCAGAATTTTTTTCCAAAACTGTATAATTATCGAATTTAAATCCACCCTCCAAAATAAGCCTACATGAATACTGTGTTTTCAGTAACTCATACTACTAACATTCATATTTTTCCGAGTAAAAATATAAGAATAAACCAGATTTTAAAAGCAATTAAGAAGATATAAATGCTGTGCACTGCTTGAGCACAGCTCTCAAAAGACCAGAGTCCTGGCAACTATCATAATCCTTTTGAAATTGTGCATATTAAGATTAAAGATCACTTTGTTCCTCTATTCCCACAGCTAGTTGGTATGGTAAAAAGATCAGTCTCCTAGTTTTATATGTAACATCTTTAACATTTGCTCTCCTTTCTGTGCATGTGATTAAATGTAACATTTTGAAATCCCAAAGTTCTGAGAAAAACATAAATCCTTGTCCACAGCTGCTGTTTGACTCTGGAAACACATGCATTTTCTTTTCAAGCATCTACCATCAAAAAATCCCAAAGGACTTGAACTGGAGAACACCTGCATCTCTTCATTTAGTTCCAATAACAGATTCTAAACTTCAAAATTACAAAAATAGATGCTATGTTCAGCTGCAGTTACATTCTCCCCCTAAATCCCGTGAACAAAAATGCTAAGAGCATGAAATCATTCAGGCAAGCTCTGTCATCGAGAGGATAAGATTTTTTGCACCAGAAGCCCAGTGGGAACTTGATAGAAAACTGGCAACAATTACAGATAAAGTACATAGTGTAATCCTCAGGGAGAGAAAAGGAAATGTAATAAGATAGATGGGTATAATTTTTACACATTTATGTCCAAACCACAAATGTGAATTGTCTTTAATTACTCCAATATACAAACCATTTTTATTCATTCATTGTGTTAAATCTATCCAAAATACTTCAAATTAGACTATGAATTCTCTTATACTAGGATTTTTTTCGTTATTTACTCACTGCCACAAGGACTCAGTTAAATTACATGAGAACTTGAAAAATATAATTGTTCCAGCTTCAAAATTCAGACTAATATCCCTAGTGCAAGCGGTCAACATGAAATTAAAAAATATATCAATGACATGCTTTCTTAACTGCAAAAAAAGGGAAGTTGGGGGGCATATGTAGGCATATATGCATAAAACCAAACATATCTCTAATCTCTCACCTCCTTTCTTTTAGGTTCTAATAGATAAAAATCAGATAGTTTACAATAATAAAATAGTTTATGTTCCTGCTGGTACAACTTCTATTTTTTCATACTTGAAGATATTATTTCTTCAGTTATTTTCTCCTTTTGGCATGGGAAGGGGGGAATGGAGTGATATTATCTAAATCAAAATACTGATAGAGGAAAAAAATTCCAAACATTCTGGAAGTTTGAGAAACATATCACTTAAACAAGAAATACCAACTTTTATAAGGTTGAATGTTGCTCTTCAGCCTTTATGCAGCTACAACAAATTAAAGAAACCTTTTCACTCTTGCTTTGCTCCACTGAGCATGATATTAATACAAGTACTTTTGTTTACTCCCTTATTTCACTGCTGCATTATTGACTATTTAAGCTGATCTCAGAGAAAACTTTATAATTGTATATTTTATTTTGTTCCTCTTGATTTATTTGTAATAAAGCTGTCCATACACTGGCTGTGCACGCACTCCCAATTATTCAACATGGCAAACCAAACAGAGAGTAATCAGCACACCTCATCTATTCGACAGCTGTTCATAATTAACCACTAACACCAGCATTCATTTCAAAATCTCCCTCTTCTCTCAAAGGCCAGGTGAAACAAACAAGGTCTGCAGCTTGCTCCCAGGGTTAATAAAGCCAGGGTTATTTCAGAGAAAGAGTAAGAAGACCTTCCCAAGCCCTGGGGTAATGGAATAATCTCCTCTCTTGTACTTATTTTATATGCTGCAATGTAAAGACTGAGGACATATTCACTGATTTTTACAACTATGCATAGAGATAGCTGGGGCGGTTTTTCATACAACTGAAGTATCCAAAATTAAACTCACAGCATATAGGCTTGTATTTAAGGACTAAAAAACAAAATCATATTTACATGCTTTGTCCCTAAATACTTCCTTTGCCATAAGTGGATCAGTTTTCCTTGTGATAATGACACTTTATGCATCAAACAGTAAAACACTCCTGACAGGCAATCGTAAGTATAGGCACTTGTTTTATACTTGTTATACATTCTACATGCTACACATCACATGCTCTAAATGATGCCCTTTTTGAAAATACAGTTTGGAGCTTTTTCCTTTGATGGTTGTACTTTGACACAGTATGGACTGCTAGAACCATATTCTTTTTCCTCTTCCTCTCAATAGCACAAGTAAAATAGCGGAAAGGAAGATATTAGTGTCAAATGCTCTATCCCTCAGATTGTAAATACATCCTCAAGCTTTCCAGGGCCACACACAGACAAGCAGTAAAAGGAAGTTGCACAACCATCCTGATCACCCTGGATCATGTGATTCAAGCGATACAGGACTGTCTATAGACAGTTGCTGATGCAACAAGGAGAGGAGGAGGAACAGTCCCCTCCCTGTTTTCTGGGTAAATATGCCTTGGTTTACTGAAGAATCTCATGCCATTTGCACAACTTCCTCCTTAGCAAACAGCTGCTTTGGTTTTTGATCAAGTTGTTTTCCATTCAATTTAATGTATTAATTAGTGCAAATTCCTCCTACAGAACATTATATGCAACATTACTAGGAAAAATTTCACAAACAGCATAACTTCAGTACTGCACAATCACCTCCAGTAGTACAGCTTTAAAAAACCCTTTTACTCCCAAGGGATGAGTTTTTTCTGTGAAATTATCCAGTATAGCTTTTTAAACTCCCAGAAGAGACTGCAACTGATGGTAAATGCATTTTTATGCTCTCAAAGCACTTCATGTTTTCCCTACATGTAATTTTCACAGTCATAATGAAAATGATAGCCATATCTCCTGTATTAAATTGCCCCAGTTTCTTCAGCAAGTATTTGAAAGCAAAGGCTTTACTTTGCTGGTCTTTTGTATAGAACCTGAGACAAACTGAAACGTTAATTACTCCTGGTTTAATTTATGTTTAAAAAAATAGTATGCTATTCTTCCTGTTGACTAAGACCAAAGCTTTAGCTAATCAATCAGCTTTTTCTTCTCATTTTTCACTTCTCACAGGTGCCACCTTACAGATCTAGAGGAGCAAAGCTAGAGCCTGAATATGCATGGCTTAGTGACTGCCATTGTGTACATGGAATCACTACAACTTTCCTGAGACACTGACGGCGTAGGTGAAGTGTTCAGTACATTTTCAACTCTAAAATCTTAACATTTTTAATGTACGTCTGTTCATCTACAAAACAGGTACCACAGACTATTGTCTATTACAAAAAAAAGTTTTGTATCCCAAAATCCCTGAATGTGAGTCTGGCCAGCACTTCATTTGTCAGTGCCTTAATTCTCATAAGCACCTCTTGTCACAACCCATCAAGGACTCAGAACCATCTAACTGAACCATCTATAATACTGATGAGCAAAAATGTATGTTATCCATATGACCTGTAAAAAAAGCAGTAAGTGTACAGTATAGCTATCCACAGAGCCTTTAAAATACAATTAATAGACTAAGACAAAAAAATCAGAAAACTAAAAAAATCTCAAAAAAAGCAAGAAATGTGACAATTAATCATAGTAATAAATATTGTTATGAACATTCAAAAGGTATTTAAGTGAGTTAATAGGTACAACAGATTTTAGCTTCTGTTTAAAAATAGATCTGAGTAATTTAGGTATTACTGAATCATGAACTGCTTTTTGGCAATGCTTTAGGAGCAGGAGCAGAAACTGAAGGTAGTTGTTATAAAAACACTGCTGTAAACATTTTCAACATGATGCTCCCCAAGAAACATAGAAGTACAATTACTGAAAAAATAACCTAACAACAGCTGGAGTGCACAGTGCTTACAAATATTTACTCTGCATAAGGATCAAACATTGCTTACATATGCACATAAAAATTGCAATGCTAGGAATAAATTCACTGTTACTTTTCAGACTAATGGCATTCAAGAATCATTACACAGGAAAAAAATAGAAAAAAAGCACACTCGAAGTGTTCGAGTTACTTCTGTTTCATAATATTGGGGTCAGGTAATTCTTTTGCTTTCCTAAACCTAGATAGGTTTTTGGATTGTTTTTTTCCCACATTTCATTCCATGCCTTGCAAGGCAATAGAATAAGCTTTGAAAAACATGAAAGCGTGGTTTTTAAGAAGCACCATGCTGACAGCAAAATCTAGTTCCAGGTGTATTTCACAAACTACATGAGTTATTTTAAACTAGACACACTTCAAAATTGTCAGTGTTGCTTAAAACAGACCAGTGTTTTCATTTAAAGACCATAGAAACCATAAGAATGTCAGGTAAAAGTATTTATGCCCACAAAGTCAACAAAACTCCTAAAATAAGCCAAACAACTCTCAAAAATTATTAACTTCTCATTTATGGTCACCACAACACCAAATTTGATGAGGTCAAATGTGTGCCCTGCAGTATTTTTTAAATTATTTTTTAGTGTTAACAAATTTTATGATAAACAAATTCTTAATAATAAATTATGCTGCAAATTTATATGAACCATTTAGAATTCAGTATGTCAACTCCTGTATAAGAAGGCCAACTCAGTACCAGGAAGAGGAGTAGAACTAATATTTTCAACATGGATCCTGTCTCTCCTCCCTCCCGTGCCAAAAGTTTACAAAAGTTTCATATAATTATTTTAAAAGGCAACCAAAGTTAATGAAGCCCTCCTTATTGAAGAAGACATACATCAAAATGCAGCTTTTAGCTCTTTTGTCTCACAGTGAGCTAAAGTTATAATGTGTAGAGTGTGTGTAGAAGATACTTTGACATTTGGCACATTTTATATCAAGCCCCTCTTGAAAATTGGATAGGAAAAATGTAATGTGATATCAGCTTAACAAGAGTTTTGTACTTACCAGAATTATGGCAGTAGTCCATATACTGTGGAATTTGGATTGTAAAGGCCACCAAATCTGGAGCTAAAAGAGATTCTGGCTTTCTACTCTCATTGAGCCATTTACTGCTGTGCAAGTCTCTGGTGTCAGAAGGGCCTTGAATTAAAGGAATCAGCTTCTCTTTTCCACCATCACCTAAGATAAAAATTAGATTCCTCACCACTTTTAGTGTAACAAGATAAATTTTCAAGACAAACATTCAGTAGTCCAAAGAGAACATCTATTAATTAACATTGTGAATACAAAATTAAAAGATCAAATAAAAAGAGCAGCATCAGCTAAACTATTGAACAACCAATTAATGTTTATCCTGTAAATGCCTTGACATCCAGGAGGACTTGAAATAAAGTAATTGATTATCTTTAAAACAGTAATTTCCTTCCCAATTTTATAAAATAATCTATTTAACCATCATCATGAACTCAATTTAAAGACACTCAATTTTTAATGTTCTTGACCTTAACCGCTTTTATCCATAAAGACATCATAGACATCGATAAGTTCCCACATGCTCCTCAGGAAAAATTGTATTAAAGAAGTCAAAAAAAAAATCACAGAGTCCTCAAAAACTTTAGAAGCAAAATACACACCTACAGAACTAACGGAAAATCAGGCATTAAACAATCAAGAGTATACATCAAAATTATGCAAAGGATAAAGCTAGGTGAAAGTATTCTGTATTTTTGTTATTTCTTGAATGCATGTAGATTAATATTTGTCTCAGCAAAAATAAAAATCTATTTTTTTTATTCACTGTAAAATTTGACTATACTGAGGCAAGACTGGATCGTCATGACATACTTAATAACAACAAAAATCCCCCCAAAACAGAATACAAAAACCCCTCTCTGATTCATAGGAACAATGAGTAAATTCTTGTTTCAGTAACTCCCCTTGTAAAAAGCAAGGCCAATTCTCCTATACAGGCAATAAAGTTTTACATGGTCCAGCTGCACATACCTGGGGCTTTGGCACAAATTTTTATTGATCCCACGGTCCCAGAGGCACATTTGACCAATGATGTGCCGCAGTACTTCAATTCAACATTCTGGATTGAGCCCTCAAGAGTTGGCAGGGGATTCTTAGATTTCACACCTAATAAAAGAAAACTGCAAATGTACTAGCCTGTTGAATTTAAATATTTTTATATTCCTTCACCAAGGCATTTAAACTTAATTATATTTTAATTATCTACCTTAGATGTTCTTACAGCATTTTTGTTGTGATTCACAGGTTTTAAATGAAAGTGAAAGAATGCTGCATATGAGTTTTTTAATACAAACAGTTAAGCATGAAATATATACAGATACTGTGAGGAAAACACACAAGAACACTTAGAAATTGAAATAACAAATATGCATATATATACATAGATACACTTTTGTTTTCAATTCATAAGTGCCACGTCAACTACTCTCCTTCATGTTTTTATTACAACCGTTTAATTTCAGGATCTTAAAATGACTAAGTGTTTTCAGCTTTTATTTAGACAACACTTTACTCAGTAGCTATGTGAAGCATTAAATCCATGCAGCTGAGCAGTACAGAAGGCCAATGGCACACTTGCCATTTTCAGCGGAAACTGGAGTTCAAACCTTGCCTTGGGTCACAAGTGGAAATAAGTTTTGGTGGTCTTTCCTCAGCCCCCATTTGTGAGCACCAGAAAACTACTGCACCACTTGGAAGAAGTCAGTGCTACTGGCAGTCACTTCTGAAGAGCTGCCTAGAATTGTGGCAGAAGCAGCAGGGGATTGTACAAGCCGGGACTGAGATACGCTGGCAGAGCTTGAGGACAGCCCCCAAAAACAGCCCCAGAGCACAGGTGGAGGAAGCCAGCCCTCCAAATCTGTACAGCACTGCCTATCAGAAAAAAACCCATAAATTCACTTGCAAATTAGAAATAAATAGTTTCAACACCTGTAAGAAGTATGAAAGGAAAAACCAACAGAAGTTGCCTTTTTTATGGGTTTTTTTCCCCTCATGCAGAAGCAACTTGGAATTTGTCAGTCAAAATTGGCAAGCAGCTTGTTAATTATGCAAACATTAGTATAATTATGGAACCATTTCCTCGTGTATGTAACATAGAACTTGTTCCAAAATCCATAATTATGCAAGGAAAGTATTTTGGGATATCAGGTAAAAAATTTTTATACATGTTTCAAGATGATTAAACACATTAAAGAAATGTAATTATCTACAGAATTAATTAATTAGGTTTTTTGAAAAATCTCTCAATACTTAACCCAAAGAACAACTTTTAATATATATTAACTAGTAAGGAAAAAAAATCCTAAAAACAAATAAAGGGAACAGAAGATTTCAGATTCAATTTGATAATTATGCTTAGTTCATTGTGCGTATTCCAGTTCCTAAAGACTAAAGAGTACTTCATAGTGCATATAAAGTCATTTAGCAAGCAGTCTTCTTGATATATATTCAAGTTTTTTTTCTGGTAAGACATTAAAATAATTTTTGAATAAAAAGTACTTTCCAAGATGAAAGAAAGAAGAAACACATGAAGGGACACACAACACGTGGTAAAGCAGACTGCCATCTGAAAGTAGGTTTCACATTCCAGGTATACTTTCTTATCAAAATTTAACACCCCATCAGCTCCCAGTCTGAAAGACCAACTACCAGTTTCTCTTGTGAACAGACTCTCATTCCCATTTTTGTCCAGGGTAAGCCTCTTTTAAAGCTGAAAATCCCCCTTGATCTAAGGCATGGTATCTGACTCAATGCATGAATTTGTCCAAAGAAACTAGGATATCTGTAGGCATTTCTGCCTCCTCATAGTTCCTATAAATATGTGCAAAATAGAGGCCATTGCATTCAAATAAAAACAAAAAAAAAAAAAAATAAAAACAAAACAAAAAAAAATTAAAAAAAAAATCGTTTAGTTTCTTGCTGTTTTCATTTTTCAGCAATTCTTTTAAAAATCAAAATAAAAGGTGCGATGTCCAATTCATTTCTCTCACTTCACTATGGAGGATTAAGTAGTTTTAAAACTAAGTAATTTCCATAATGGAGTTCACTTTTAGATGCATTATCCTGGACAACTTTGCATTGAGACTAAAACTGTCCATGTTACTTACATGCCTAACTTACATTTTAGTTTAGTATCCTATTTGAAAAAAAAGGAACCAAGTTTAGTGTGATCATGATCACTGTTTGTTTCTGTTACTCCTTGTCCCTCACCAAGTAACTTCTGGACCTACTGAATTTCAGCAAGAGACATTTCTTTTCTACAACCTTCATGAAAACATGAGTATATCTGCCCTCCTTAACTCACCAGTCATCATATTCATGACAGTCAGCAAAGCATTGCTCAAATGAGCCAATGAACTGATTTTCACCCAGCCAGCAGCTAAGGACCATGATGAGAAGCCAGGCAAGCTTAATGGCTCGGCCTTAAAGAAACCCACAAACCCTTAATACATGGTTGTAGATAATTAACAATCATATTTTAATGTATATGAAGAAGTAACTGGTAGCAGTAAAAAGCTGGGTTTTTTCTGTTACAGGGTTAGGGTACACACTTCGTCCATGGTTTTCAACTATTTGAACAGAAAATAGAAAAGTACTGGAAAAGCATAGCGTACTCATGCCCTTCCTTTTCTATGTTGCTTTGATGTCAAACAGCAACCTGCATTCACAGCTTCAACACCTGATAACTACAGCACACCACAGCAACCAAGGAAAAGTTGCCAGAAGAACATTCCACTCAGGCTTCACAGCTGATGGATATTCAAAAATCCTATTTATTAATTACTGAAATCCTATACAGAGAACACAATAAGAAACTTAGAATGTCAAACCAGACTTTCATCACAAAGACAAAAATCACCTAAACTTAAGGTAATTGCCCTTGCCAAGTTACAAATCTTTTTCAAGGCACAGAAAGTTCAGAGACTTTTAGTGAACCATTTCTAATGAATTGGTTTAAAATAGGAGGCCATTTTCTTCAGTCTCTGAAAATTTTTGGAAATCATTAACCATCTCTCATAAACTTGCTAAATTGGCAAGCTCAAATTCTCTGCTCTACAGAGAAGAAAGAAGCCTTGTTTCTTTCATATGCCACTATCTGTAGTTTCCATCCCTGTAACTTTATTTCCTCCCAAATAGTCTCCCTTATTTCTTTCATCGTGATATTATTATAAAACAAATGTCTCAACAGTTGTTCACATAAATAAAATACTCCCTTAAACACCTATTTCAGCAAATAAATGCTTAAGCAAGCAAAGACTAGAGCTTCCTTCCCTCCCCTCAATGTTCATGAACTTTTTTAAAGTAGTGTTTTAAGGGATTGATTGAGCATGAAGATGTTCAAACTCCTAGATAAGAAATGCTCCATGCCTCCATGTGCTCACTGAAATTTTGTATGGAGACAAACAGACCACAACATTTTAATTAAGACATTGAGCATGAATTTGAACAGACACTAGGAAAACCAAATCTACCATTGCCAACAGCAAACATTATGCAAATTCAACATCCTGCAAATTAAGTATGAGAAAGTCTTATTTCCAAGGTGCTAAACAAGACAGTAGAACTTGTGCTCTGCTCATTCTTCCAGAATCTCACTTGCAAAAGCACAATTCAGATTTACTGGTCTTTGTTGCTCAGCGGAGTCAAATTAGGGCAACACGTGTTTTTTTAATATAAATCATTTTTTGTTCAGTTACTTTATCATTTTCACCAGGAACAGGGGAATCAAACACTTCATGGAGAAAGAGATACATATGCCAGTCATCATCAAATGTAACTTATGGCTCCTTCCAGATACCTTTTCTAGATGTCTGGCTTTTTTTTTTTCTTCCTGGAAACATCTTGCCCATTGTGGAATGATTTGAAGTAAAAATCCAGTGTTTCCTTCCCAATACACTTGGTGATCAAGTATAGCCTGTTTCACTCGATTCAGACACACAGAATACATCACATCACCAAAGACTTAAAATCTGTTCTCTCCATATGGTAGAACCCAAAAATAGGCAGTTTAAGTTTAAAAACTTAAAATCTACTGTACTTTGACAATTTACAACTTGCACACACAAACTTTAATTATAACTCCAAGCCTGAAGAGCCATTGTGTTCCAGGTACATGTACAGAAATATTGTGCTGTCAAGAAAGATTTTCCCACACTTTGGAACAGGTATTCACATCCTCCCTCCAACTTCCCAGGTATAGCTTTGGTCTGTTCCATGTACATAATCCAACTACACAGCTTGCCTCAAGTTCCTGCATTCAGTGTCATTCCATGTGCAAGCAGGGGGGAAACAAATAGCCAAAGGCAGGTCCCAACTATGTCTTTATAGATCAGCTCAGGATTTCTTCTAGCAAGCCTAGAAATCTAAGCGCTCATTTAATTTAAGGCCTGTTTAAAAACATTACCTAATTAGCGATTTTACCAACGAACATCTTTTACCAATCCATTTGTGATAAGGGAAATTTGCAATGATTACTAGCAAACCAAGAAACAAAATCCAAACTGATCATAACAAGCACAGAAAACCAGAAAAGAGGTATGTTACTGATTCTGAGGACAACAGTCAGGACTGTGTGCCGCCAAATCCCTGAAATACAATAATTCTTCAGAAAGATCATAAAAGAACTGCAAAATATGAAATAGGAAACAAGTAAGGCGTGACAAATTTCTAGAAGTAACTCCACATGAATTGTCTCCACATTTATTTTGTGGCTTCAGAAGGAAAAATTTCAATATTTAAAGCATTAAGTACCAATAAACTATGGTTTGGCAACATGATATAGTAAAAGACTGTCACATACTTGTCAAAATTATTTCAAACAGTAAAAAGATCAATCCATGAATAAAAGTGAGGAGCTATTAACTAAATGAAATACCATTGAAGCATAAGTTTTACTGGCATCATGACAAAAATGTCAAACCATTTTCACAGAAACATATATTTAGGTTTTACATGACTAACACAGAAAATCTAGTAAACAAATTGAAGCATAAGAGAAACCTCATTTCTTTCCTGAGAGATACTCATCTGTGTTCAGTCTCTGCTTAGGCAGTGCTCAGTGAGAACTTCTGGAAGTCTGTACTGGACTTGGTTAGAGAGATGGTGCTTCTGAGGAACTCCAAGCTAAAACCAAACTTAATTCCTTCCTCCTTTCAGAAAGAACATAATAGAAGCCACAAAGACCAGCTCTAACTGGCACCAGTCCTACTTCTCACGTTCAAAGCATTGGGAGAGCATAAAGCTTTCACATTCTCATTTGCAATAAAAGAGCAGCAACATAGGAACTTCAACATCTCTTTCAATCATTCTGCTTTCTCACACAAATCACCTGAAAACATAGGAGTGTTGTGTGTAAGGTTCCCTCCTCCATCCCCACACCCCCCACTTCCTTTTTTTTAACTGGAAAAACAGAGAAAAAGAGAGATTTTCCTAAAATGTAAAAGCTGGGGTATAAGTATTTTCTGCAGTTTTTCCATTGTAAAATGGAATCTTTGCACTGAAATACCTTATACATCTCTAGTGTGTTCACAATTGCATGTTTTCAATCTGTCAACATAGCCTACAGACCATATTTTGCAACCCTAATGCACATACTCACAGGCTACTATTTTTTTTCTTCTTCAAAACAGTAATTCAGGAAGCTTATTTTAAGGAACTGTCAAGGTAAAATTTGGTGTTTTGTCTAACTCAACATTACTTAACACCACAGTTTCTAGTCTGATTATCACAGTTATTTATTTTCATGTAACTGTGTCAACCAGTTTTTAGTCTACACATCACTATTCTAAGAAATTATAGCTTAATCCTCACCCGCTTCCAAGACTTAACAGGGCAAGAGGATTATGGTAGACTTGTCTTGTGTTTAACATATTGTGAACTGGACAGATTTTCTACTGACTTGAGCTTCTGTGCCAGAACTCCACATATAAGAGAAATCTGCCCTAAAAAATAACTCTGATCTTATTTTCTCTTCAACCGCAGTACTAAATGAAAAAGTAAATGCATGAAAGGGTGAAATTTAGTGACAGACTGAAATACTCCCTAAAGAAGGTCAAGCTCCTTTGCTCTTGGGCAACAATGATAAAATATTTATCAATATAAGTATGTATCATTCTCTTCATCAGAACATACGCTGCTAAAAGCACACGTTAAAATCTCTCTATCCAATCACGTATATCCTTAAACTGCCTGTAAACTAACTAAGGTTTCTCCATTGCCTAAATACTAAACAAGATGCAGGATTCATCATTATAAACAGAGATTTATGTATTGCAAAATATTTCACAGCTTGCTAAAGAACAGCAGCATTTCACCTACAGGGGGAATCAAAAAAGACAAAATCCTGTTGCAACATTCCTGTTTCAAGATACCCCACACTACGGCCTTCATACAGGTTCACATTTGCCCTAACTCTTGATTTTTCTAAAATCCTGTTTCAAATAAGAAACCTGTGGTTCAAAAACTAAAAACCAATATTGAAGAAAACATAGAACATTTGGAATAATATGCTTAAGGCATTCTAGATAAGAAGAAACTTTAAATATTCCTTATCGATGATCTGTTTTAAGTGATTATCCAGTAAAGTAAAATATGGTTTTAATTTGGAATGCTCATACAAGTACTGAACAGCTACCACTGAAATGCACAGAATCTCTGAATCATTTACACTGGAAAAGACCTTTAACATCATCAAGTCCAACTGCAAATTAATATTGCCAAGTTCACCAAAAGAAGTACTTGGATGACCAAACACCCTCCTCTGGGTACTTTTTACAGTGCAGCTGGAGGTGATGTTAGGGAAGACAAGGGTGAAAATTTTAAGTATGCCTCTCTTCTAGTAATAGAAACATTCCCTTATGGACTTACCGTAACTCCAAGTGTGCTGTTTCCACTTGCAATGGTACCTAACACTGGAGCACAGCTGGACAACAATTTGCAAGTGTTGCACATTGACTCTAAGCTTCTCATGTGACTAGCATTATTTATTTAAACTATTACTATGTAGTATTTTCTAAGTTTTTTCAGGATAGAAAACATGGGGGTGAAGACGCTAATCTCACTAGTAGCACTCTGTGAGAGAAATCTGCCACAAAAACTGCACTGGAGTTGGCAGAGGCACAAAGCTGGGCCTGAGTGCTGTGAGAGCAGGGGAACAAGGTGGGAACAGCTCTACCTCAGCAGCTGTAGGGAAAAGCCAGGGCAGCTCAGACAATGGGTTGTAGACTTGCAAGCAAAGGTGGGGCTATGGAGTGGCAAGCAGCTGTCCCCTGGCGCAATCACAAACCCCTCTGCCATGAGCAGCCTTGACCTCATCCCACAACACTTGACTTCTGCTCTCTGCTGGACTGTGGATCTTTTTGATCTAAACAGCCAACAACACTTAGAAAAGGAATACCATTTTCCATCTTTAGTAGATAGTATTGTAAATAGCTCTAGAACTTTGGAAAAGTGTAGTTTTGGGCAATTTATTATTATTAACCTCATTATTGCTAACATTCTGGCTATTTAGGCATCACCAATTATAAGCATACCTAACTGAAGCCATTATTCTGGATTTGGCAATATGACACTGGTCAGGACACAGGATTAAAGTAGCTTTAATGCTACTCTTCCTGCTGTTGTAAACATAGGTTCAAAAAGAAAAGGACTGATTTCCCTGAGCAATTCAACAGCTGCATTTCAGATATTCCGTATCATTTGAGACAATTGATAGAAGCCAGAGTTGATGCATTAAAATAACTTCTGTCTTCCAAGAAAATGCAAAAAAACCTATCAAAATCTGGATTGTAACTCTAGAAAAGCATGTCCTATCAATCCTCATACCTATGTGTTGTCAGTAGATAAACGCTAAAAGTGACACAGATACAAATGCTTCCAGGATATAGATAAATAAGAACTTGAGAAACCTTCACAGTTAACTATTTGAGGCAAGATCCTGAAAAAGATGAAGGCAGACAGAGAAAAAAGCTCACAACTCACATCCTCAGTAAGACACCCTTTGGTTGGAAGCCATGCAATTGCAATTGGTTGTTTCCATCTAGGTCATAAAACCCTTCTATCCATGTCAAATACAGTAGCTTTGCTGTATCTGAGGATAATAATAGCTCATGCCAAATGTGAACATGTAAAATATATGAAAACACTTTCACTCATTAATAAATGCCAATAGGATCTCAAAAATCTGAAATGCATTTTCTATCTAGTCTAGTTCAAGTTCAATCTAATACTAGCTCAAAGGGCTTATCTTTAACCACATTAAACAAAAAGTGCAATTTATCTTAGACTCTGGATTAAAGTCTGCATTTTAAAACTCTTCTTTTAGTAAAAAACTGGGTAGCAACTAAAGAGAAACTTTCTAGGACAGCAAACTGTAGGATGAAAGAACAAATTCTCAGACAAATCAGAGCTCATCTTAGACCTTATCACCTTCTGTTGCACCTGCACAGCTCCTTTCTCTAAGACACATCTACTCAAGTAAGCTATTTGGCAACCATAAAACTAATGAACATTTCCTATGAGTTTGCATTGCCTTTAAAAAGCCTCCTTCACCAGAACAGATTCAAACCTCACAGTGCTATGTAACATACTTACGATGCTAAAGACAAGAAGTGCCAGGTATCACCTGGACCAACCCACGACTGAGCTTCCCTGTAACACACGTGACACCTGGTCACCTGCTTGCTGTCAAACACACTGTCCAGTGGCTGCAATGTCTCACTGGCTCAGTTGGAGCTTATTGAATATAAGACAGCACAGTTACAGACCAGTAAACATGTAAACAAGACGAGGATTCTAGAGGATGGACATAGTAATCCCTTAAGCAGTAAAGAAACTGCAAAGGTTCATAAAAATTCAAAAGAAGGTCAGATGCGTTCAGTAACGGTATTATCAAAAATAAAGAACATCTAAAGTGTAATCATTAACAGTTAATTTCCTGAGTTGCTAGGCATGGGGGAGAAGCAAAAGAGAATGTTAACATCCCTCAGTTGGGAAGTGAAGAAAGCTCAGAGTCACGTGATTAAAAAAGATGGATTACAGAGATTGCTGCTACAATCACTGACTGTAAAGGAGTAGGAAATGACAGGAAAACAGTAATTTAGACAGAGTGGGTAAGTAAAATATGACAGAAATTAAACTGAAATATTAAAATACAGTATATCAGAATTATCATGAACAATCTTCCCATGATTCTCCTTCTCAGAGAGTTTATACTGCTTTAAATAAAAGTTCTGAGTTTACCCCTTTACATGTGGTTTTCCATGCACATAGATGACAAAATTTCACTTTCATTAAAGATAAGTTTTTTCTAACTGGACTATCATTCACAATTTTCTGTATCACACCGCATTTCTTTATATCACTGTATTCCTTCCAACAATTTAATTTAGACTGTTCAGGATATCAACTTGAAAACACAGTGCTCTAATTTTAACAAACATGTTTTTATTTTCTTTTAAATGGTCTATACAACTCCTGAGGACTTAAAGAAAACAATACATTCAGTGTCTGGAATGGCAGTTTCTTATACTAGGAGGATATTAACCTTTAATCCTTGAAATCATTAAAGAAATGTTTGTAGAAATATTTTTAGCCTCTTTATCTGGTCAAAGTACTGGAAGTTAAGTCGTGTCTGTACAAACCAATCATTTCACCAGCAGTTTTATATTTCTTTAAAGCCTCATATAAAAAGCACCTGCTTAAAGTGAGTAATGGAGTTTTATATTCATTGCACTTAGGAACAGCGTATGTAACCTATTCCGTTTTCCTCCCTTGTGGAATATATTTCAGCTTATATTGCACAGCACATTACCGATGTGTATAAAGACCCTCTGATCAGCAATTTGGACTGCAGACAGCAACCTGCATGAATACACTTTTTTCCCCTTCCTTAAATACAGTATCCACTTGATTCACCAACACAAATTAAAACCATCCTTTAAAGATGATGATCTCACCTTTACAGTGAATACATGAAGCCCATGCACAGAACACCATAGCAATGTCAGGCTGCAATCTGCAGCATACACCCTGCACAATCAACAAGCAATAAACGTGCTGTCAGCATTACAAAGAAAGAACCTAGTATATAATCTTTTCTGGCCAAAGAATAGAAAATCTGCATTTAGTGTGATTAATTTTTGAAATGTTAAAAACCTTAATGTCTATTAAGATACAAAAAATAGAAGAAAATACAAATGCTGTAACACAGCACATATTAAAGACACAATTTTATCTTGGAATTTGCATTTTGTCAGAAAACATGAAAAACAGTATTTCTGTGCTATAGCTTATCAAAGCACGTGCTTGTGATATCTTCATAGTTGAGAAATTTAAAGAATTTTTCAATTCAGCCTCAGCATCAGGTTTCCCTTCGGAACTGAGCGCTCGATTTCAATAATACTATGAACTTGAGATAGCTGTACAACAGTAGTCTTCAATTATGACAACACTTATGCTGAATTCAAGTAATATAGGAATGATTGTAACAAAAAACATATTTTAATTTTTTAATTAAGAAAACAACAGTGGCTTTCAATGGGACAAAAATAAGTTTTGTAAACACACTTGCATGATTATCAATTGTATTAATGAATTCATCATAATACATATCACAATATTACAAAGTACATTGATTTCCATGTATGTCAAAGCAAAATTATTTATTCCCTATGCACAGAATCATATCATCACAAAAGCAGATGCTACTTTAGAGTACTTTTTGCATCTTCTTCCACCCACAATCTCTCTCTGCTGCTAAGTTTTAAGTAACATGGAAAATAAATTTGCCAGAACTTAGACTAGGCATACAATTACCCATCAATATTATTGCACATAAGTACTTACTCAGTGAACTAAACAGGAAGAAGGGCTATATTACATTAGCTTGATTAGTACCTCATGGAAGGCTGCAGAAGTTTTGAGGTCAAGGCAAGTTTACTGAGCCCATGAAAAGTGGAAGGAATAGATATTCTATAGTCACACATCTGAGGTAGTATCTGTGATTGGGCAATTGCATGCTTTCTAATTTAATGTAATTAGGTTAGCACTACAGTAAGCTTCATTGCTACAAATTCCTCACTCTGATATACTTGGTACAGTAAATATTGATAAATCTACCCAATATGAAAATATCTGGGAAAGAGAGGACATCAAAGTTAAAATTAAATCCTGCTAAATTTTCACATTATCTTTGAATGATAACCAAAGGAGATTTTAAAAAGAAAAAATAGTCAAATTTTTAAGTAAGAGGAACAATACTACGAACTTACTGTTTTAACAATGCTGTTTCTTTTCCCAATTAGACTTCCTTAGCATAACTAAAAATCTGTATTAAATGTTCTTACAGGTACTGTAACTCAGCTTAGTTTATAAAAAGGAGTGCTATATGAATACCAGTTGTATGCTTTTCAACAGAAGGATGTAAACTTATTCAGCGATCTGTTTTTCTCTTTCATCTTATCTCTAGTTTCTGTGTAGATTTATAATGCTCATTGTTTCCAATTTTAACAAATCACCTAATGGCAGAAAGGAAAATATGCTAACCTTGGAATTATTTGCAGTTGTAGAAATCCCTTTTGTCTGGCTCATGCAAGGCCTGCAATCTGTTTTAAACACAGATTGTCTGTCTTTTGTCTGACAGCCACCAAGCTGCACAAATTACTTTCTGCCTGTTCACCTGTTTGCAGCTGTGTCTGTAAGCTAAGGATTCTGTAGTTTGACTTGAGCAACCACTCTAGGATTGATGACATGTGCTGCTGATAAACTGAGCAATTTGAAGAAATTACTGGCTAAACTTATTGAAAGACATCTGTGCATGAGCTGAGAACTAGAAGCCTTCAGTTGTGTGTTTGCAACCTGCAGTGGCGGCAATCTGTTTGAAGTGATATCCTTCTGTAACAGAGCTGGTGCTGTCACAAAATAACTGAACCATCTTTGCAATGTATTTCTTCCCCCAACAACAGAATTCTACTCTTTTGGTCTTGAATATACCTCCTAAATAGAGGGGATAACAACAATTAAGACTTCCTATACTCATCTAGCAGAAGTAACTTCTTTTGAAGTGCTTCCATTTTTCACCGAGATCTGGCATTCTGTGTTGTTTCCCAGCCCTCTCTGCCCACAGACTAGTTCTCAGCAGTTAATGGTAGTTTGAGCATCTCACAGGCACCCTTATTATGTCAGCCAGGAGAACATGCCTTGGCAGTATTATGGGGGTACAGCTCACCTCTTCAGCTAACTAATAGTAATGCCTGAGATTTCTGCTCTAAAATTCAGTCATCAAAAAACTCTACTTCTAAACCATGTGAACCTGGGTAATGTTTGAGCTTCTGGGGGATACTTGCAGATGTTCATTTTGAGCATAAGAAGGCCAAGACTGCGCTCTCAGGGTGAGCATGTGCATGCATTTGTGCATATGTATGAAATTCTTCTGCTTTAAAAAAACTCGACCAGCCTGGTGAGCTGCGTATGACGGCTAGCCAGTTCTAAGCTGTGCACTACATTGAGCAAAATAAATTCCTAAGTCCCTTGGGACACATTCTATAGTGATATAATTCAACGTTGCTCCCATTTCCTTTGTTCCTACACACATGCAAAATGCAAAAATGCATTTCAAGTATACATTGTGACAGAGTAAACCAAAGCAGAATTCTGCACATCTTCAAATGTTTTAGTAGTCCAGAATAAACAACAAATTAAAAACATTACTAAAATTTCTTCACACAGTAATGCAAAAAGAATTAATTTAAGGAAAAGTGTGTTAAGCCTAAAAAAGTAGCTAAGTGCTTAGAGAACTTCCAGTGAGTAGTCAAAAGCACAGAAGTTGTCCACTTTCACATCTGCACATTAACTCTCTCTCCCCCACTAAGCCTTCATTTTAGGCATTTAAAAAGGATTAAGCATGCAGTACTTAAGTACCCAAAACAAACTATTAATTTCACCTTGTTGTCTTTACAACCACTCCATACCAAAAGCCAAGCTACTGACCAAAATCATCAAACTATCAGAACTCGTATCTGTGCTATTTGCTAGCTTTAGCAAATGAAATTAGTGTTCCATTTTAATTTCTTTAGTATTTGGAAACAAGTATTACCTTTAAAAGTACCTTCACAAACAAGGTTTACTAACAATGATAACAATTTTCAAAATACATATACATTTGATGAAAAATTATCACTGTGCTCAAGAACATTTGAAAATAGGAAAGCAAAGCTTTCAAGTTAAGTAGCTATATAAACCGGGCTTTCACATTTCAGAACCCATAAACTGGATTCACCACAGAGCTGAAGTGACTTCCTGGAGAAAAGAATATATAGCATAGTGTATATGTATACAATAAATCAAGTCCTGATTATGTGCAGCTAAAATCTATACATCAGCAACAATAAAATCTTTAAAATACCATGCTACAGCAGATATCTAAGTAAATACAGCACGTTTTTATCTTTAGCATCTATGCATATTGTACATTCGAGCGTTTTTAATGTCAGCTTTTATTTTAAAAGAGCTAAGTCGTGAGAACATTCTTATGTACCACTTCATAACTCTGACACCAAGTATGTATAAAAAGATTAGCCTTTATTTGGTATAAAATCAGTTGGCAGTTTTACATCTGTGCAATGCAACATAAATACCCCAGCTGGCATCTCAAGCTCACACACATATGGACTTCAAAACAGAAACTTCCTTATTTGCAGCACTGCCAGGGTAATTTTGTATACTCTGCATACTACAGCTATTTGTCAGGCCCCTGCAGGTGTGCACTGCACATAAACACACAGCTGTAGTCTAGCAAGCCAAGTGTTCCATCAAACACATAAAGGGAGACCTCAGCAGCTGGATTAGTCATCCCTGCAACAGGTCCAGAGAGAACAATATGGGTTAGTATTTTTGGAAAAGCATGGATGGTAAATTTATGATTATGCTGGCCTTACCAAATAACTGCTGGATTGTGTCATTTTTATGCAATGTCTACTTATTAAAGTTTTTGTTAGAATGGCTGGAACAGACCGAATATTTTTTAGTTTTTAATATAAACAATAAGGTAGTTTATGTATAAAATAGTTTATTAAGTGCAAAATGTTAAAAGGTTTTCATGCTAGTGGTTGGTTTTTGACAGATGTTACAATTATTTGCATTGGCTTTAACAGACAAATCGCTGGAATCAATTAGAGTTAGTATATCGAAGTTTCTTACCAGTTATATATTATGCTTTGTCACATTTACTATAGCCACATAGGATTTTTCTATTTCATTTTTGCTGTAACTGCCTAGATCACAGGTGAATTCCTAAAAACACTTGATAAAGACAAGTGCAGAATGAACACTACTGTGATTAACTTGCTTATTTAAACTGATTTTAATGAATTTTAAAACTCAACTAAAATTACTTTCAGTACTACTTAGAAGACATCAGCATCTAGAGAATTTCATGGTGGTCATACAGATGTTACAAATATTTTAATCAACCAGAAAAAGCAATAAACTTAATTTTATGCAAGTTTCCTTTAAGAAACTTCATATGTCAAAATCAAGAATAAAAAGAATCAGTAAGAAAATGAACAAAAAATTTAAAAGTATTTGCCGCCTATTTATTCAGAATGGTCACTGTATGGTATGTATTTTAGCATTTTAAAATTGCCTCAGAAAAGATCAGAAACTATGAATGCTATCAGGACTAATCCTAGATTAATTTCATCCATTAAACTTCGAGTTCAAATATGCAGGCACCTGTGGTTGCTTCTCTTTGGTGTTTTTTGGAAACACAAACATTTACCAGACCTTGCATACTGCTCTCTTTTCTGATGGTGACATGTTTACACACTCACAACAGCTCTTTCAAATTTCATGTGCTGAGGGGAAGATGTCAATTCGACACCTTGGTACAGTAGACACTGACCAGCACTGAGAACATAGCCACATTTTTCCTTGCATAGACCAGGACTTCGGCAACACCTGGGAACACTATGAACAGGAATCCATTCCCAACTGCCCCTGCTTCATTAAGTTAATTGCATCATTTCAAGAAAGAAGAGAAGGGGCTTCCTAAAGGTCACTTTCCTAAACATGACCTAGTGACATTTCAAGACGATGTATGTGCCATCCACCAGGAATATCACTACTGGGGGCTCAGAAATGTACATGAAGGTTATGTTAATATTATGGTAACATAAGATCTAATTATTATAATTACTGATACGTAACTAATAACAACATAGTCATTTCCTCATGTGTGTAAAGGTAGGTGTTTTTTAAAGCCAAACAGGTTGTAGTAAATGCTGAAAAGGCACCAGACTCAGATGAACAGTACTCAACCATATTCAGTATAAAAAGCCACTAAAACATGTCATACAAAATCAAAAAGAAACACTTCGAAATAAAAAACGGTTATTTAGAATACAGGGGGTATGAATCAACACATACAGGTAGCCAGGGCAACCACCAAACCACAGCTGAAATGCAAAGAGTAGATTTATTTCATTCACTCACTAACAATGCTGGGTGGCAGAGACACAGGGGGACATGGGCTCTGTTAGGCTCAGCTCATCCCAGCAGACTAGAGACACACGGGGACATGGGCCTGTTAGGCTCAACTCAGCCCAGCAGACAGCAGGAGGGGCCACTTCCTGCCCCAATATACCAAAGGGCTTCATGCATGTGTAGTTTATCACAAGGCTGAGTTTTTATGATCTCTGAGCATTTGTTCTCTCATCCTGTCCCAGAAGGAGGCTTGAGCATATCTGTTAGAGTGTGTTATCTCTACACGGGAATTCTACTTCTCAAAACAGACAGAGGATGAATAGCACTAGGCATAAGAAATGGAGTTTTCCCACCCTGGTATTCTTAGCATTCCCATCAGCAAGGTCACTTGAGCAAATTTACTATCCTCCTCACCATTCTTCCACTTTTAACCCTCTTCTTCCAACATAGGGTAAATGTAAAAGGCGAAGTTAATTATTCCTCTTCACTGAAACTTCTTTCCAAATCAAAACAGAAAATATGTAACTTCAGGGATACATATATTGCGCCCATCTTAGATCTATAGCCTACAGAATACATGTACAAAGCTTTAACAATGGAATTACTAATCTGGTAAACAGAAGGCAGAGTCCATATCAAAGATCTATTAATAAATGGAATATGGCAGAAACTGACTGATGGTTTGAAGGCAAAGTTTTCAAGATTTAATGACATACTGCACCACTGATGAGAAAACTACATTCAAAAGAACAATTGCTTTATTAAAATGACCTATAACCTTAGTGTTTACAATAAATAAATTAGCCCTACTTCAGATAAAAACTTAAAGTATCTATCTCGAAAAACAGCTAAAGATGACCACAATATTATAGAGCAAAATATTGTGATACCCATAAAGCAAAACTGTGCCTTTCCAGAAATGTGACTTCTCAGGACATTTTAAAGAAAGTGTTTTTGTGAATGTTACAAAAACATTAAAAAGAGGAATTCAGCAGTTTTAAGTAATAATATTATGCAATGTATTATAAGAGAATATGAATTTAAGAGGGAAAGAGAGCAAGAAGGACAAGGGGAATGGTGAGGGGTGGAATGTCCTAGTAAGAGACAGAAGACAAGGAAGGAGAGCCCTGAACACTCTCAAAATAGCATGGCTCTGCAAAAGAAAAAGTCCATAAAAGCCAGCAGGACACCAGGACCTACTTCCCTGAGTAGACTAAATGTGCAACTTGGCTTAGCCTTGTTGTATGGATGGATTTGAATGTGGTCTGAGCCCTCCAAGATAACCTGTTCCAGTTTTAAAAATTCTCTCTTCTTTGTCTAGAGACCTCAGATAAGCGAAGCACTTGCAACAAAAGCTGTTTTCAAGAAAGAAAAATGAACTTACTTTAAGTAATGGACAGGGAAACAGTTCTTATGACGAAGGATGTGTCTATACAACTACATGACAGGGATGACAATATTATTTTTGCTTGCACAAGTCAAACCACATTTAGACCTTCTTCACAATCATCTATACTTTTTTTTTCTTTTTATTTAAAACTCATATTCAAAAATTTGCCTGCCTTAGCTGGCTGGCATTTTAGGTACAGTTGTACTATGCATGTCTTAATCAGATCCTGCTTAAGACAGTATCAAACCCTTTAGAAACAAATAAAAAACCAAAAATCTAAGGAAATAGAGTCATTTTTCAAATTCATTTTTTGCTGCAGATAGCATGCCATTTAAAAAATTAAATTATTAAAATTTAAAGTATAGAAGAGCCTCACTTGGGAAGTATTTGAGAATACTGATCAACAGCATTACCTAGTAAGAGCATTTCATGTCTCCAAAATTTTTATGCATTCCCGTGCAATGTTAAGCCAGCAGACCTTGATAATTTAGCGAAGTAGATATACCTTGTCTACTGCAGGAAAATGACAAGCTACTACTAAAACAGCAATAACAGAAAATTCTTGCAGTCAATCCATTGATGCTACACATTAAAGAAGAGAATCATAAGCAATTACTGGAAGGATACAATGGTTTCCTAAATTAAAGTTTTAGACTCAGCAGTGACAAATTTTAGAACACATCATCACTAACACATTTAGTATTCTGTAAGAAACAAATTAATTTTCCCTGTTTGCAAAGTCTACCAACTGAAAAAGATGGACTGTGCAGAGATACATTTAATTTACACAAATGGATACAACTGCAAAAGTGGTAAAAAAGACTTTGTATTACAGAGAAACACAGGAAAGAAGTGCAAGAAGTTATACTATTATGGTCATTATCTTAGTTGAACTTTATCCTGGTAAACATTAGAATTGAAAAGCCACCCTACATATTAAAATGCTTGAGAAATGCATATTGACTGTATCTCCAAAACACTTTAAAAACCTAATAATTGATAAAGAACTTCCTATATTGAGAACTATACTACTGTCGCCCAAACAGCTGAAGCAACATTACCCAATTGTAACCAATTCCAGACCTCTTTGGGCATCACACAGACCATGCTTGCTTTTCTCTCTATTCCTACCTTCCTTCCCCCCCCCCTCATTCTTCTTAGAATACAAGCTATTTTATAGGGTGACTGTAATATGATACTATGATCATTGCTGATTGCAGTGAGAAACAGACCCTTCTAATCCAGCTGCTCTCCACTTCAACAAATGCCATTTAAAAGCTAGTTCATAAAAGCATTATTGCTTTATACTTAAAAGACATTAAGTAAAGATTTTGGAAATTCCATTCACTTGATTATATCAGCAAGTGTACTATATGCTAGATTTATCATTAAAGCAAAATCCATGAGAACTGTTTTCCAGACTTCAGTTAATACTCTTATGACACATTTGGCCAATGAAAGGGATGAAAACCAGTAGTGCTTTGAAGCAATAGCCAGTAAATGCCGCTGTGGTTTACCAAGAGTGGGATGCACAACATATTAGACCACAGTTAATGAAATTAAACCATTTCTTATGTTTTTTAAATGTGTCCTGTATTACTTGCTTGGAAGCTACACAACTGCTTCATCTTTGAGATTTGACTCTTTTTTTGGTAGTAAATTGTATCTCTTACATCTACTGTTAATTGAATCAGTAAGCAACAACCACTGTTTTGTATTTTATAATACTATTTTAAGGCAAAATAACTTGATAAATAAACTACATATTCTTTTCTTTTCCACAGTAAATGAAGTTTCTAACTTCATGTTCCTTACTCAAAGATCCAAGGGAAAGATTTCTGTAAGGAACAGAGGACAAAGTATTTGCATACTACCTACTTGTATGAGATGTGCATTGATAAATAGTTTCCTTTCATAACATGCCTTACATAAAATGTGGATTTCATTTAATGCTTTCTTGAGAGAAAAAAATTCTTCCGGCAAATATTTTGGTGAAATACACTTCTAAAGCTTTAACTCCAGTCAACTATAATTTTTTGCAACAAATAAATGAAGAGGTTTATTTACCAAAATAAAACACTATTTGTCCTGTATTATCCTGAAGTCTCAAAGAACCAAACAGATAATTAATCTTAGAAACACATTTACTCCTCTAGCACTGCTAACTATTTACATATTAATTATAAATCTATGGTTGAAGTCCAGCTAAATTAAATCCTTAAAGACAACTACATTTCTCCATTATATAGCAACACCTTGCATATTCTCTTATTTGCATCAACAAAACTACGAAAACTAGTATTTTTCCCTTGGACTTTGACAGAAAGCTCACAAGAGAAAATCAATTTCTTTCTAGCAGTCCAACCAGCTGTTGTCTTAAACTAAGAACTCAATTCTCCTAAGCCCTTCAAATGGTCCAAAAGCAGTTCTTCACACAATGCATTTTAGCAAGTTAATTCATGACTGAGCAATGTTAATGAACAAACTTTTCCAATTAGCATAATTAGTTAACATAAACTGAGGGATGGTCAATAGTCCAGGTCATTTTTACACTGCCCCACCATAAGGAGCCACTACTATTCTTCCAGAGGGATTATCATGCCACGATTTTGCTAGTTGTAGGCATCAGCAGAATGAGAAGATCTATATGTGAGAGATTAGTAATTAAATGGCATCAAAACCAATATGTAAGAGAAAAGACAAGTGGCAACAGCCCTTCTACTAATCCAGATCAGAAGAGCTACTGTCTTCTGTTTGCTCCTTAGAAACACTTTACTACATATTTGGAAAAACACTATTATAAAAATTGGAACTCTGATAACTGGAACTCTGATGGGAGGTGGGGTGGTGGAATGAGGAAATAAAAGATATGGGCCTTCCATTAATGGAATTTCTTTTCAGACAAATCACTTTTCCCACATGAAACCATTAAAAAGTCAACAATGGAACTCTCTATTCAACTTCCAATACTGAGAATATAATTTCTGTATCTATTAAAAAAAGAAATATTCTAAAGACAAATCAGATGGGATTACTGTGCTTAACAAAGAACTGCCCTTATTAGCAGAAGTGTTGAATAACATTGGCCTTTAACACAAGTTACGCTGCACACCCAAGTGGCAGTGAAGTTCAGATCACATACTCTCATTTCCATAATCATTTTCACATGCCTAGAATGCATTAAATACAATACCATCTTAAAAATGAAAAGCAGACATTCCTTTGCAAATTAATTCAATATTTAGCACATCACAGAAAATATCTCCTCTTTTTACAGTGCAGAAAAACTGGAACATAATAAATACTACAAGGATGTTTGCTATTTCATTTGCCTTAATTTTGTCCTATAGGCACAAGCATACCCTACTACAATTGCAGAAGAATTACATTCATGTCTAGAACACTGTATTCTAACATGGAATCTTCTTCACCACGCATTTTTCACAGACCTCACATTAACTATCCCTGCTCAATAGTCTCCAGCCACTTGCCAGAAAGAAACACACACCACATAATGTTTCCCCTTATGAGGTTCTTTCCACACAAACAAAAATGTAAGCCCACATTTAATGGATATACATATCTTCAATTCATAAATGCTAGAATTGCAGCAGTTAGAGCTAGGGGGTCCATGCAAGAGCACTGACTGACTTTCGGAGAGGATCAAATCCTTCCCTAGTCTGTATCTGGGTTATCCACATTCAAGCTAATGCTGCTCTGAGGATGATTGCTTACGGAACAAAACTAAATTTACTGCACTTGTAACAGCAGTATTCTTGCTTATTTGTAATTATTACTCCCAGAGGCAAGCCTGTGGCTCTTCTCAGGATGGCAAATGAAGCTCAACTAATAAACCCTACACTGTGAAGAACTCAATTATTTCTTCTGGATCAACAGCATGTCTTACAAGAAGTCAAGTCAAGCTAAGTGACATTCCACCCAACAATTTAATAAGACACGTTGTATTAAGCTCTAATTTACATCTTCTTTCAGGACTTTCCATTATGCTACTACAGCACATGGGAACAGAAATTACCTTTGCAGTGCTAAGAAGCCCCTACTTGGCAAACACATAATGAACCACAGTAATGAATCTTCAAATGACGTGCATATAAGCAAGGGAGCAAGGGAAAAATCCTCTTTAAGTTCAGTTATACCATAGAATAAATAAAAAATTCGAATGTGTAGCTTCTCCATCTACATCATAGTGCATTAGCTATGCACTATGTGCATATGATTAGTAATCACTTGGAGTGATTACGTCACATTTTATAGTGTAGATCCCAGGACTTAGACAATGTCAATAAATAAAGAAAATAAATTTTTTCAACACACCAGCCAGAATGGATAATTAATAATCAGACATATGGTTCAAGTTAATTCCTAGAGGAAATAGTAACTAATAAACTTTTCACAGAGTACACAGAAGCGATGTGTAGATCAGCTAGATGAAATGGCAACTGATGTTGAACACTAACTTTCAATAGGCTTCATTCTGTCACAGGAAACTACACATCTGCCATTACATTCACAGGTGGAAAGATGTGGATCATCTTGCCAATGCAAAATAATTGCAGTCATTGCAATCAGAGAAAATACACAAAAGACATAAAATATTTACAACAGGACATAAAGGAAAGAGAAGTTAACATGACTTGTGAAAGACAATTTACTACATACGGTGATTCAAATAAAAAGAAATAAGTATTTTTAACAAAGTAAAGCTACCTTAATAGTACACATACTACCCTAACACTTCCTCAAAAGGCATTTGAATCTTAATATATCCATACTGATATGGACACACATAAATACAATGCATTAAAAAAGAGACAAGACACAGATTTTTAAAAAATAAATTCCTTACACAACAAATTATTTCTTCTGCTAAGCACATCATCATTGCAGGGTAAGGCCAAAGAAAGATTAAGAATAATCTTGCTGATTATCAAATTTTGTTTCTCCAGAAGACAGTTGTTAATGTTAAAAATGGAGGCTGCTAGCAGTTTTATAAACCCACTAGTTTAGAATTACTCCAACTTCTGTACAGATAATGTTTTGGGTTTTCTTTGTATTTTTTAAATGAATACCACAGTTTTTACAACTCATTAAGCTGTTTTCCAGCTGCACATAAGCTAACACTTCTGTTACAATTCCTAAAGATTTGCAGCAGAAGTCTACAACGTTTCTGCAGCAATGCATAAACTGAGAAATAAGAAAGCAAACAAAAAGAAAGTAAAGATAAGGATCTTAGAACACCACCCAAACAATCTCAGCAGCATTGCTGATCAGTTATTTTGCTCACAAATATCTTACATATTCAAGAGAAATAGAAAGAAACAAAGATGAAAACTAAGATTTTAATTGCACCCAGTGATGACAAAATATACAGATCATATACATATTCAAGCAACTGAAACGTCAATCTTTCTCAGGAAAAAAAAATCCTAGAGCAAATGAAAGTGGAAATGAAACTAAGGGAAAAAGGTATTTGGCTCTACACACTAAGAATTGCCTACAGCAGCATGTTACAGAGAGGTCCCTGGAGTTTGGCTGAGCTTCAATGGTGACAGCTTTACGCTGTAAGGATTGGGTCATCAGTGGCATAACTGGGCAATTAAGAGATGAGGTAATGTATTTACTTCTTTTAGTAAGAAACTGTACAAAATACAGCCATACAGCCTGATGTACAGAAGATTTTTGTACACTGAAATCAATTAATTAGAAGTAAATGAATGCCTGAGAGACTTAAAGGAGATGCATCTCGCCTGTTTGCACAAACACAGGGGAAACCAAACTATCTCCACTACCATCCCCCCCAAAAGTAAGTACAATAAATTCATATTTGTTCCAGTAATAAAATACAAGAAGGACTGGTCTTTTTAACCAAAAATCATCTTGTTAACCAAACTGCCAAGCATGGCAGGTCTTACTAAAAATTTTTCAACTGGTTTTATACTGAGGATATTACTGCTTAGAATAGTTTTGGACACGAAAATCAGTTTTCTTTGCATTGCATACCCCTGCAGCTACACAGAGGCTTGCTTCACAACACCTTACAACTGAAGGTTCTCTTGGCAAATACAATCTCCATATGTATCTTCCTATAATCACTTTCTTTTTCTTCACTCCCATTTCCAATTTCTCCTCTTACATCTCCAAAGTAGATGACAACCTTTCAGTGTTGATATTTTCCCCTCTCTTTAAGGTAAAAAAAGACAGATGAATTTTTTACAACAGTATATGTGCAGAAATTGCATCACACAAGAGTGGCTAAGTAGTAATATCTTCTGAAATGACCACCAAATAGTAGTAGCATAGAAAACAGCATTACGAAAAGTTCCTCTTCCAAAATCAAGACACTAAATCCCACCTACATGTTGACTGCAGATCTCTGCTTTGTGCATTTTCCATGTAGGGATGTTAACAAGAAAAAATTCAGCTGTTTTACCTCTCAGAGTAATACACAAAGTATTTTTGGCACAATACTACATTACAGCACAGCAGAATGTAACATTTCATCAACCTTGACATCCTTTTCATTGGGACAATATGCATTTCAGCACGAATGGACAAAGTACAAATAATCCTGTGCCATTTACCTAAGTCCAGTGCAAACAATAAGAAGCTAATATTAATAATTATATTAAACACACAAAGAATGTAAATGATCTTAATCTGCAAGACTGTACATCTTTCAGAAAGTAAAAGAACCCGATGAATTAAAATATGAGCTTAAGACTGCTGCAGAGAGTGATACCAAGATCAGCTTATAAATTCATTCACCTTTGAGGCATTCTCCACTTGGGGCAATGCCATCATCCCCTCTGCCTTCAACTGCCTCTCATGCTCATGTGGGCACATTATAAGCCAGAAAAACAGCTAAAATGACTGAAAAATAACCTTCAGAAAGAACAACTTCCATCCGGATCTACAAGCTGAAGGAACTGCCCACATATATGCTTGACTATACATGTGCGAAAGCTGCATTGTGCCCCCAAACACAGTAGTATGGTCCTACATTCTGAAAATAAAAGGAAATCACATCCTTTATAAGACAGGACAGATGAGGTTTTAAAATCCCCCTAACCTTATAAACATGCCTACAAATCAAAATCTGGCACCAAAACACTTCAAGAGGGTGTACAAGAATAAAAGGTGCCCGAAGTTTCTAAAAGATTATCTATGACTTTGTAAGACCTAGATCCAAGTGTTATGTGTTTGTTTCTTGAACCCTAATGCCTTCCATTAGGGGTACATTCAGACTGAAAAAATAGTTTAAAAAAAATCTGGCTCAAACCCATTGTAACCATGGTCTTAGGAGGCACAAAGCAAAACTCTTGACCCATTGTAGACGAGACATCAGAATTGCAAAGAAAATACAAACCATTACTTTGTAATGTACCTAATACCCTTCTTTTCCAAGGTAATTTTTTTTTTTTTACCTACGCCCCAGGAACCTCAAGCATCAGGGCCCTGTTCTGCTAAATTAGTAATTCTGAAGAGCAGCTATGAATGCCATCATTACATTAATTAAATACATTTTAGTGTTAAGGCCCACTATGGATTTGACATCATAGTAGAAAAAAAAACCATTTCATAATATATTAGATGGTATAGATACTGCTAAAGGATGTTTTGAATTTAAAGCACTAATCAGGGAAATCAGGTGGCAAATATGTGGGCAGAACTGAAAAATTTAGGATTTGCAATTTCCACCTCACGTCCCTGCAAATAAATTGAGTACAAAAATTTACGAATCAGTGCTCAGAAATTTTGTATTTTATTTTCTTCCCATAAAATGAAAAAAATTCAATGACATGTATTTCTTCCAAAGGGTTCTGGTAAGTAATTACAAACCACAGCAGCTCAGATGCTTTGGATGCTCAATTCTCCTACTGACATAGCACAACACAGAAAACCCTTGCTGACCTGTGGGCTGTAATGGTTCCTGCACATTTTCAGCATCCATACTTTTGAGTAGTGAGATCCTCTTTCATAAATTTGGTGTACATTTCTTGTTCAAATTTAAATAATTCTGGATTTTATACCAGTGGATCCTAACAACCATTTAATTCTAAGCCTACTGTGCAACAGCCCTATTACTATTTTGTTATTTTCTTCCTAAACAAAGTGTTTTGCATAATGGTGAGTTTTTTCCAACAGTTCTGAGAAAAGGATTATTTCACCTTTGAAATTATGAAAAGCTCTAGAATAATGGAGAAGTAAATTTAGTAGGTTTTAAAATAAAATATTCATACCACTATACAAATGTCACTAAACTGAACTGATGCATAGGCCGTCCTGATTCAGGTAAATGACACATTAGCATGGACAATCAGAAAAAATGTGTATGGATTAAGAAGGCTTCTTAATGAAAAAACATAGAAATGTTTCCATATGTTTTATGAAGTATTCTTTACCGTTTAAATGAGCGCATTCAGATTTAGTCGCTGGCTTTGTTTCAGAGAAACCCCATCTGTACACTACATCGCTTACAGGCACATCTCAGTCATGCAATAGCTATGTCACAGCTCATATATCAAATAAAAATCACATTCAAGGCCACACAACCTTATACACTCAAAGTCTTCTATTCTATTTTAAGTAATCCTAAGAGAGCTCTTATTGCACTTCACTGCTGATGTCACATGACTTTTGTTGGGAAACTGAGTCCTACAACTGAAATATCAAAAAGTTCTTAACACAGATGAGAATGATATAAAGGAGAACTCTACTGTACCTATATATTCTGAAAGCCTTTTTTTTCCAACAAAGAAACAGGTGTGGAACTAAAAACTTAAAAGTAGCACTGCACAACATTATGAGGTACTGGGAAAGGCAGGATAAAACATGCAGAACTCACAGTAGGCTGAAGGAATTCATCTGACACAGATTCCAAGGCTAATAAAGCTGATGGTCCACATCAAGGACAGAAAGCAAAGAAGTTATCTAACCTTCCTGACATCAAAGGTTTCAGTGCCAGAAAATCTCATTTCAGATCCAACAGCAAGGATAGTTGAGCAGTCACAAGGCTTCTATCCACATTACATGGCAGTCCATAAACAATCAACTTTTGTAGCAGAGAAACAGTATGAACAGCTGTGTTAGCAATAATGAAATCATACAAACCCAAGCCATCTCCTCCACAAAACACCTTGACTAAGCAGAATGCTGCTGAAACATGTCTATATTTAGGTAGTTTTCCCCTTATAATAAGGAAGATTCCCTTGCCAGTAAGAATTTGTGAAAAACAAAAAATATCTGAGCTAGTCAGCTACGTATGCATGCCTTACAACAAAAACCACTTATCTTAAAAAGAGAGTTTTGTTCTTGCCAATGTCTAAAATCACAACATATCTCTGAATTATTGGCAATATATATAAAGATGATTATTCAATAGCTGCTGCTTGGTAAGTTCCTGAGAAGGTTATGTTTCCACTAGCCCATGAAATAGGTGAGTCACTATAAAAGAATTTTTGATTTTTGTTTCTTTTGTTTAAAAGATTACACTGATGAATGCCATGACAATCATCAGAAAGTTATTACTCTTGTATTACTCTTCTTTAACTTCAAATCAGTTTCCTGGTGTTTAGACCACCAAGATTTAGTATCTTGCATTTAAAAGAGCTAGTAAAGAAAAGAAAAAAAAACAAAACAGCAAAATGTACATCAGCTAGCACCTAGAAAGGGTCAACTGCACTAAAGAGACACAGCCTGAACGAGAGGATAGTTGAAAAATCAGCTGGCCTCCATTAGAAAACTGAGGGAACCAATATTGCAAACAGAAAATTTGTGAACCATCAAGTAACACAAAATGAAGAGGAAAAGAAGGAAGCCTCGTGACCATTCAACCTTGCTTCTTTTAAATTACAGGCAGCAGGATTTTCCTCCTGTATTTAAACACCAGCATGAATCTATCAAAAAACCCCTGCAGTCTCCCAAAGTTGTTACAGTCATGAACTATCGTCAACATAAAATGCACCTTTTGAACTGGAATTTGGTTTGGATAATGGAACTTCTTGTACCTCATTACACTAGACAAAAAAGTTACATTTTGAACAGAAAATGCAGTTGACTGAAATACAAGTAGATTTGCATCTTCCAAAGAAATTTTCTATGGTTTGCATGCAATTTCTGTTATGAGTCTCATCTCCCACTCCAAAATCCACATAAGCCTTAAGACGATCAGTAGCCTGTCAAAAGAATGACTTGAGAAGCATTTGGAAGTCAAGTTGATCTTTGAGACTTCTGAGAGGACAAGACAACATAGACTGTTAATCTGAAGTAGAATCACCACGGAGTAATTTTTCAACTTGATGCTCTTTTTGTTTATATGCTTAAATTTGGGGAAACCTAAGAAAAAATGGCAACAAACAAAATACATTCAACATGTGAATATAAAGACTGAGAGGTAATATTTGTTTTTAACATAGGTGAAAGAAAAAGTGAGTGGCAGATATTATGGCTTATAAAAAGAAGGAAGCATCCTAACACTATGACCAGCAGGTACCTGAGCTCCACCTGGTAAGCAGTATCCAAACAGGGAAGCACCAATAAGGGTCCTTCAGCTCTCAACTGCAATTTCAAGTGCAAGTGCACTAAGTACCTTTCATATTGCTAAAACAAGAAAGCTCTGTACTACCTCAATGAAATAAAGCATGACTATCAGGTATAGAAGAAAACTGAAGTGGATTTTACAGAAACGAAGGGCGTATTTTTTCCCTTTATAAGACAACTTAACTGACTACATCTTATTATTAATGAACACAGTTTCAAAACAGCAGTAAAGCAAAATCAGAGTCTGTTACAAAATTTACACTGTGGTTCATAGCCATTTGAACATAGACTGGCACATTAAAGCTTCAAGTTTCTCCATTCTTTGCAATAAAAACTTCTAAAGTACTATAAATGCATAGGAAATAAACATAAGGATATATTCAATTATATTCAATATGTGCAATTATATACAACTGGCAGAGTAAAAGTAGTCTTTCAAACTGCAAAGGAGATTAAGAAATGTGACACATACACATAGAGACATTTTTATTCTACAAACAGATAAATCTTATTGCATTACAGCAAACAAGAATTCCAAAGGAAGAATTGAAGAAAATCTAACAATACTCATCTAATTAACCTGCAGATACTCATGGCATTTTGTAAGCCTAAGAACAAAACCATCTGGTACAATAAAACAGTCTCACGGTCACCTTGAAAGAATGAGTACAGTTCAATGGGCTCCAGAAAAGATTGGACAGTATTAGAATAACCTAAATGACAACCTTCATAACTCAGACCAGCTTCAGAATGTAAGATGGACGGAAATGTACAAATTCAGTTCTCCAGATAATCATCCATGTTATTTATTTGCACACATGCTTCAAGGTATTCTGTTAAAATAGTCTGCAGCTTCTTTTGCTGCAGCTCAATTTTCTAATCAAGCGCTACCATAGCAAATGCAGTATCTGACTGCCTGATAGACTGAATGCTTAATAGACAAATATTGGGAAAAAATGTTTTCAGTGAATGTTCTGCACTGTATTTCTTTATTTCATCTCAAAACCATGCACGTGGACTTTTTAGTGCTAACTGCAATACTGTAAAAATCACCAGCTCATTTCTGTTGATCATTTTCCCATTCAGTTTCTAAGTCAGAACAGCTTTCTACTGACATTGTTAGACAGAAACTTGCCTAAAGGCTTACATTCAAACTCAGCAAATCATTCAAATGAAGGCAACAAAGGAAGTGGGAGGGCATGAGATGCAAAGACTGAGGTCATGACAATAGTTTGGTCCAGTACTATTCCCTTTTCCAGATAGTTTTTCCCTTGCATTCAGGAAATATTCTGTACGTGTGAAGAGAATTTTCCAAGACTTTGTGCAAATTTACAGAAGGCAAATTTTATGAATTAAAGAAGTAGGTTGATCATCTTGCTGAATATGGTAGAGGTACAACCCTGGCGATAAGCTCAAAATCTGCTGGCAAGCTGTGTTTCATTGGTAACATATGGGATACTGCAACATACGAATAGACAGCGGCATAAAAGCAATCCCACTGGGAAAGTAGCCTGGACATGAAGTACACATCAAAGCAAGTTTTATAAAAAGCTCTCTTGAAAGACAGAAGATCAAGTGCTTAGCACTTTGGTGATCACAACCACCTCATCTAAGCCCAGTGAATGGAATACAGAGTTAACTGATGAAACCAGGAGCTATGAGAGCTACACCAAGACACAATCATACCAGCTTTCAACAGAACTGCAAATGCTGTTATGTCAGTGCCTCAAAGCTTTGCTTTAAAGCTCATGCTCAGTTTAAAATTAGTAGACATAAATATCTATGGATTTCTAATGTCTCTAAAGTGATCTGGTTTTCTGGCACAAACAGTATATTTTTAGATACAATTTCCTAAGACCGTGCCCAGAATAGTGCAGTTCACACCTCTAAGCTGTACGTTATCTTTGTTGTAACACAATTCCACAGCATTTGAAAAGCTCTTGAACACACACAGAAACTATATTCTTTAAAAGCCAAGAGCAACGCTAAAAGAATCTGCAAAAAGATTAAGTATAACAGATATCTAACAGGTGTTTTACACTGTAGACACTACAATTCTAAACCTGCCAGTCAGATGCTTACCGACAGCATAACAAGCACAGTCATAACTACTTACAACAGTAATATTTATTGTAAGTAAAAACTGCATTTTAATTCTGGGAAGCATGAACAACAGTATGATTAGTTTAGAAAATAAATGCATAATAAAATAAATCATCCTCCCTCTTCCCAATTCCTTTGCTTGTAACATACCATAACAGAAGAAACTGTTCTGCTTTTGTTCATTTTTGATTCAAGGGAAGGGCCTTTCTGGAAGACAGGGCTGCTACTCGTCTCTGTTCTACAGGGTAAAAATGGACTCACATCTGATCACAAATCACAACAGACTCTTCTAATACCCCAAGTTCCTCTGACAAAACCCCTATTTTATTCTCTAACTCTAGTCATCCTTGGAAGTGCAAAAGTTTGAAAATTTCCCTTTTATCAAGCAAACAATTAAACCAAGTTCTAATTTAATTTCTTTTGCTGAACTCACTGAAGATGGATGACATTAATTCTTCACAAATTTGAAGGTACAAAAAAAAGAGTCATCCTGCATCTCAAAATTTAATTGAAGTCTGAGTTTCTGAGATGACACAATTCTTCAAGGAGAGGAACAGAATTTAGTGTAGTCCACTGAAAGCCAAAATATCAGAAAACACAAAATAAGAAAGCTGAATGGACCCATCTATCAGACAATAGGCACAACCACAACTGGAGAACGTATTTTTTTCCTATTCAAACTGAAACCAAAAGACACCAGATAATTTCTGAGTACAAGCCACTGAGTTCACACTAAATAGGCTGATATTCAGACAGCAAAAACTGGATTTTTCCTAAAAAATTTTCTTTAAAAAGATAGCAAAAACGTAAAGAAAATATTCTGGGAGATAGATGAAAATTGAAATTTTATGGACTCCTTGACTTTCTAAAATAGTTAGGAAAGCTATCAGTCAGTTTGTAAACTCTTCTCAGTCTTCTTGGCTTGTAGTAAAGCAAGTGATTAATTTATTAGCATTTTTAATCATTATTACTTTGAAAACTTTCTCCAGTAATTCCAACTACTAAAATACTTGGTATTCAACTACATCCCAAATCTGAGTTTACATAAAGGAGAATGAAAAATTATAACTAATTCAAGAATAAAGCAGTTGACAGAAGTGCTACATCCAGCTGTGGTATGTCACACAAGCCAGGTAAAACCCAAGCAATCATATGAAGGGAACTCCAAGTCACATCAGAGGTGTAAAGATGGCTGGTTTCTATAATGTTGGAATTTTTGCATTTCACTCTAAATCATCCAGTATTCACTTAGCTCAGAAAACAGAAACAGTCTACAATACAATTCCACTATGGGGACAATTCATTTGAAGAACTAAAAGTAGCTTCTCAACAAGATCACACCCCTCAGAGCAATTAAGCTTTTCTTCTTCCAACAGCAAATTGAGAATAAGAAAGTCCATGTCTTCAAACTGGAAAATTTGAATAATTACTGGAATAGTAATAGGAACACCTTTCCCAGATGTCAAGATTTAAAACATTTCTATAACACTACCCAAGACTTAAATTTCTTCTTAATTTCTGTATTTTCTAGTCACTCCCCTGCCCTGCAATAACTGATGGGAGAAGGGGAACATGGTTACCATACACCCCAGTCCAGAGAAATCATCTTTAATGAGAAAAACATTCAAAACTACCATGCCAGAGACAATTCTACCTATCCATACCTAACTGTTCAGGTCCTCTGTTGTGTATTCAAGAAGAAAAAAGACGCTAATCAAAAGGAGAATGGATAAAGACCGGAACCAAGAAGTTCAGTAAAGAAAAGGGTCGGCTGTCACAGGATTTGACAAAAATGTAGTAAAAGTAGGAAAAGTGCATGAGCAAGATGCAGCAACAAAGTCACAGCATCAAACTGGGAGAAATCAGCATAAGACAGTGTAATATCTGGATTTATTCAGCATGCTCAAAACAAATAAAAAAAAAAAGAGGCAAAACACATTTGGTTTGAACTTGATATCGTCATAAAAGAAAGAAACTAAGTTCAGACTAGGGACTTTGCATATTTAGATGATCTCCTACTAAAACAAATGTGTTTCTGGAAATAGTTCAAATTACTTTCCTTCAATAGCCAGCAGCCCTGTTACAAAGTAAGTTTTGGAGAATGTTAAGCAGGTATAAGAGTTCTCATTTCACATAAGACAAAGATCCCAGAATCCAGGAGCTGTGGTTATACAGAGACCTCTGACATCTCCTTAGAATCCAAGATTTTGATTAGTGTTTCCCATAGTGTGATACATACCTTTATAATACCACAATATAAGGAATACTTGCCTACAGCAGTACAATACTTCAAAGCAATATAAAAGCAGCTACATCTGCTTGTGCCATTCGTAGTTTTCCTATTATGCTTCACAAAAACAGAAAGACATTCACTGGACACCATTAAATAACACTGTAACAGAACACACCCCTTTCTATATTAGCTCCTTAATCATTACCTTCCAATAGCAAAATCAAAACTGTAAAATGTTAATTTGAGAGAGTTTTCTTGCTTACTATAGTTTTCTGAGAACCTAATGTTTAACTGACTTTGTCACCCTTATCATTACTACCTTTTTATGTTACTGTGTATTTCTACTTTCAGTGGAATATTCCTCCAAAAGAACTGCTTGCCTTTAGACACATAAGACTACGTGAAAAATTAATGGACAAAAGAGCTGATATAATTGAAGCTCAGGATTTTCCAGTAAAAATACACTTTCTCTCCTTACCATTACCTTATTACATATACCTTGTATCAATTTTCTTCTGTGACTATGAGGCAGACTAGACACATAGGAAAAACATTATTCTTAACTGCAAGAAATACAATAATTACTCCTCATACAGTCTGCATTTTTAACAGCTTAACAACTCTCCAACATGATATACTCCTGGAGAAGAATGTATTTTTCTTGAATATCCATGCAATTTAAAAATGGCATTTGGATCTATAATTGCTAGGTTTAAAATAATTACAAGGTACGTATCTTTTTTAAAAGCTCGATTTAATGTAATAAGAAATCATATGGGACATCAGACTAAAGATTGCTATTGCAGTACATAATGATCTGGTATCTCTATGGCAAGAATAGCATCGGTATTTATCATCTTAACTGCCACAAGAACCAAAATACTCTCACGAATGGAAAGTAGCTTTCCATTCCATTCACTAGAGTTTATTCCATAAAAGTAACTCCAGAGAATACTAGTATTTTTTAACTCTTAGTATTGTAGACACTAATAAGCTTTAAGCAGCAGTCCAATACTTGGGATCTGTCCCATGTACTGTTCAACTCAGTACAACTTTCATTTGATCAATATTATACATACTATATAAACTTACCACTCAAGGTCAGAGGTCAATGTTACATATTTGCAAACAGAAAACATGCTTCCTCTATTTGTTTATTCTTAAACCTACCCACTTTTGATTATGCCTTGGGTTTTTTTTCCTAAAAACTACTAGTACTACAATAAATACATTTTTACTGCAATAAGTTCCTCACAGGAATATTTCAATTTTATCTCTACTATCTTCTCATTTCATTCACATTCCTTAATAATCTACCCTGGTAAAAAAATTCCCTGATATTTCTTGCCTCATTAAGATCAAAACCTCTAATTAGTCTGTTCCTTTCCAAACCGAAATGTCTCATTCTAAATAAAAAGGAGAAAGATATGCGTTGTAAGGCATTCCAAATTCTTTTAAAGTGATTCAAGTTGTTTCAATAAATAAAAAAAAATAAGTAAACATAATAAAAAATGTCCAATTAAACTATAAACAGAAAACATTATACCATAATGACCATAAACTACGATCATTTCTTTATGCTGTAGCACCTGTATGTGTTTTCACTTCTTCCCAGAATATCTCACTACATAAACTAGTATCCCACAAAACAGGATTCTTTAATTGGAAGGGCAAAAGGAGAGATACTGACTTTGGGAATTTTCACAAATATCAAACAAACAGGAAGTGATATTCCAAGCTGGAATTAATTAATGTACTACATCGGTATATTTACTAATCACAAAATAGCATGATTTATTTTGTACGTACTGATGTATCGACGCTCAGGTTAAAACTAGTTGGCATGAGAATTAGAACAGGAAAAGCATTTCAGAGTCACCATCGCAGAGTGTTAAGACTAGTCAGAATTTCTCAGTTGTAGTTTTGTTTTAATGTTCAATAAGGTAAAAAACAGCAGTAACACATTTGACATATTAGCAGCCTTCCTGTATGTATGAGAAAGTTGTGATGAAGGCTCTAAACAGAGGTGAACAGTAGGATGAAAGAGCATCATCATACACTGAAATATGAAAGGTTCTGCCTGGAATGGCGGAAAAGCTTTCTCACCATGAGAACAGTCAAGCAGTGGCACAGGCTGCACAGAGAGACAGGGTGTTCTTACCCTTGGAGATTTTCAGGTCTAACTGGGTACAGCGCTAAAGAACTTGGTCTGATCCCATAACTGACCCAGATTTTAGCAGAAGATTGAACTGCAGAGATTTCCTGTAGACTCTTCCAACTTCGATTTTCTGATAACCCTATTATTTTTTGCCAGGTACAAAGAAACAGGTTTCTTCTGCTCCTCTGAAGAGCAGCGTTCAGGAAATGGCAGTGACTGGCATCAATACTTCTACTGCAACACCTCTGCATGAACCTTTTCCCTAAAAAACACAGATGTCAAGAAAACACTATGGCCACCTCATTCATGATTTATTCTTATATCACTGATGGTTTCCAGGTTCACTCCAAATTTGACAAGTTCTCTGGGCCTTTGCACAAAAAAATAAAAAAAATAACCTTTCCTTCTGTTATCTCTGAAGTTTTCTTTTGTGTGTGCTCTGAACGCTTCTGAGGAAATTCCCAGTTCCTATTATGCAGCAGATTCAAGACTTATGTTCCTCCTAGCCTTGTCATAACACTGAAATTCAGTAGTTTAGGCTCAACATGCTCTATTGTTCTTAGAAGCCACCATCACAACCTCCCAGCAGTTTTTCACCTGATGCAGTACCTGGCCACTAGAACAAGGGAAAAGGCAGCCTACCTCTCTGCTATCCAAGTACAAGAACAAGCAATAACATCAAACTAGCAGCTGAACAAACAGAACAGGTGCTCTCAGTCACAGCTTTCACTGCTATTTGTGCAACTAAACTACAGACTCTGGAGTAAAGGCACCATTTATAGCTCTAAGCTTAGGTGTCTTGGCTTTTTGGTAGCCCACCAACATACTCAAGAGTTTGCTGTTATTTTCAGCATAGACACTGAACTAAGCTCTCCTGCAATTCTGAAATAATTCAGCTTAAAAAACTTGCATACATTTATGCAAGCTATGGATTTCATGCATGTATGTACTCCTTTCACAACCAATGATGTTTTTATCTTTTTCTCCTTCACTGTTCTGTTGACAGTATGTATACATTCACTTTCAACACAAAAGACATTTTAAAGGTTTTGTGGATTTTGTGATACTTCAGATTCTTTAGCGCATTACATATCAAAGTTAAGCTTGTACGGATGCCTTAAGTATGCCTACCACTATTCTTCTATCAGAATACTGTATGTTTCAATTTCAAAGCTTATTAGTATATATTTAGACCAGAAAGAAAATTAAAAGGCAATCATAATTATGCATACTTTTCATGTATGGATGGTTTCAATGCATACTTTCCATGACAGTTCCTCATTTCAGGACACAACAGAGCCATTGCTTTTGCAGAGGATTTATTCAGATACTCAGCAAGATAAATCTCACTGATTATGTATTGAAATGATAAAACGTAGCACCTATCTTCTTTCAGTGCAAGTTAGCTCATGACTTAAGAATATCACTGAAAATGTTTACCAGAAGAGGAAATAAAACCTCATACACAACTACATAAAGCTTAAAAAATTAAGCTAAAGAAGAAATCGTTCTTAGGTTGCTTATCCATGCTGGTTTTCCATCTGAAATTAGGGATGATAATCTACCAGAGTTTCACAGAAATGCAAAACATATAAAAATAATACTATTTACACACTGCATTCTGGGCCTACGTGAAAGATGAGGTGACATGCATGTAATCACCCACACAAGACAGTAAACTGTTTATACTGAGCAAGTTTCATATAGCTGTGTCCTGCCACTCCCAAGCAATTAAGAGCAGACATGCTTACACTTCGATTTTTGACAGAAATTTCAATTCAAACCCCTCCAAATGAATGCAAAATTGTCCATTTTATATGGAACAGAGATTAAATGTCAGTATGCTGCAAGAAGTTAGAACTGAACAACCCACATTGCTTCTAAACCTTGAAATGTTGGGCTTTTGCTGGCTTTTGTGTTTCAGAGTTTGGTGGCAAGGGAGCACGCAAGAGGAAAAAAGTAGTTTTAAAAACAGGGGTATTAGAAAGGCAGGTCACTTATTTTAGTCTTTTTCCTAAGTGGTTAAAAGAACTATGCAGCAGCTCCACAACCCTTTTTTATATGTACACCTGGGAAGAATACTGAATTCTGTTACTTTCCTCACTGTTACCCTGATGTGGTTTAGACCAGATGTTTAAATGTTACAGTATGTACATTTTCTTCTCTTCTTCCAAGGCAAAAGCAAAATAAGAGGAATATTTGACTTCACTCCACAAGAGACCTATTTAATAGTTTGGCGGTTATGTAAGTAAAGGTAGCTTGGCTAAGTCAATGTTGACGACATACAGAACGACATGATCCTAATGAGTTGGAAAATATTGGCTCTCATGAGATTCAACCAGATGCTACTGCGCTGAGAAAGCTACTGTATTATTGAATTTCATTTTTATGAGGTAAAATTTATTATTCAACCATTAAGGTATCCCACATGAAATCTTGCATAAAATAGTTTTACAGTTACTTTCTGGAAAATAGATTTTATTTTAACTTTAAGACATCATTTACATGAGGGATTCAATGCCTATTTGATCACCTTCAGTAGAGAAATGTAAGGTCTGCAAGCAATTTTCCCAAAAATACCAGATTAATGGAACCGAACTGTCAACAAAATAATGAACTACCTGAACAGGACAAGGAAAAAGTGGTAGCAAGTTCCAGTTTTCCAGAGTAAACTAAAGCCATGTGTGACTGTGTATGTATTTTCTTGGCAGGCTGAAACAGTTAGAAACAGAGTGCTTCAGGTACTTACTAACAAATAATGGAAAAAATACACAGTAAAATTACTCTATAGGATTAATCATGCTCAACCTTTGAAAGATCTTAACTAATGCCATTTTCCTAATATTTTGGTATTTTGTACATTTACTTTTATTTTTTAAATTGTATAATAATAATTGTAATATTAACATCTATAAAAGCAATCAAGTAGAAAGCATGATGTATTTCTAATTCCTATTTGTTTCCACATTTATAGTGATTGAAATGCAGAATGGGGATGTTTCACAAGCATAAGAATTCACATTATTTAACTGACATGTAACATGCTGTTGTGCTTGTATACCAAAAGGATTATAAAATTAAACCAAAACATAAATTTCCTAAGAGTTACATGTGGATTGAAGACCGCTTTTGTGCTGGTTTTTTTATTTTAGATGTAACGCATTAAAAAGTTAGTAATGCTTCTTCTCAACCCATGAAAAAGAGCAAAAAGCTGTTTGCAGCTGTTTTACTTTCTGTTTGTTATGCTGCATTTTGTCACTTGTATTCCCATCTATTTTAAGTTTTCTATTCTTTTTGTTCTTGCACAACTATTTCAAGAAACATGCATCAATCTTATACTTAAATGATGATGCCTACTCCTTCAAGTAGTAAGTTTAACTGTTCATATTATCTCTTTTTCTAATCTATCTTGACATCTAAGAACCCTAAAAAGAACTTTTCCCAAATAGATATTTAAATATATGGATTACAAAAGGTGTAATTACAACGGACTTAAGTACTTTCAGAAGTTTCATTAAATTCCATATAATTTATAATTAAAAACTTGCTCTTCGCAGAATTAAATCACCTTAAGCTAAGAGAGACATCATATTCAAACATGTTTATAAAAAATATCAAGAGTAAAAATCATACATCTTCCTTGACATACTCATTTGATCTGTCCTCCACAAGTTCTCAGCTCAGTCACAGTACTGCACACATCTTTTACTGGAAGTTTTAAGATAAGAAAGCTTACTAAAATGTAGCACAAATACAAATTTTAGATAGTACATGCACTTCATTTTAAAATTCTGCCAGAAACCAAACACACACAACTTGCTTTTGAGACTTCAATTTTTTTTTTTTCAGACAGCTTGCCTTTGGGCAAGTTAATTAAAAAATAAACTCTCAGATGATTTAAAGAAGATAGCAATCTAATAACAAACTAGGGAATATTTGAGTAAAATGTCTTTCTCTAGTAGGAAGAGGAAGAACAATGGGAGCAAAGTAGATGGGCAACAGAAGAGTGTTAATCTTCAAGCAGCCTTCCCTTTCTCATATTCCATTAATCTATTATCAAAAAGAATTTGTAGAGGATAGAGAGGTTGTTTTGAATCCCTAGACCAACTTCAGTCTCAATAACCTTTGAAAGAAGTTTTGGAGCAGGATAACATTTCTGCTCCAGGTGAAAACTTAGGACAGAACCCCAGATACTAACAATAAACTCTGTTCATATGTTTGTGCAAACGCAGTGCAGAGCTCTCTTTTTAAACTAGATCCATAGCGGATCTTTCAGCCGTTACCTAGCAAACAGGTTCCCAAAGGAGCCTTTGTACCTTGTGAGCCTCTCCACAGCAGGTAAAAGGGCCAATAACCATGTGCTCCTCTCTGAGGTTTCCCCCCCTCCTGCAAGTCATCTATCCATATTTGTCTTCCTATCAATTTTTGTTTTTCTTAACCTCTACTGCTTTTCTACTTTAATCCTTTCTACTTGCTTCTTTTTCTATATTCCTCTGCAACTCTCTTCCCTTTTTATTAGGTGATCCTCTTTCTCCTGTTTTTCTTCCTTTCCATTTTGTATTTCTATTTTCCCCTAATTCATCTGTTCCTCTCCTGCGGAGCATCTTAACCCATATTGTAAGCCCATATTATAAGTTTCAGTGATAAAGTTCTAAAACTGGAAGAGATGACTGTTGGAAAAAGCATACAACTATGCTTTTAGCATTAATGGCTGCTAAAAAGATCTTGGCTGAGAGGTTACAAAGGTTTGTGATATCACTTTTGAGTTCAAATAATACTGAACTGTACTGGGAGTGTAGTGCCCAACACTCTCAAACAGCACCTGGCACAAAGCCCCAACAAAGACATAAAAAGCTCAGCAAGAACTGTTTCAGTCCAATAATACTCTTCAATCACACACAAAAAGTGGCAATACAGACATAAGCAGTTGAGAAAGTTGTAAGCTATGTAAACAAATGGCAAACACATTTGAGACTAGCTATGTATGAGGAGCTACCTAGACAAGAAAAATTTCAAGTTACGGTATATTTCAAAATTGGTAGAACAGATCTGGGCAGGTAGCTAATAACTAGACCATTCCCATAGGAGGACCCATTTCATTCACAAATTACAAAACAAGCGTGATGTTACACTGAGTATAAAATCCTGTGATCCGCCTATAGCAGTCAGATTTGCTGGAAACCTCAGGACAACAGCAGACCATTACAAAAAGAAGATAAAACACATAAGCCCCTTCTTTCTTTTCAGAATAATGTCATTTATAGGGAGGGCTTTCTTATTTACTTTTAACAGGGCAAAAATCTGGATAGAGACATAGCTGTTTGTCTTGCTATATTAGTTAGAAAGATGGCTTTTAGAAGTTTGAAAATGTAAACATAGAAAAAAAATTTGGGCCCTGTATCCATGAAACACAGTTTATGATTCTTTGAACCAGCAGAATGTAAGTAATTAATTTCAAGAAAAAATTCCCTGAAAAATAGGATAAAATGAAGGAAAGGGAATCTTTGAGTATATTGTTGCTTTTTCCTGCAAGAACACTACAATTTAATATAAACATAATCAGAAAAAGAAAAGGAAGGACAGTTAATAGCAGTTTAAAAACAAGTGTTTATACTTTCATTACTTGTAGTAAATCAATCAAAGAAATATTAATCCGCAAAACCATGGGGATGAAAAGCTAATTTCTTGAAGTATTACTTCTGTGCATAGCCAAAAACAAGTCGTGCTCAGATGGAAAACACAATACCATGGGAAAAAGGCAACTTTTACCAAGAGAGTTTAGGTTACACAAGAAAAGCTCATCTGTTCACCCACAAAGATTCTCACAAACACAGTGGCAGGAGGGGGAGCCCAAATACCTTGCCAGGCTAGTGCCAGGCCCAATACATGACCCAGGTAAGGCCACTCTGTATAAGCCTAAAGGAGCAGTGGGCCATGCAGTGTCAGGCAGGAACTCAAAACAAGGACTCCCAAGAAACATTCATTAGCTTTTGTTTTATGCTGCAGAAACTAAGTTGAACGTAAGTAGAAGTGTTGAGCAGATGTGCCTTGTTTACTGACAAGTTCCTTATTGACTGCATTATCCTCATAGTCAGTTCATTTATTTAAAAATAAAAAAATACAAAAAAAAAAAAGAAAAAAGAAAGAACAATGAGGAAAGAAAAAGGACAAAAGAAAAACTAAAATTTCAACTTCCCTGTGCAAATACAGTCAAGTATTTTTTAGAGGCTTACACACATACATGTTACTGTTAAAGTATGTGGAAGCTGACCTTAATTACAAGGATGACTTTCAACAAGGCACAATATTAAATTTTACACAGCAGTATTCAAACAAAAGGTAGCAGGCTTACAGAACCAAGAAAAGGTAGTAGGCTTACAGAATCAACCAAGCCAAAAATTCGGACAAAAAGGATTGACAGCAATCATTTCATAGCCTTGAACACAAAGCTGCCTTCAGTCTAGTTAACACCAAGCACAACTACAGAAGTGTAAAATTTACTAGGTGAAGTGTTAAGCCATGAACAACAGAAGATCAAAATAAGTGCATTATATTGTTCATTTATTTCACTTGAAGGACTTAAAACGTGTGCTCAAGATTTCTATTCTGCAAAGATACTGTTAGCAAAGTTGTTTCACAGTTCATTGAATTGATTGAAACATGTTAAATAATGGAACAGGCTAGTTTGAAACTCTGCAAACCCTAAGAGCATCTGAAGTGATCAAACAACTATATTTTCAGATTTCTCCGTGGTGTGGACTGTAAACCTGCTACCAGCAAAAGTACCAGGACTTGACAATAAAATGTCACAATCCCACTCTCAGCTGACCCACACAGAATGAAGGAATAAAGACAAAAGTGACTTCCATGAAAGAAGGAAAACCTAAGCACTTTAAACAGTTATCCCAAGGGTTGCACAAAAATATAACAGTTCTTTTGCAACATTAGATCAAGACAGATTTAACTTCAATAAACAAGAGGAGTGAAAAAGAAAAATGGAAAGGATCAAGAAAAGCAGAGCTGAAAGACTTCCAGTGGTCTAATCCAGCACTCTGCTTCAAATCACGATTTTCTGAACCTAAATCATTCACCTAACACATTCTCCAAGACTGGCAATGCTGGATATTCCTAAATATCTGGTATTCTTGTTATGGGTTCATTCACAACAAGTAAAAAATAACAGCTCTAAATTATTCTAGCCTGCATAGAAATCTAAAAAAAAAAAATTAAAAAATAAAAAATTTTTAAAAAATCATTTTCTGGATGACCTTTATGCACTTGAAAACTCCAGTTTCCTCTGTAAACTGGTCAAAATCCCTAACTTATTTCCAAAATCTATGGGTGTTTCACAAAAGCATGACAGATAACAAGTTTCATTATTTATGTAATGATCACCAACACTTGCGTATCTTCAGCAATTTCACAACAGTTAAGTAACATTTATTTACAAAATAATGAGAAACATCTGCAGCCCTTCAAAGAATTCTATGTATGCCATTGATTAATAAAGCCCTTAATAATCCAGTTTCACCTCTGAATGATCCTGAAGTAATAACATTGTACCATACAAGGTAGCAAAAGTGGATGTTTCAGATGAGGGAAGCATGGAAAAATTATCCTGTATGGGAAAATTAAATGCATCCAGAAATTGGTGCCAAGGAGTGAAGCTGGGTGGCTTAGCTTACATCCTGGATTTCAAATATAAGCTATAAATACCCATATACACACAAAAAAACATTCTGTCTGTTAGCTACTATAAGTAAAAACCTGGATTTAAAGGATGCAGTTGAATGGACACTAACTAGCAGTGTTCTGTACAACAATAAATACTTAACCAAAAGTATCACATACTTACCTGAAGTTTGGAAAATCTCATTCAGTAAAGCTTCATTTACCACCACTGAACTGACATTTCCAACAGGATGACACCAGCTCTGATAAATAGTTTGAAGCAGAAGGGTTTGAGCTCTAGTTGCTTGAACTGTCAAATTAGGGAGCTCAAAGATGCATTCTGTTAGTGGGACTTGAGCTCGCTTGGTCCTGTTTAAAATAAAAAGTGGAAAATCATTACTTTGGCACGTAAAAATAACAATTTTAAAACTTAGTCACAGAATATTAGAGTACAAGCAGTTAGCCTGTAAGGTTGGAACTGTGTGCTTATTACATTTCTTCTTCTAAGAGATTATTCTACTTACACTGAAAGCAAACTTGTTACATGATTTAACTTTTTATGTCCCTACAGAACATGACAGTAAAAAATCATATATTTTTTATCTAATTATCTCTTGGTTTTAAAATATTTAATAAAAGCAATTCCATGTGTTCCCACCAAAATAAGAGCTACTCAAAATTGTGCAGACATTAAGAACACAGAAAACATCTGTTCAGAAATTGAATGTTCCAATTTTTTTTATTTACAAAGCTTACAGTGCATCACTAAATGACATGCAACTAGTGACCCAAAAAACACACAGACAATATTCATACACCAAAATACAAACAAGCCCACATTCTATATTTTGCTGACAGAGCTAATTAAGTGATTCTACTGTTTTTCAATGCCTTACCTTTTAATTGGGGAGAAGCAACAGGAGGAGACAGGCATTCGATAGGGCAAAGCAAAGGACATTTGTTCGGGAAATAAATTCCTCTATGACAATATAATCCACCACCATCAACAAGAACACTTCACAAAAACTATAGCAAAGTCAGTAACTTACTTTTTCTTCCTAATTTACACACTATTACCTGAAATAAAGCAACAGACTGATTTGCTACACTCAACAAAAACTATAAAGGTTCTTTAGCCCTCTCAGTTTGGAGCCTTTTCCTGTATCATGTTTTTAACATTATCATTCTTGCCCTAATCACCTCCCACTCCATCACTGAAATGTACTTTTTCTGCTATTTAGCATTATTTTCTCTAATGTCCTACATGGCAGGAGGGTTGGAACTAGATGATCTTTAAGGTTGCACCAAATCTTAACCATTCTATGATTCTATGACTCCATGAAATATGACATGACTGACACATGTATTAGTTCATTCTCATTCTGGAGAATCTCCTCCATTAGAAAATTTTAGGGACATGTTTAAAGCCCCTTAAAAATAAAGTTGGTTAATGTTCCCATGAGAATCAGAACCTCAAATGAGGCAAAGCTGCTAAAGCTACACACAAAATCCACTGGCCCTGGGAAAAAAGCATGCTTTACTAAAATGCTCAGGGACCGAAAATGTCAAGACATGTAGACATTCAATGACTCTTCAGATCAGCAAAATCAAAACCTTCCAGGGAACTCTCAGAAGCAGCCATAATACACCACATCTCCCATTTAGGCCCAAAAGAAAATGCTAGCAGCTGTATGACCTAACATATGTGAGATAGTACCGGCAATTGAGACTCTGCAGAAGGCTCCATGAATTCAGAAGCAGGCCATTTGTGATGCTCAAATCCTAAAACCTTTAGCAGCATGTAGAGACAAAACTCTGGTAATAAGGAATAGACTTCCGAATATTCTGCATCTGATTGTAAGAGCGGGCCTTCAACAAGAAAACTGTGAACAGAAAAATACTACATCACCTCTCAGACCCAGGATCACTATGCTCTCAATGAAGCAGCAGAGTAATAAAATATTCTGCTTCTAACACTTTTGGCCCATAAGCTGCAGATGTGACTTATGAAGCATGGTTTGGAAATAAGCATGCTGGACATCTGAAGATATCTCTCAACCACTGTGTTTATATAGTTGTACAGCTAAACATAATATCATCAATTTGAATTTAGACTTGGCCATACAAGCAATCACCTCAAGTCCTAAAAAAAGTTCCTTCCTTCAATTCCTTGTCAATACCAGCAAACAGCTTGCAAGTGAAAATCATCTTCTCTGGCTCAAGAAGAATTCAGCTCAGTGTTAGGTACCTACAGTAAAAACAAATATACACACCTAACACTGTGGTCTATAACCTTTAAAGGTAAATCAAAAGACAACAGCACTCGTAGACACAACAGAGATCCATTCATTCAAGATCTGAGGATTATAAATTTAATGTCTCTGCAGGTCACTGTTTCTGCCTGCTGCTTATAAAGGGACATTACAACACTTCTCAGCTGTAGATGTCTACCACAGATCAACATGACAGATAAAGCCCACCCACAATAGTCATTGCTCCTCACTATTTTAATATGAAAATAAAAAGCAAAACTGATTCTTATGAAAGAAGATACTCATTAAAGATTTTCAGAAATGGATGTAAATACAGATGAAGAACAAAGAACAAACAAAAACAGATGCTGTAATCTTCTGTAATAGAAATCAGCATTCTTCAGAATGAGGTTTTACAACCTCATAAAGCTTGAAATCAGGATTACCTGTCTCAAAAACGCTGAGAAGGAGGAGGAAACCAGAAACAAGACTGCCTCTGATTTGTAACTCATTTGAAGCTAATGACACAGTTATGCTGCCAGCTTCGAATGCCATTTGCAGAAAAAAACATGAAGGAAAAACATTTCATGTTTATATGGAAGAACTCAGCCTTATGTCTGGTAGTAGAAATTTCTTTCATATGAACACACGCCATGCTCCACAACACTCCCGCAAAAAGAGCAGTCTCCTGTTCAAATAAACCTGTCTTTGAAGTCTGAATCTACCTATAGGTACAGCCTTTGTTGCTAGAAAAATTGAGACTCATTAGAAGCCTTTGAAGAAGAGATCTTTTATTAAGCCTTGTTTGGTTGGTTTTGTTGGATTTTGTTTGCTTTAATAGGAGCCACAAACACCAAACAGCGAGCTAGAACAAAGAAGCCACATATGACCGGTTTGGGGAACTGTGCACCTCCCACCTGCCTCATCTGCTGACAGCCAGGTACACATCTTTCTGGAGTACATGACCACACCCCATTCCAGGCTCACTTCTATCAACTGTAGCACAGTAGGTCACCAAAAGGGTAAGAAATATCTGTACAAAACTCCTGAAGCTCTTCCTGTTTCAGCTTGAAATTTAAACATACTGTAAACCTTTCCAGCAAATGCTCTTCTCACAAAGAAGTACAAATAATAGAAAAGAATGTAACCAAACACATTTGAATTTAGATGGTGTAAGAAATCCATTTAAAAAAAGCATTTTTCTAAACATCAGAAAACTACCTAATCTGAAAATTAGAACTACTTTAAGGAGAGACGAAACAAAAACTGAAAATAATACCAGTATTAAGTCAGGTAAATAGAGACAAATGCTGCTTGGTTTAAAAAAAATAAACAAGACAAAAAAGCACCACTAAAGAAAAACACTTTGACTCAGACACCCAAAAGGAATAAAGAGCCTGGAACATACTCTGACCATTTCTACCACACAAATGCACAAAAGGACACATGATCATTGTCTTGTGGATACAATTACATAAAACACATGTCCCACTTCAGCTCCTCAGATACACAAGAAATGCTCTGTGCAAATGTGCACATATGCCTGTAGCCACTCAAATAAAAGCTCTGGGTACCGTGAAAAGCACAGGTGAAGACTACAATTCTGAGACCTTTTCTGATGTTCATCCCAAGTTAGAATTTGAACTTGTTTTCCTAAAATTTCCTAGAGTTTAAATCCAAGCTCAGTAATCTACCAATTGAGGCAAAATAGGTGTGCATGAGTAAAAGAGTATAAAAGGCAATTCTGTACTTAGGAAAATCCATTCCTGTGAAACAAAATGGTATACGTAATAATTAATTTATTTTAAAACTTGAGATTAGACAGACAGCATAACCCATTTCTTATACACAGAACTGAAGTTAGAAAACTAGCTATACATATTAGGAAAGCTTTTGCAGGCATTACCTGGAAAGAAATGTAACGCATAGTGACATCAGATTGTTTCCTGGTTTGTTTGGTTTTTTTTAAGCCATGTACTGTAATCCTTTATTATTTATCTTAGTATGAAAGTGCACCGTTACATTTTCTTTTTCTGGTATTTTTTCCTTTTGTTATCCTTTCACACAACATTTTCTCTATTTTCCCCCTTGTTTCTGAATACTAATTTGCAGGATTAAAACTAAGTATCTCAGAACAAAGTGTTTAAATATCCCAAAAGATGGGTTTCATAATGTAAAATTGGGAAGGAACAAAGAAGGTAGAAAACATTTTTCAGCAAACTTCAGAATGAATATGACACTGCAATATGTCCATCTAAAAGCATTTTTATTAACAAATTAATGTATTTCAGAGGGAATCTGAAGAGCTGTGACAATCACAGCATACAATATAGCAGTGCAAAAGACTTTGCTTTAAAAGTCTATTTGACTAATAGATATTACAGCTACTGTACTGACCTATGCTACATTCAAAACTTGAAAGTTTCACATAAAATTGTCCCTTAGGAGTAGTAGCAGTATATAATTTTTTTAACAATATGCAAATTCTACACTTACTGTACTTTAACAACCCCATGGGAATAAAGTCTTCTGGTCCTTTTCAGATAAGTTTGGAGGAATGGGAAGCTGATAATAAATCCTTTTCTATAGAAAAAAAAATACCAAGGTGGGGGAAGCATTGTACCATGTGTGCAGCAAATGTTGCTTAAAGGAAATTTTAACTAGACCCAGCGAGCGATGAAAGTGCAATTATAATTCAGGATTCGTTATAATAGTTTTGAAACACAAATAATGCATTTTAAAGATCTTAAAATGTAAGTTTGCCACCAACCTGCACCTGTTAATACGGAAAATACATCATTAATAAGGCGTCAAGCTATATTTAACCAAGTTTTATGACCCAAGAGATACATTCAAGTAATAAGTGAAAATACAAGTATAAATAATTTTTTTCAGTAAACCAAATCAGATCTGTGGTTCTATACTGTATCATTAAATTTGCATTAAGAAACTTCATATCAAAACTCTTCACCTTATTAAAAAAGTTGTGGCACATAGTTTGGGCCTAAAAACACTACTTAAACTGCATTTTAGAACTGCAACAACAGTAGGAATAATTATTTCCAAGTCTTTACACTCAAGAGTTAAGATGCAGTTTTGAACATATGTTCATTTAACCGAACAGGTTAAAAAACTACCAATTGAAACACTCTTCTCTAGGGGAAAATAAATCCTAACTAGCAGGATAGGCTACTCATTAAAGCTGAACTTGGACAAGTTCCAGAATAAATTTAAGGAAATATGAACAAGCAAGTCTTGCTGTGTAGTGGCATGGAGTGAAAATGAATCTGTCCTAATTAAATGATTTTTAAATACACTTTCGTTGCACCCAGTTTGCTGACAAACTGTAACACAAACTTGCTGAAATATTTGAATAAATCTGGCATACCATTAAAGAAAATAGTTTTCTTTGCTATTTTTGAACAAAAACATTGGTCCTTATTATACAGCATGCATAGGCACCAATATAACCCATCCATGTAAGTTCACAGGCCTGTTATGAAATATTTTCAGTTTGTAGACTTTAGGAACAGCAACTCATTCTTGTAAAATCAACACCTCAGAGTGATTGAAAGAATATAGTGGTGAACAGCTGGGTCCAGAGGTTTATACAGAGTCCCTAACTGCAAAGCTGGAACCTGCAAAATGTTCAAAAAAATCTGATTTTTGTTATTACTCATATCCTGTACAGTAAAATACGATTAGTTCATTTTTTCCAAAATAACAAAACCAGGAACCTGCTACTAGAACCTAGCAACTGTGCCTTAGAAGAACCTGAATGTAATTTAAATGGCCAAATAATTTCAGTCAGCATTTGTACACCTCTCCTCTTAGGCAACCAGAAAGTGTACGCTGGTTTTATAAGACACGAGCAAAGGCTTCATCCACACACCTACAACAAACCTGTATTTCTACTTAATCTGATGTTTCATATCTAATTTTTAAAAAATGAAAATTTAGTTCCTTTTTCCTAACATTTAAGTAACTATTATTACTGTAAAGGGAACAATGTCTAACTCCTTAAAGACAAATATCAAACCTCTGAAGGGAACATGTAGGAAGGGAAATGGAAATATTATTGTTTGAATGCCAAAATGAAGTCACTGCTATTCACAAAAACACCCAAACACAGCACATCTCCACATATACTAACACGATTTTCAGTCTTCAGAGAGCAACATCTAATTATTCATGCTAGAGGATCAAGTTAGCTACTATTAAAAAAACAAAACAAATAACTAAACTTGCTTTAGAACACTTCATTCCAAAAACACCTCCAAGACTGATGACTGCAACTTCTGCTCTTCTACAGACTTCACTAAAGGCTGCCTGGTATCTTACATCATCACTGACATAGGTGAATTTTCAGAAGCTGCAGCTGCCTTGGCCTCTTACGGTAGGAAACACCGTTAATCATATAATTTATTACAAGGGAGAAAACAATGAACTTAAAGGTTCACCATTTTTTTCCTTTTTTTAGTAAATCAAAACATTAACTTGGTATTTCCGAAAATTTTAGATATAGGATTAGAAGAGAAAAATGCTATCATTTTAAAATGGACTTCTGTATAGATATTTTAACATCAATTCTGAAATATAAGTTGTCAGTGATGAAAACGCTTTTGCGAAGTGTTCAGTCACATGCCAACTTAAAAAAAAAACCCCACAGATTTCCTTGAAACAACTGTGAAAACAAAACAATACAGAGTACAAACTTTAATATGGCTTCAAAAATGAACAGAGGCTATCCATTCTCAATTCTCAGTATAGTGTGTGTTTTAATGGAACAATAAAATTCAGCTTTATACAGCAGAGCAAAAATGAATGCCTATTACAAGAAAAAAAAAAACATGAAATAAAAACATTTAAAAGGAAGAAACTTTGGAAAAAAGAAATCCCTTTTAAGCAAAGAAAGCACAACTCTGGACATGTTAGAAGTTCTAAACTTAGGTTGTTTTTCAAATGATTTTATTTATTTTGTCCCATCTGGACATTAAAGTTTTGACCATTAGATTAAAAATTATGATTGCTACATGCAAATAATACTACTGGTTTGTGAACCAGTAAGAAGTGAGAAACAGTGACCTGTGCTATGAGACAGCATGAAAAGAAAGTGTGCAAGAAAAAACAAACACCTGGAAGGTGAAGGTAGGAAAGTTATAATTTCCCCAAACATGATTTGAGCCTTACTAAGCATCAGATGAGTCTTTTTACCTGTGGATTAAACGTTTCAGAAAGTAGGCAAGAAAGCAATTTATGATCACTTCTAGCTTGGTCATTGCCTATGTTCCTCAAAATGCAACACATCTGAACTAAAAATTTGTTGATACCAACAAGGGATTGGGGGTTTTCAGTCTTATTTTTGGACACATGATAAACTAAGGTGGCTGTTGAAATTGCAATGCAGGAACATCTTAAACCTGCTGCTGCATTAGAGAGACATATTAAGGACGTTTAGATCAAGTTCAGCTTACTGACTAATCAAAAGGACAGATGCTAGGGATCTGAACTGCCATCAAACCACAAGCGGACGTCAGTGACTAATTGCTATTTCTTTCTTTGCAAAAAACTCTTTTTTAAGCACTAGTTAATACTTGCTTCCAGAAATAATCAAAGTGATATGATATATATTTTAATATATAAAATAATGAATTACAAGTTCCCTGCTCTGAGGGGATAACAAGCAGACCTCAGTCTTCTTTATGTATTGAAGTTTTTGATGTATGTAAACTACATACATTAAGCATAGACTTACATCTTCAAAGAACTGCATTTTCAGAACTCCATAAGGTGTGGGGTGGAGAAATAAAAGGGGTAAGAAACTTTCCTCATGGAATGCCCTCAATGTGAATTCAGGAGTTTTTTAATTACTTAGACTTTAAACATCCAGTGTTTCTTTAGCTCTGCAAGAAGGTCTAAGATTTTTACTTGGATCTAGGAATCCTCCTGTTGTTGATGGTGGTATTACTGAGAACAAGAGAAGGTATATGACAGCTGCATTATGTTCTACAAGATCCAAAGATAAAGACCAGAAGAAAAATCAGTATTCATTACAGTGGCCAAAAATCAAAATGTATTACAAACAAAAAAAAAAAAAAGCCAGAAGCAAGTCTGGAGAGAAGCAGGGACATTCAATAGGGAATCACAGGCTTAATGAAGGTAGCACAAAGGGAATCAATCATGTGAAAAGCAGAGAACTTTTCACCTACATTTTAATTGTGCCTTGTATCTTTTCCTGAGAAAGAGATCCTAAGTGAAAAAGCAGCAATGCCAAACTAAATTATGCCAGCCATCATTATAATTTATCTTGTAGGCAGATGTTAGTTTTTGGTGGGAAACAAGAAGGAATCAGCTGAAACTTGCTGATACTGTAACTAAACAGCTGCAGATGACCAAAACCACCAGAGGTGGCCAGGTAAAAATTGCCAGTAGCCATAAACCTCCAAACCACAAAGATCTCTGTTTATTAAAACAAAGCAAGCATTACTCTTTTTTATAGCTTTTATAAATCCAGCGCCATTTCTTTGGATACTACAGAGTATCCAATCTCAGGAGCCACCAGGGTGGTTCAGGGTTTGGGGAACTGGCTTCCCACAGTGCAGCCTGCTTTATTGTCTAGGGAAGTAAACCCATCCTCTCCCTTTCCCTCTCCTCTTTCCCCCTTCACGCAATCCCAGAAGCAGCAGAAACAGCCATTAAATCAATCCTCTAAATCTGCCACACAGAACCATTTGGTTGCCATTAGCAGGTAAAACAGGGAGCCAGAAGGGCTCAAACATGCTGGTGCTCAGTGAAGAAAACTGCACTGACAAACCCAGTTCAAAGGTCTTCTCGGGAAATAACACAGTTTCATATTCCTTGCTAAAGATTTAAGAGCTGAACACAACCCCAACTTGAAGTAAACACTAACAACTGATCTCAGTAAAAAAATTTGTCCAAAAAGGTGAGTGGGTTATGATTTGGGGGCTTCTGTGAATTTCTTCTACTAAAAACTTCCGCATGCTGTTTATTTTCTTTCATAAATAGATAAAATATTTTGGAGGAAAAAAGGTGAGATAAAAAAGGTTACTTGAAATTCTGGCAAATTTTTTATAGCTAGTCAGAGCAGTAAGAAGGTGTATGTCTGCATTAGCAAAGTAAAATTAGTATTTGCACAAAAATTATTGTCATAAATAGAGATGTCACAAATAAAATACACAAGGCTAAAAAAACAAAGCTGTACTTCTGTATCCAAATTCTGGCAAATCCAGAAAGGTAAATCACAATGGTTGAGGTTTGAAGAGCAATCCTTTAAACCCAACCTCGCTACTAAATAAAAGGACTTTTTGCCTTACAATACCTCAACACCCAATTCCACTATCCTTTAAGAAAGAAGTTACAACATTAAAAAGAAGTTGCTGGAAACAGGGAAGCATGTTTTGCTTTTCTGATTACCAGAAAAGCCTTTAATATAGCAAAGGATGGATCAAGGGTGTATTCAACAGCAAGGACATGAATGGACAAGGTGTGCTAATGGTTCACATGTACACACTGCATAACTGCAGAAAGAGTACAAAGACTTTAAAATTAGTATTTTCTGGCTTCATTAATTATCAACCTCAAAAGAATTTTAAAGGCTATCAAATGTTATTTAAAGCAAAACATTAAATCTCAGTAAATGCGTAATACTTTATACTTCAAAGACTACAATTATTGCTAAATCTAAATTTACCATCTTTAAGCACTGACTCTGGCATTACTTTACACCATTCATTCCTCAAAAATAATACAAGCTTTGAAGCAGATTCTATGGATATAGTTTTCCTGTGTTCAGTTTTGATATATTCACTGTGTCTTATAACACCTATTCAATTAATTAAAAATTCCACAAGCCCTAGTGAGTCTTCAAGACTATCAAAATTATCATATACACACATAATGAAGATATTGCCAGTGAAACACATCAAAAAGGTATTTTCTTGTATTACATATATACACAGCCAAATCCAACATGTATGTAAAATCAAATATATACAAGTACTTTTGGAGCAACAGACTAAGTTAGTGACATTACAGAAGTCCCATTTCCATTTGTTCATTTAAAATATGAAAGTCAGGTTCTTAATCCTCTCTTTCTCCCTGGATATTTCTTCATTATCAAATAAATATTCTAATCATGTTCAAATATTTCCTTCCATTCAACTGTTCATTTTGGAATCAGCCATTAAACTCAAAGAAAAAACCAGTAAACATCAGCAAAGAATCATATTGGCTTTTGTTTAAAAAATCATAATGAGAAAAAAAATCTGAGCAATTGAAATTCAATCCACAATTTTTGTACTGGTGTCTGAACTAACATAATCCTTTCCATTTCTTGCACTGATATCAGAAGTATCTACAAGAGGTATAATGATTTTCAAATCTGATAAACAGGTTTTATTCTCATAGTTTATTTAAGAGCTTCATATCCCACCTGAGCATGCCCACCCAAGCATGCCTTTATTTTCTCTTTTTTGTTGTTTGTTTAAATGGCCCTCTAACACTCCTGTCCAAAACACAGCATGCTAAAAAAATCTAGTTCAGAAACTGGGTGCTGGTGTCCTTTAAAAGATTAAAACATAATGAAAACCAGTCAATGTTTACCAAACATACAGGTCCAAATGGAGATCCAAATGTTCACATGCATTCAACACTGTACCTCAATAATCATTCAATGCTCTTCCTCACTATGTACACACCTGACAGGTTACTTTAACTTCCTTTAAAAGTCATTGCTAAAGAAACAGTAATAAAAAATACTGACCTATAAACAACTAGGATAGAACTGATTGAGGAAAAATGCTGAAAATGCATATTGTTTGTGTGTAAGGAGACAAACACTCAGCTTAGAATCAAAGAGACCCTGATCTATGAGAAGGACGATTCCTATGAAAAAGAAAAAGCACCTCTGGGTCACAGAGGGAACAAGCATGAGAATACAGCAAACAAATGATACTGGACACAAGACAGTATGTTTCTTCCACCTAGAGATGAACACAGACGCAGTAAAGATCCTAAGGTATTATGGACAGCTGAACATCCACATGAGCCTTCATATTTGGGTTATTTGAGTCAAGATAAATACAGTTTGCTTTTTAATAAAATGTTTGCAGTCCATTTATTATGGTTATTAGCTTCACTGAGAGTCACATTAATGTGCTTGTAAGAGTAGGTGCATAATTCAGCTCTGGTTTCTGGTACCTCACTTCAGATGGAATTGCTGCCTACCACTTGAGAGTGAAGCTCTGTAGATTTAAAAAAAGATATGCTACAGCTTGGCCAGCAATATGAAAATGCTCCATGAGCATAATGATGGCAAACGTAGAAAGATAAACAAAATCAGCAATTCTATACAGCTTAATCAATAAGCATACAGCTTATTCAAGAAGTAAACACACAGCTTTGGTGAAGGTGGATTATTTCGTACACAAGGTGAATAATCCAATATAGTTCTCTGTAGAATTATTATAAGTTCTAATAAATGAAAGGCCTTTTTTTTTCAAGATATTATATTACATTATTACAAATTTTTAAAACAGTGCTTTGAATCCTTTCACCTCCCCTGGCATTACCTTAAAAAGGAGATGCAAAGAAAAAGGTGAAAGGTAAGAGAGCAACTGCAACACTAAAGTACAGATCTTCAGAACTCTATGTAATAACCAATATTTGATTGGGGCTGGCTGGCAGCATGACACCACAAGCAGTTTCAGGGTGCAAGTTCCAAACATCCCTGTTTTCCAGCTATGGAGGCTGAGTGCTGGCTCCAGTAATGGTCTGTGCTGCACGTACTGTTGACCTGTTCACTTACTCTCCAGCAGCCTCAGGCCAGGGCAGATGGCACTTTCTCAAACAATGCTGAAGGGACCACGCATGTCAGAAGCTGTCCTTGGTCTGAAGCCTCAATATACATCCTTCTTAGATCTAATTTTATTTTTTTCCTGCCTTTTGGGAGTGGAAAGGAAAGCTACAGGTAGATGTGTATATGAACTGAGACATGAGAAAACACCAAGCCTCAAGGGTCACAGATGGGTTTCCAGCAATGCGTTATTTAGCAGCAGAGATGCTGGCACAGACTGTATTTCTCTTCATAATCCACAGATTCACTTAGAGGCAGAAACAAGGGCACCAAGCTACAGATAAAATTCTGGAGAAGCAAAGGACAAACTCTGTGCAAAGAATTGCCACCACTGCATCTTTCTAGCCAGATTCTACATGGGTAAAGCCTCATAGGAGAGAATATCACTGAAAATCCTAACAGGTCCTTTTATACAGATAATGTTACCACTAAGAGAAAGAAAATTTCTAAATATATCCAGTGGAAAAGAAATATATATCAGGGATTCAGGTTTTCTTTAGGATCTATGCTATATAACAGCATTTCAGCTTTAAGACTGGGTTTTTAATACCTTTCACTAGTCTCTAAACAAAATGCAGCTTCAACTCCAAAAATCCTTCATATTTGCAAATACCATTTGCTTGTTTCTAGTACAAATGCCAGCAAATCCTAATGGCAACTCTTACAAAAACCAGGATTAACTATTCACCATGTGCAATCACTTTCCCTGGGCAGATATTACCTAATAAGCTTAATTTACTTTCACTGAAGAGACCTGACAATTAATTAGTCTAAATAACTACACTGGAAACACTCCCAATGACTACCCTTTAGCATCAACTCTGCTGAATTTCCTCCTCATGGACAATACTGAAAAATACAACTGCTTCCAATTTACATTGATTATAAGTGCACTTTCAACAGATTTGCTGAATGTTGCCTGCTACATCTGCTGAGAAACAGTAACATTTGATCTGGACTTGATTTTTTAAAAAAAGTAAACTTTAGGTTTACAACTGAAGTTAATTTGTTGTTACACTAATCAAGCTGCAAGTCATGTACTCAGAATGCAAAACCCCTCCTGTTCCAAGTGCTTTTCTTGGTAACCAGTAACAGCTCCTTCCAGAATAGTACTGTTGAAAAGTGCCCCAAAATGTTCTTGTTGAAACTTAAAATATTTGTATCACTGCAGATCAGAAATGTTCCACAAAAGTTCTTTAAACATCTTCATCCTTAGTTCAAGGGGTTCATGCTTGTGTGTTTTATAGAGCAAGGTATGTTAAATCAATGAAAAGCACTTCTGTTAAAGCTGACATACCTACTCCTCAAACACTAAGATGCACAGTAAATCAAACTTCTGAGTGTGTCGGCCACTGCTCACCTAATGTCCTACCAAAATCAGCTACCAATAAATTAATTTTTTAAAATGTGATTTAGTATTACGTTCTTTGATGCATTTTCTAGACAATAGCAGAGAAGTGGACAACACTGAAGCAATCAAGCACACTCCTTACTGTGCTGTTCTGACTGCTCACATGTGACTACTAGACAACCATCTCTGTATAACCCAAGAGAATTAATGTTGTGTTCTGCTTTTGCACAGCCCCTATCACAGCATATCTCAATAGTTCAAACAGGTTTTAACATGTGCCAGATCTAACTGGAACAATGCTGAGGTGGCTGAAACTCCCCTGTCTCATACACTGAACGCATCTGTTCAGGCATTCAACCCCAGATCTTTTCTGTTTTGAACGGCACCCCGAATTTTCATCTGGCAGTTAAATTCAATTACTGACATAACTAATAGTCACAACTGAATGCTACAAAATGAGTTTCATGTGTTTTCAACCTGTTTCTGCTTCTGACCCAAGAAATGAGCGTGCCCCTCAAACGCCCACGTGAAATGCAATCCACACCCAATCTAAAACTGACATTGCTCTTGATCTACTGTGACTAGCCAATAAAACAGGCTGCCAAAATTAAGACCTAACTGTCAATTTGTGGGAAAACTTCCTAGATTTATGATCTAATGCTCACAGTTTGTGGATAGTTGGCTCTGTTACCTGCCAGTAGGATCTGCTTGACTCTTACTAGCACAACTGCACTGAATGTCATGACAGCTAAATCTCATGACTCTCAAGATGAAATCTACTATGATTTCTAGCCCTAAGCAGATTACTCTACTGGACATGCCCTGCAAAGATGTTTTAACCAAAAAAGTAGCAATAGCAGATAGTCCACCTGATCCCCCATTATACACTTTTAATCCTCTCTTTGGTGAGCAGCAAATTCTAAAACCTCCTACTGTCATCACAGTTGTACCTTGCTGGTAAAGGCCATGTCAGCAGAACCTAATTAACTTGCTAAATAACTTCTCACTGTGTAAGAAGCCAGATCTTCATCTACCACTCTGCTTGCAGACCAACACTAATTGCTCTCACCCTTGTCAATTCATGGGGATACCATTAAATGTACATGATATTTACAAGATGACCCTTGAAGCAGACATGAGCAGGTGCACATCTTGGCTAGAACCTATAATGACCTTACTCAATTGTGTAACAAGTCTAAAATTAATTCTATAAATAAGAATACAACGGTATGGCATATCAGGTACATAGCTTTGATTAAGAAAGGGATGTTTGCCTTATAAGAGGACACATGATGGAAGAAAATGGAAGTAAAGCTATATAAAAATACAAACACCTTTACATTAACAAAAGTTTGAGCAAAATCCCATACTGTAGTAACGAGGGAGTTAGAGTCCTCGGGTTTTGTAATGTTAATATTAAAACTAGAAAATAAAAGAGAAACTAAATTGTGAGTATGAAGCAACCATTTCACAACTACACTGTGACAAAATCAAAATAAAAGTGAGGAAGTCAGGTAAGAAAACAAAATGCTGATGTTCAGTTTGGTGGCAAAGTTTATTTCTCAAAATCTTCTCATAATAGTTAGCCAAAAGGCAGTTAGAACCTTATGTGCCAATCTACTCTAAATGAAGCAGATTCTAAGGACACAGTAAATGTTTACCTTTAAAGTTAAATCTGTGTTGAAATATTAAGCGCAGCTATGCTACATAAATATTCTTTAGAGTTCATAAAAAGAGCCTACAGAAAACATACATATTAATTCCATGGGAAGAGCACTCCATCTAAATTTCCTACGTGATCTTTCAGAACTGTAAGTGCACATATTAATAAAATAATGATGTCAGGTCTGCAATTCACAGCTTTCACAAGTGAAACAAGTGACAGATCTCTGGACAGTTGAGGTGCTCAGCATATGACACATGTGAACTTTTGTCAGCTTTTGTCAATAATGATTAGCACTTCACTAGAAACATTGAAGAAATGAAACTACAGTGCCAACACAAATCAAATCTCCTGTTACCAAAAATCCTTCTTCATCAGAAAGATGAATCTTGAGGGAGATTAGCACACTGCATGTATTTAAGCTGAAATTTATTTCTTGAGACAGTCTGCAGAGAACAGCTCTAAAGAAAAAACCTTTGCAGAAATCATATCTATTAAGCATCTCAAAGATTGTTCTTTATTTACTAATAATTATTGAGATCTAATTGCAAGTTTCTATTCTAAAAATTTTGTTCTGACACAGTAAAAACTTAAGAACAATCAATTAAATGCTCTGTACTCTAATAATTCAAGTGCAGACCATGAAGTCCTAGATAATAATTTTCCCAGCAGGTCCTGAACCCCTTTATAATAGCTTAATTCACATACTCAAACTTAACATGACTAGCTATTAGTCAACCCTGTACTGATGCTTCCTTGAAAGTAGCAAACCAGCAGCTATTGCTCTGGTATCCAAATAATAAAGAGGGGACTCACTATCAAGAAAACACATCTCTTGAAAGTAGACTACAGGACCAAGAAGCTGAACAGAAAGGAATCAAGGATAATGATGTAACCCTCATTTATAACCTTATTCTACCAGAGCTCAGAGTCTCAAAATCTGTCACAGGTAGAGACAGTAAGTGAAAAACTTCCTACAGACACAATAAAGAAAAACAAAAAAACCCACAAGTCTGGAACACTTGCTTAGAGAAGACAATTAAGAAAAGCAATAAAATAACACACATAGCTAGAGTGATATCTAGCTCAAAATATAGAGAGGACACTTCACTATCAGTCAGAAACCAGAAAAATAAAAGGAAGGCTATTACAAATCCATATTCTGTACTGTTAATTTAGCATTCTTCAGAAGTACAATGAAGCTGTATTTTAGAAGTGATAGAAGGTTATAACACTGAAGTGTCTCACACCAGATTACCTCATCTGTTACCATAGACATAGAAGCCAAAAGAATAAAAGAAAATCAGCTAATTCCTCTTAAGATTTCTGTTTGGCAATAAACATTCTTGTCATTCATTCTAGACTTTTAACCATATTCTGCTAATTCTCAGTTGGTTTTAGACATCCTCCTGAAAGCTGCTTTACAATCTGGCATGCAACACTACATAAAGCAGTTGTAAAATATTGACATTAACATTGTATTTTGCATCTTGTTACACTTGACAAAAACAAAAGACCAGATGGTTTGTACTTTCCAATAAAAACAGATTAGCTATGCAATTTCAAAGATGTCCAAGACTTAGTTAACTAGTGAGTTTGAGCACATTTCTTTTATACAAAGAAAGTGTACTAACTGAAATTAAAAGAGACATCAATCTAATAGGTAAACAGCACTTTACGACTGTTTATGGTTATTTACTGGAATTTACTGGGCTGAAATCACTGAAATTTTATCTCTTAAAACATCCTGCCAATGTTTATCAGCTAGTTTTTAAAAATTAATATTACTACAGTATTTTATACACTGTATATAACAGTAATTTTAAGATTATCGTACTGAAACTAGAAAAGAAACCTATTCTACTGATTTATGTCAGAAATAAAGTTGAGATTTTCACTGCTAACTCAAAACATACTACCTAAGGGATTCCGTAACAGTTCATAAAATGTCTTTGTTTTTAAAAGGTATGGTCTGTGGTATGCATTTTCTACGAAGAAATAGAAGAACACATGTAGTATCAGATGTGTGTACTTTAAGAAACTCTGGAATGTGAAATCCACAAATCCAAATAAAGCAGGTGGTATAATTTGGGAGGGAGGACTGAATTTAAGTTTAATGACATTACCAGGTTATCCTACCAGACTAATTCTCACTCACTGCATGACTTCAATGAAGCTCTCAGTCCTCATGCTGATTTCGATTTAGTTGAAGTGCTATTTGATGTGTTTCATCTGGAGTTTTATTCACTTCAAACTACACTTCATTTAACCAGGCTGCTGCTGTACTCATTTGTTTTTCTACTTTATTACTCACAAATTGGTGTTGCTTAGTTTAGATAAATTGTTGGACCAAGTTCATTTTATAAATTTTTTAAATTTCATTAACAAATAAATAAGCCATAGAAAGAGATCATATCACAGGAAAAAAGTGAGAAAACCATCAAAACACACCAGAACACAGTACTACAGTAAGTGTTGGTCTAACAATATCTTCTAATAAATACCAATAGATAGTTTGCTGTTTTAAGGCAGGACCATTCCCCTGTGTCCACTCCCCAAAACTACAGCTCTTTCCAGCTGCACATGCACGGTAATGCAATGCATTTCTAAAAGAGAGAGACAAAGAATGTGAGAGGGGCAGATTACATGAGAGAATCCAAGAATGCACAAGAGAGAGAACGTAAGGGCAGGATGAGGAACATAAGACAGTGTGAGGGCAAGTGTAAAACAGTGCACAAGGAGCGAGCAAGAGATGGAGCACAGCAAGTACAAGCACAAGCAGAAGAGCACAAGCACACTTAGGAGAAAGCAGCAGCAGTTGAATACCATGAACTTGTGAGACGACAGAATTATTTAAAAATTCATCCCTAAAATAATTGTTTTGATTTTGCACAACTAAACATGGGGTTTACAATATAGTAAAGAAATTTAAGTTTGCCATGCAACACTGATTTATTCATGCCGTTTACTAGCCAGGATTACTAACCAGAGCTTAGTGTTAAATGTCAGATAACGGCTGTCAGTTGTAAAGTCCTGCAGTACGCTGATTAGTGCTGATTATAGGGTATCCTGGAAACATTTTCCTTTTTTAGCAAAATGGTACTACACAACAGCAACTAATTCAAAGTCATTAATACTTTTGTAAACTATTGATAGAAAATATGGCAAAGTCAGTTAGGCTGCTACCACCTGGTGGTGCGTTGATAATGCATTTATACTTAACATAGTATCACAGTGTGTGAAACAAAAATTAGTATATTCTTTACATGACACTAAGAACAATCATAGAAGTAGACTTTTTTGTATAATCCAGTAAGGTTTCACAAACAAATGTATCTTCCAAATTACCTATTCAACACAATGTTTGAAGCCAAAGTACTTAAGCCTTAACATGCTTTTATACTATCTTGTCACTTTACGTAAATTTGTTTTGCATGGATTTAGTCATAAAGCAGTATTAGAGACAGCTGCTGCTCAAAATGAGTGATAAAGAAAACTAATACCTTATCCAAAATATTGTCAATATGGACTTTCCTGAAATTAGTTTTCATAAATGTAACCTATCAGTATAAACTATTACACACTGACATTTATGATCACAAGACTTGAACTGTAGAGATAAATTTAAATACTGAATTTCCATTGCATTTAAGGCTAAAAAAATTTATATAGCACATTTCATAATAAAGTACAACAGAACTGTTTTCAGAAGAAAAATATTTGTATTTAACATCTGAATTACTACAAACAGTTTAAATATCTCATCACAATGTTGATACACTTCCAATTGTAATGAGAAACAAATAAAAGTGTAGTAGAAACACTGGGGGTTTTACCCCCAAATTTGTTGCTTTTTATTTGGTTGAGTTTAAAAAAGAAAAAGCTGACCTACTCAGTTAAAATATCAAGCTTGTCCTCAGTATGTAACTACAGCTTTTGTATCAGCTCAAGAAAGAATGGCAACTGCTTTCAGAATCCTAGAAGGTCTAGAAGAAAGCCATTTACCACAGAGCTTCTGCATTACAGAATATGCAGACTTGGAAGAGACCCACAAGGATCATTGATCTTAAGTGACAAGCCCATACAGGGATTGAACCTGTGACATTGGTGTCATTAGCACAACACTCCAGTTTTCTCAGCCAAACAAGGGTCTAAAATGTTTACTGACAGCTACAAAGAAACCTATGAACGATAACAGAATTAATAGCAGAATATGATAGAGGAGACAGAGAAGTTTAGGGATATATATGAAGCTTGGCATTTTTAAATCCCTTACAAAAAATGCAAAAGTAATTGTGCACATGACTTAAACACACTGTACAGGCTTAATGCTCACCAATATTTGGGGAACTTGATCAGCTTGCCATAAACAGCAGTACTGAATGAAGGGATAACTGGAACAGGGATGCAGTATAATCCTTTACTGTCCAAAGAAGTCAGTGCTGCTTGAAAACCAAATATCTGGAAGAAATTCAGTTGGTCAAATGGTGTATCATCACATGATTAGATTACTTTCAAGATATTTTATAACATAATATATGAATTTATAAATATATTCAGTAAACATTAAATAAATTGTGTATTAGTTTTAGATCATTTCTTTCCCCCAAACATAAATATAGCTACGAAAACCTCAAGTAATCCCTAGAAATGCATGTAAAAATATTTTCTTCACTCAAAAGTGTTAACTACAATCTGCTGAATTTGTAAGAATGTTGAATTACAATTTTTCAATTCAAATACTTTAGTTTATATCCTTCAAACTTGAAGACTGCATACTGCCTCTCAAAAGAAGTTAAATCACTTTGAGTAATTATAACAACACTGGTATGTAAGAATGGTATTTAAGCAAATTAGAAGCTTCCTTTCAAAGCTTTTTTTTCTTAAAAATAGTCTGGCTAAAGAAAGATTAATCACAAGAATTCTTTATGATTTTTCCACCTTCAATATGGCAAACAAACTAGTGTAGAGTTGTCTTTTAACATGCTGTACCACTATTCACAAGAACAGAACAATACAGCCACTATTAAAGCCAGCAAATAAAACCTTTATTTGCATATCTTCACGGTGATGGTTTTGCTCTATCAATACTACTAATAGAGATGGCTTTTCCTCCTAACTTCCCATCAAGTTTGTAAGTGTATTTTGCAGCAATCTACAAATCATAGGAGCAGCATCTCAGATGAGGAAAAAGGTTTCTTTCTGGATAATTTTAATTTGATCTTGTCACAAGGACCTTGGAGTTTCAGTCTGCAGTTTCTTCATACAAAGTGCTCAGTGCATATTACAAAACACTTGGCTCAAGTCAGAAGCAGCAATCCCAAACAACAACATTCTGTGAAACGTTATGGCCTTTCAGATTAGCTGAAAACATTCTTACAGGAAACCTCCTAACACTTAGGATTAACTAAAGGTATGTGAACTTTTTCTCAGCACACATCTCAAGCCCTCATTTACCTTCAGATAGCAGTGTGAGTAACAGTAATGAAGCAGGTTGTCAGATGGCTGGCCAAGGCTGCTGACCACATGCACCAGTTGCTCAGCATACATGGGCACTGAGTGCTCCAGGTTAACCTTATCCACCAAAATTCGGACGGAAGGTAAAGGCCGCAGGGGCTGGAAACTTGCAGCATTTAACAGTCCACTTAAGTTCTAGGGCAGGGAGGAAAAATATTATGTAATAATTGTACTGCAGATGTATTATTTATCATATCTCCATGGTCTTACCTAAACATGCAAAAAAACTACATGGAATAAACTATTTACAGATACCATGGCATTATACTGTAAATCCTCCAATCTTTCCAAAATATTTTCTTTTAAGTTTAAAATAATCAATGGTTTATCTGGAATTGTCTTGGGTGCAGGTGTCCAGGTGCTGGTGGCGCAGGGGCAGCCTCTGTGAGGGGGCACCAGGGGCTGTCCTGGGCCAGGTTCAGCCCACTCCAGCCAGTGCTGCAACAGCTCCACCACACAGCTGAGCTCCTCAGCCAAGCTGGGGGCACCTCCGTGCAAACAGGTCTAAGAATGGGCAAAAACACCACACGGGCTGCAAAGACTCGGAGAATAAGCGAGAAATGCAACATGAAAAGCAAGGTCACAGAAGGAGGGGAAAGGCAGTGGTGCTCCAGGCACCAGATCAGAGATTCTCTTGCAGTACATGAGAGACAACACAAAAGCAGACATCAACACTGCAGTCCATGGAGGTCTCCATGCTGGAGCAGATGGATATGCCCTGAAGGGCACTGCAGCCTTAAGGGGAGCCCATGCTGGAGCAGATTTTCCCTCAAGGACGCAGCCTGCCAAAAGGACTTGCAGTGAGGCAGAACAGCAGGAGAATGAGGGAGTGGCAGAGATCAGCCGTTACAGACTGATCCCCATCTTCTATTCTCCATCCCCCTCTGTTAAGGGGTGGGAGGTAGAAGAGTCAGAGAGAGAATGAAGAAGTGAAATTGAGTCTGAAGGAAAAAGGGGAATAGGGAATATATGTTGTTTGGGTTCCTAGCAATAAGTGAAATTAATTGCCCCAAGTCAAGTTTGTTTTGCTTATACTGGTAATCGGTAAGTAATCTCCCCTCTACCCTGACCCATCCCATTCTTTCCCCCAATGCTCTGTTGCGGAGGGGGAGTGAGAACAGCTGGGCAAGCATCTGGCAGCTGGCAGAGGTCAACCCCATACAACAATATGCAAAGTCAAAATATTTCATCCTATAAAACCTTTGTTTACCTTTTTATCACTTCAAACCACTATCACCATAATAATCTCATGCTGATCTAGCCTTTACACTGTCATCTTTTATGTATTCACAGTCGTGCCAGGTATCTCAGCAAAAGAAGATGCCATTCCATGGAAAATAAATACACACAGTTTTAGACATCCAAGTCAATTTTTCATCGCATCCATTAAAATGGAGCACTGCACCCAGCACAGGTTGGACATGGGCATACCAGAGTAAGTTTGCTGGAAACAAAGTGGTTTTGGGGTTAGAGCACATGAGCTCTGTTTTAGGAGAAACAGAGACAACTGAAGTCTTTCAGTCTGGAAAAGGCCAGGGAAGAATCCTACTGCTGTGTACTGCAACCTACTGTGAGAGTACAGAGAAGAGCAAGACAGAAGAGGTGCTAATTCAGCACTTGACAGAACAAGCCCTGGAGCAACCCGCTCTTGCTTTGACCAGGATGTTGAACTCCTGGAGAACACCTCCAAACATCTCTTCCAATCCAAATTACGCTACAAATCTAAACATTTTATTAAATATGCATCAAAATAGGACAATAAGTTGATGTACACATTATTTTCAATCTAAAATTCAAAATCATTATTTTAAATACGCTTGGCTTCATTCAAGAAATGTAAATTGATACTCCAAGTAATGACTACCAAAAAAATTCACTGGAATTCAACTTCTTTACCTCAAACCTACAACAAACACGGGACTGTTCTCCCATTATAAAAATACCATCTGTCCATGCCCATAAGGTGAAAAGGACCACAACCCATTGAACTACTCAGTGCAGTGTATTCAAAAGTGTAAAAATGAAAAAACCTCTCTGAGCAACCCGTTCCAGTGTTTCACCACCCTCTGAATAAAGAATTTCTTCTTAACTTCTAAACCAAATCTCATCTATTTTGTTTAAAACCATTGTCCCTTGCCCTATCATTATCTACCTGTACAAAACCCTCTGCCTCCTTTTCAGAAGCCCCTTTCAGGTACTGAAAGGCACAATGAGGTCTCCTCAAAGCATTTTCTTCCTCAGGATGAGCTACCACAGCTCTCTCAGCCTATCAGATGAAATATGGGACAAAAATTCCTAGAAATTTAACTCAAGAATTGATGAGGTTTGCTCTTCTTCTCAGTCCTTCCCTTATCCATAAAACACCTTCCAGCCTTTGGCACAAGAGATAAACCTACAGCAAGTCTTCACCACAAGCCACAGATTTATCCCTATAGTACCTCAACTTTGTACATTGAAGGAGACCTATAAGAGTAAAACCAGTATAGGATTCTTTAGCTGGCATTATACTAGACATATCCAAAAGATAAAACAAATAAAGGCTATCAGGAGATTTCTGTCTCTCTGACCTAGTCATTCAGCAGTTAAATGCCCAAGTCTTGCTGACATCCTGTCTGGAACTAGCACACACAGCTATTGAGCCTGTGTATTAAAAGATTTCATACTTTATAAAACTTATGAAGACCTGCAGAACAGGTACTCTTCTGATCAAAAGTCAGAGCTACTGCTTTTTCATTTGCTTGATGCTTTAAAATATTTTTTATTCTAAAGTACTTTTCCTATCCATACACGACACCTTCAGTTTCCAAGTCTAACTAGTCAGATGTGGCTCATTTTAGGTATCTGAAGTTAAGGCTCACAGGCACCAAACTAATCCAGAACTCAGTGATACATCCAGCACATGGAATAACAGGCCAGTAAGAAAATTTACATCAAATAGTACATGCCGATATAAAGAACTGAATCAGTAACTGTGCGTACATACCTTCTCACCCATGATTATGGGCAGCAAGTGGTCTAGTAAATTGAATTCTGCCACAGGGATTATAATTGTACACTTAAGAACAGTGAACGTTGTAAGTCTAGTGGGAATGTACTCCTCCAGTGATGCTACTTCTTCTGAGCTTGGCATAGTTCTACTTCCATCCATAGTATCTACAATAAATCAAGATTACATATGTTTCACTAAAATATATAAAATGTGCCCTACAGCTGACGTTTCAGAAATGCCTAGGGACTAGCAAAAAAAATGCAAAGCTCCCCCCCGTTCCTTCATAGTTAATAACATTACTCCACACCCAAGGCTAAATGCAATACTAACTTGATTTTCCTAACTTGAAATCCTTTCCTTGCTCTCAAAAACTCATCTTAACAGTCTACCACAACTTGTTTCCATGCATTTTGATCCTGTATGACTATTATTTTGAACTAATAAATACCAGTAGGAATACATTCTTCTCTAAGACTCCAAAATTAAGCTAGAATAGCAATGAAGTAAGCTATTCTTACTCAACATGAGGCTTATGATTAAAACAAATGGCTTTCAAAGTGTCTGAAATTATCTCAGAAGTACATCCAACAGTGATGGGGATATTCTGATTAATTTACCTTTATTTTACATTTTGCTCTTCAGACTCACAAAAACTATTTGAAAGCTGCACCAAATGTGGTCTGGTTTAATTCTGTGTATTTGTGTACATGCAATAGGAGCAAACCTGGCTTAGTCCTGCTGTATGGTTCATACTCATGTTCCAGAGCACAAACTATCATTTTCATGATCCGGTGTACTGCGCTGCTATCCAGCCGAAGATTGAGTGGACCCACAATGAGGCTTTTTGTAGACATCTCCTGAACATTTCCAAATTCTTCACTCTTTACTGAAGAAAGGTCTTGCTGATTCCCAGAAACTACAACAAGTTTTACAAGAAGTTACACAAAACAATTGGATATAATAACATGATCAGCTACTCCTGTTTCAAATCCTTTAATCAAAGACTTAATAAAAATACAAAAACATGTAACAATGTAAATATAACAAACAAATATACAATGACTGGTTTAACAGGTTTTAACAAAATTATTCCTGGTAAATGCAGAGCAAACAGGGCAAATTTCTGCCTTGCCTCCAAGCAGAGTACAACTTAGGAACCCTTCCATAAACTTGGCATTTCTCAAATTTGGGACTCTTTGGAGGTGTCTAAATTTCTATGGCAGCTTAACCCCACATGGCAATGACAGCCATGGTGTTCAAAACTTTCTACAGCTTGTCACAAAGATATCCATCCCCAAAAATCAAGGAAAAGGTGTGCTGCAAAGATATTACAGATCTGTGCCTTTGAAAGGCACAGATCTGTAATATCTTAGCTGCCATGACAAGGCTGGAAGAACCAGACTGAAAATTAAGATAAACCCTTCCATTCACATTTACTGCCATTCACTGATGTATGGGCAGCAAGAAAGAAAACTTCTTTAATTGTTATGTCTCAGACGGTTTTTTTTTAAGAGCCAGAGATAAAAGAGTAGTTTAGTAAAGTAGGGTAATATGGTAGACCAAAATCACACATCCAGTGTATACAGGTGTATACTCATCCACTACCGAACAGAATGACTATTTTTCTAAACATATGTCATGGAAATGCTTCAGTTCAATCATGCACATTTCACAAGCTCAAGTTTTCCTGTCACATATGACCTGTAAAAAATATAGCCCTATCCCTCTAACATATTTAGCTTGCAGAACTTCACTCTGACTTTTTTTCCTAAGATCATCACTTTGACAGTGTCTTCATTGCTTTGACACAAGCACTAAACATTAAATATCTTGCTGGCCATAACATAAATTAACAGTCTGACAAAATAAGCATCAAGATTAAATGGATTCTGAGACTACAGAAGGGCAATGGAGCTGGTGAAGTGCCTGGAGGACAACACATCTGAGGAACAACTGAGAGTGATGGGGCTGTTTAGCCTGGAGGAAAGGAGCTGAGCGAAGACCTTATTGCTCAACTAGATCTACCTGGAAGGAGGGTGTAGCAAGGGCAGGAGTTCAGTCTCTTCTCCTAAGTAAGAAGCTACAGGATGAGAGGCCTCAAGTTGTACCAGGAGAGGTTTTTATTGGATATTGGGAAAAAATTATTCACTGAAATTGTGCCACAGGCAGTGGCACAACCTGTCAAGGGAAGCATTGTAACCATAACCCCTGGAAATGTTAGAAAAATGTATGAATATGGCACTTGGGAACACAGTTTAGTGGTGAACATGGCAGTGCTGGGTAAATGGTTGGACTCAATATCTTAAAGAGCTCTTTACCAACCTTAACAATTCTATGATTTCTGGTTGCCCAAGAGGAACCCAGTCATTCACCCTTCTGTCTCTCTCTTTTACTGTATTCTTTTAATTGCACTCATTCAAAACAGTCTTTATATTGAGGGAAGTTGAGCTTGGTGGAAAAGGAAGCAAGGATAAGGTTTTTTTCCCATTATGTTCAAATCATACTCCATAAAACACTGTTGCTTCTAAGCACTGGTGCAGAAAAAGGTCCTCAAATAAACTGATACTATGCTGAATTTGATGCACAGCTGGCCTAATGCTCTGCAGGCCTTTACAGGCTTATACACTCAGCAGAAGAATTAACTTTATCCTTAAAAGCCTAACAGAAGTTGACGGTGAGAGCATTTATGGCCTCTGCTTCCCTTGGTTTGTTGTTTTTCTGAGAAGAAAAAGAACAATAAAAGGAAGATAAAAGGAAAGAAAGATACTACCTAATAAAACCTACTCAAATCTTCAGCTGGAACTGAGTTATAATCTTTTGAATGAATCCTGAAAGAGATTTTTTTAAAACCCAGCATACTGACTTCTGCATTTATTTTATAGGCAGTTAACATACGTACTTTTATTCTTCCAATTCTACACAGTATTCAGTTCAGATGAACACTACCAAAAAGTGTAAAAAACCATACCATCCCATAAAAAAATAATAAGGCCAAAAATAATAAGGCCAGAAGCAGTAACAGCCTGCCTTTTCAAAGAGGAAAAATCAGACTTGCTTGTATATTTTGTATGTATATGAATAATATACCTAAGTGACAGAATTTATACAAACCACTTTCTGGAACAGTTCCAGTTAATTCCACCTAAGTGCAAAGAGAATAGGGTAGAAAACCTATTGCTTCTACAAAAGTAGGTGATCACAGGTGACTTGAAACTTCCCGGATGCATAAAGAAAAGCAATTTTCAATCACTGAGTTTTCCAGCACTCTGTAAATTGTATGTCCAATTCTAACCAACCAAAAATATCAAAATGAGTGCTGCATAATAAACTTGCCAGCAAAGTAGAAAGGTACACATTACAAACAAAAGGTAATTTCAACAGCACGCCCTGCTAGATCTGTAGGCCACGCAAATCAGTGATCAAGGAACTGACAGGCTACATAATGTTTCAGAGAAATTGCTCTGCACTAAAATATGAAGGAAAAAAACAGAAAAATAAAGGAAGGGGAAGATAGACAAAACATCTAAATAAGACTACTGTGCATGGCTATCTTGTTTTCATTCAAAATACTGAAATTGATTAATGCACTTCTGTAAGTGACAGATGAAACTCCTGAGGGTTAATGTTATCCAGAAGGCACTTGTGGTTTAATCAGTAATCCTATGCTTCAGGAAAGGTTAAAGGTGCAAAGAATGTGTCAAACCAAAATTGCCTTGACAGATAAAAATCTTACAATCACAGTAACTGCCTCCTATAACTTCAGTTGGGTTCCTTTTTTTATGGTATGTGGTGTGCAGTAATTGTAACTAAAAATAGCTATACCAAAATAAGAAATAGTAAAATGCAAACTTTCATATAAACAACACATTAAAAATGCAGCAGATTTACATTGTTTTCAAAATCTTAAGGTATTTATACCTTCATCTTTAATAAATATTTTACACCTATTTGTTTACATTCTATTTAACAACTATGCATTTAACCCACAATATGGAAAAATTAGCTAGAAAACAACTAGCAGAAAGCATCACATTTGCTTTCCTGAGGAACAAAACCATTTGAAAATTTCAGATTTTAAGTTCTTAGCTCTAGAGAAATAACAACCATTCAAACAATTTAAAAATTAATTATTCCGTTCCTTTATGTAGCCAGGTTACTGAAATTAAAGGAGTAATACTGAAATAAAAGCACACAGTAAGACTTGATAGGAAGCCAAGCTACATTTGTGAGGTATTTGCCTAGTGACTGATAGAGAAAATAGAAGCCAGGGCTTGAGAAAGCATCCTGAAAGGAAAAAAAAGAAAAAAAAAAAAAAAAGAGAAGCTAAGGAGGGAAAAATGTAGTCAGAAAATGCAACAGCCTGTTACTGAGGAAAACAAAAAAGTGTTTATTTTTGAAAAGAGTTCAGTAATTTCTGAAAAGGGTTAGTTAAAAGTCAAGAAGATACATGATCATAGCATTCCTTATGCACTCAGAGAAACAAGACAAAATACTCCACAAAATTAATTTTTTCTTCACAATCTGCATAGTCTGTGCATATTTAAATTTCTATACTAAGATACAAAAAGGAGATAAGGCTTACCCGAGGTTTTCTACTTCTCTGCATACGAGTTCAATGTGCAAATAAACATTTATGTCATTATTAAAACCAGAATAAGTCTGCAGTAGAAGTTTGACTTAACTGTACATTTTCAGAGCTTCACACTACACTCATGGCACAGAAGAAAGCCTCAGAATCAGCAAGAAGCTGTTAAATTTCCTGGTTTATGCTCTACTGCAGAGGGCAAAAGCATAATTTACTTATTTTTGTAAATGTTTCATGATCCATCTCTAAGGAAGCTGGAAGTTTCTTTCCTACTTCTTTTACACTTAATGACTACCACATCCAGAAAACAAAGCCGAATATTAGGAGTTGTGATTTATCTTACATAGAAATAGGAACACAAAAAAAACACAAACCCCAGATGAGCTGGACTATGTAGCAAGGACAGACAAATGTTCAGTCACAAAATAGCAAGAAGTTCCCAACAGATATTCAGAGAAATAGTATTCACAATAATAAATACACAGATGGGGAAGAAAGTAATATTAATTTGACAATAAAACTGCAGAACAGCAGCTGTAGAAGACAGTGTTCTGAGGAGCGAGGGGGAAGTTATATCATGATTAGTGATAAGAATAGCTGTGAAAAAATACAAACATATTACTTGCTGATAAATTAACACCTTTGTCCCAGCTTTTGTGACACTCACAAAAGTAGATATACTTACTTCATTAAATCCAATTCTCAGACTTAGAAAAGAATTTATAGGAATCACAAAAGCTATTTAGAATTAGCCAATATCTATGTGTACATGGTTTAGACTAATATTTGCTCATGAAATTGTTTAGATACATATATTTAAAGATAATTCTTCACAGTATCTTGCATCCTTGCATTTTTCTTCATAGAAGAAAAACAGTAGTCCTTTTCATCTTCTGCCAAGTATGTGATCAATCTCATTCTTCAAAGTTTCTCAAGATATTTTTTTACATACGAAGTAAATAATAACAACTTTTTTAAAAAAAGACATTGTACTTTATTAACTCCACCACTGCTACAAGATAATTACTTTACAGTTTAGCAACTGTCAATAAAAATATCATTATGATTACTTATGCAGGAAAAGAAAAATAAAAAAAGGAAGAATGCTAACAATCAACAGCTAACCAAAACAACTAATCTCTCAAAGACATCAATGAAGATGAAAGCATTTTAATGATGATCCTGATGAGAAATCTAAGGTAAGTTAGAGGACAGTTGGTCAAGGACTATCTGGGCATGACAGTCTTTGTTGCTATTATTTATCAGGGTAAACAAAGGGAAAAAAGGTACCTTTGCCACTGGTGCTTTCCATTGTGTACAAGTAATCCATGTAGAAAGCCCCAAACCTCTGCATTCCAGCTATCTCTGTGTATGTCTCCTACCAACAAAGCAAAGCAAACAAAGAAAATGTTGTATAAGGAAAGAATCTTGAGATTACCAACAGATAGACTGGTACTAGAGAGAGATATTCATGTTTGGATTTGTGCATCAACACAGGGAAAGGTTTATCAAAGCAAAGGACAGAGGTTATCACAAAGAATTCACCTTTCTGATAGGTAATGTAACTTCCATTTGAGGCCACACAAATGCACATCCATAATTCCTGTGGACATGCTGACCAATTAATCAATAACATCTAGTCAATCAGTACCTTTAATGAAGTATATATTCTTCATTTGACCTCTTGCATGCAACACATCAACCTAATTAAATACGCTGAAAACTTCAGCTTGTTCAATTTGGCTTTGCTATTCAAGGAATATTGTGGTTTTATTTTTCAACAGTAGGAAACTTATCAAGACTTTATGCCAGTATTGGGATTTATACATAATATAATACATCATACAGCAAATTTGCTTCCCCTCTTGCCAAAAAAATTGGCAAATTGTAAAAGCATCAAAGACAGACCAAGGATAGAGTAAAGCTTAAAATACACCATGGGAAAAGTTTGAATATAGGTACTTGTGATTTTATTGATTTCATTTTTTCATGTGATTCTTCAGAGTTACACTTCATCAGTAAAAAGGAGAAAATAGTAAAATTTAAATTAAAAGGAAATTGGATACATTCCAAAATTACAAACGGCTTACCTGTACAATAAACAGCACAGACCTCCACTTATGAACACACCTGGAAAGGACCACCTCGGTCATTGCAACCAATCTTTATAATGGCAGACAACCAGGGAATAAAGTTTTACTGCACAATTTACAACAACAGAGACTAGAGGTGACTAAAAATTTGTCTCCACAAAAGGCAGAGTTAGCAAAATTTTCTCTAAGTAGACAAATAGAAAATGCAAACAATAAAATTAGTACTGTCCAAATCTGGCAGCATTTCTTAGTTTGAAGACCATAGACTACTTACTGTTTGGGTTTAAAATACATGCTGGTAAAGCTTGATTTTTGCTAGTATTCTCTCATATGTCTCTTTTCCTCTTAAAATGTTCTGTGGTTACTGCTTTTGGAAACTATGACATTAATTCAGTTTTTGGGGCAGGAGGGGAGTTTGAGGTTTCTTTTGGACATGCTTTTTCTGTTTGGCTCTTTTTTTGGCTTGGTTTTTGTGGGTGGCTTTTTTTTAACACAAACAGATTTACTATTTTTTTTTGGCCAGCTGCAAAGTAAGATTCAGTTAAATTTGTAAAAGTAAAGATAATTCAGTCCTCTAATAGTATCCAGATCTAAATAAGTATAAGAAATCCATTAGAGATCATTGGAAATTTTCTAATAAGAAAAATGTAATTCTCTGACCTTATGATGAGCTGCATCCAATATAAATTCTGCACGAATGCTATTATTTTCTGGACTTCTATAATCAAACAGTGAATTCGTAAGGTATGTCATTCCTTTCACACTCAAGTTTTCTCCACAATTAAAGAAGCATGCCTCCTTCATGAGGAAGTAGAAAGTGAGGCAGGGAAAGAAAAAAAATACAGTCATGTTAACAGAGCAGTTTCAATTATGTCATAACACATATATGACACACACAGAGTAGTAACCCTCAAAAGCGTATTTCATTATGAATGAAGATGAAACAATGAAATTAATGTCATTTGTATAACACAAGTTCCTGTTCACTCCTTCCTCATTTTCAAATCAATAAAAATTGCTTGAACTAATGAATATTATACAACTCATTATAAGAACATATTTGCTGCATTTTAACAGCAAATAACCTCATATCATCATCGCTCCAAACCTTGCCCCTGTCCTATTCAGTATACACAAACTTGTCACACTTGCCACTTGTCACAAGTACACAGCTTGTCATTTCTGGCTGCCCAATCCTTTCAGATGCTGTATCCATCCTCTTCCAAGACAAGCAGTTATTTCCACTTACAACCTCATTGCTACATTATCATTCTTTATTCATCTAGATTTTAACATGCCTTCTCCCAGACTTCTATCCTTCTGAAATCAATACAAGTTTCCTAACAAGAGTTACTAATCCAAAACTGTTATTTAGAAGATTTATTTTTTCCAACTCTCTATTCTCAATCACAGGCAGAGCCAGAACCTTTACGAAAGGACCAATCCCACAGCCACAGCAGTACACAGACAACATGCAAGTAATATCATCACCACTGTCAAAAAGCAGATACTTTCCTAAATTCCTGGACTAAAGAGGGGCAGAAGAATGAGTAAGAATAAAATCCCAAATGTCCCTTTTTAACTAACCTAAAGGAAATTCTCAGTTGGTCAGAGCATGGTGCTAATAATGCCACAGTTGTGGGATCTATCCCTATATGGGCTATTCACTTAGAGTTGGACTTGATGCTCTTTCTGGGTCCATTCTAACACAGACTATTTTATGATTCTGTGAAATTCTCTTGCTCACCCATCCACCTCAGTCTAAAAAAAAAAATCAATTCTCTCAAGATTTTATACCTTACAATTTCAGTTGTCACAGACAAGGTGGCTGGCCACCCTCACATCCCCAACCACATCTGCCTTGTCCTTAGAAGGTCAGTACAGCATTTTTACAGTTGGCTCATCCTCACCTCCCCAGCCTCTCCTGCTGCAAAAGCCTCTGTGTATCCACTGCAGCACACCAGTGACATAGTATGTCCCACTGCATCCCTAAAATCCCAACAATGTCATACTCAGCAGTAGTGTAAGGATATTTTCTTGTTTTCTGCTCTGCACACACAAACACCTGAGATTGATGCCAAGCCATGATGCTCTCACAAGGGAAAGATAAGAAGCTGCCCCATCATATCTGTCATAATACAGTATACAATTTCCCAGATTAGGAGATATTTGACATAAATATAGGCACTTGGTATTTTATTTCATATTCCTAATTTTTCTCTTTAAAATACTTTCCAAGGCTTCACAGAGCACTAACATCAAGTTAACAGGTCTCTTCTTGGCTGTATTATTTTTTTTATTTAAACATAGATAACAGTTGCTGTTCTCCAATACTTTATGGCACTACTCTATTTACACTTCAAGTAAAAATCATCATTATTGAATTTAGAATTTAATGCAACACTTCATTACATATTTTTAAAGTGGTTCATAATGATACCCAATTCTGTCTTAAGCAATTGAAGATCTGCATCTATTTAAAAAACAAAAATTAATACTGTCTAACTCCTTCACTTCATACTGCTCTCAATCTTACTGAAAAGTGAGGTAAGACATTCAGTATTTGCACCACATTTCTATTATCTTCAGCATACAGTGTTCCCATTTTTTCCCTTCCAATCTTTGGTTGATTTAAGTACTTTCAAAGATTTTCAAACGTATTTTGTTTTACAAAATCAAAGTATGCCAACAAAACCAACAATGGGTTATTGCCCAAAAAGATTAAGAAGTCTTTTGTTCTGCCTCTTCTCAAACTGAGACATTTGTCTTTTCAACTCTAAGGAATGAACACTGAGCTCTATATCACAGTAACATCCAAAAATCACAATTGATAACAGCAGTCTTTTCAATTTTTGCAATCAGATATTTTAATAAAGGATAACAGAATTGCTTATGCAGCAAACCAACTGATACTTCAACATACTCACTTCATCACTCCTATTCATATTCTCTTCAAAATCTTTAATTCCCATAATTCCTTTAAGGCACATAGCTTGGCAACCAACAAAACCAATCTGGCAATCAAAAAAAAGTTCACCTTTCATAAGGACCTAGTGAGGAAAAAGAAAAAAATGTGATAAATTTTTAAGCCGCCTTCTCCACAAGAAATAGAGAAGATGGACAAAAAATGAAGAAAAATATGCTTAGTTTATATATTTAGAGTTTTAATAAATAGCAATCATACAGGGCACTTGAAAGGAAAGGATTACTATAGTGTTTGGCCACTACAGCACAGAAGTTTACAGAGTTAATATCTATGTGATTATTACAATAAACACATGCAGTATGACAGAATGAAAGATCAGCAATTAAATAATTTTAAATTATTTTACTGGCAACTATTTGGTACATTACTTAAAATGTATCAAAAAAGTCCTGTCAATGCAAAATTACCTCAACTGTTGTTCCTTCTTGTTCCCAGCATATAACCTCTTTGGATTTTACTTTCTGAGGGCTGTAATAACTACTTTCAGCTTGCATTTCAGTGAGCTACAGAACAATAGGATAAACATCTTACAAAAGTCAGTATTAGTATTAAACAACACTATGGTCATTAATACACAGAACTGATAAAGACAAAGTAAACTATGGGCAAAAATACACTAACTGTCAGGAAACAGGTGCAATTAAACAGCTGTAGCACATTATCCATACCAGAATGTCTCATATTCAACTTCTGTCTGAAATATGCTATAACAGAACGTTTAAAATCCACTATAGTATTTTCAGTTTGCTTATCTAAAGAGAAACTGTGTGAAAAGATGAAACAGATACACAGCTGCATTATTAATATCAAATGAGTTTATAAACTGCTGTAAAAATCCATTAACACTTTATTTATTCTTCCTAGAAAATAATTAAACATCATTATAATATTACAGACATATTTTGATTACATCTATACACATTCTTGTTTCATGTCATGGCAATCAAGAGCAACATGCATTTATATTTCTTGAATGATTTTGATATAAAAATTCAAAATGGGAAAACATGCACAGGTTAAAAAGCACACAACCTACAGCTAAGAAAAACAAGAAAAGAGCCACACTATATTGAATATATTACATTTGGTGTGAAAAAACGCAAGTTAGTTTATGGCGAACAGCCTAAATATCTCAAATTCTAATTTTTACAAAAGAATATCTATACACTCCCTTTGTTTTCAAGACTGGATACACATGGATGCTGTTTCAATTTAAAATTTTGTAAGCCGAATGTCCAAGAAAATTGGATGAAAAAAATCACTGATCACCCTTCACCTGTGTGCAATTACTGCAGAGGAAAAGCAATTAATTGATTAAAAGAACTCAGAAATTACAAGAATAATTTTCACCATTATTAGAAAAGGGTACATTTAATTTGGCATGATTTTCAGCTGGAATGATATCAACTCTTCAAAATGTTAATGCAGAAACTTGACCTTATTTTTTAACAAAAATATGAACCACAAATGAATTCCATACACTCTTTGCATGCAAGCAGAACAATGAATTCTGTTTTCCTCCTGTCACCATATTAGCATTATACATCACTTCACATTTAAAATTTCTAGAATGCAAAATGTTACATTTTGAGTAGTTTTTAATCACTTCCTAATATAAAATGTGAACTTGCAAACGAAGCATTAGGAAAACCCGCTCTAGCAAAACACATGTTCAAGAAAGAAGTTAATATTATTTTAATGAGTTTTCTTGCACGAGGAACAAGAGCACAAAATTACTACTGTATGACAGTGTAAAAGAAGATGCTGAGCCATGATAAATGAGAAATTTGAGCTTTGGTGGCTTGTTCATGTTTTAAGTGGTGTCCCAGGGATATAATTAATGGAGAGCAAAAAAATGGTATTATTTATTTTTAGCCTCTTTTAATGAGGCCTGAAGTAGATTGACACATAAGAACACAACTGAACACTTGAATGTGGTTGATATCCTCAAATTCTGCAACCAAATTTTTCAGGAGGCTGAAGGCTTAAAACATCAACATTCCCACTGAGTATCTACAGCTTCCAAAGTCACTTGTATCACCCTGACAGTTGCTGAGCAGCTAAATGCCCTTCTACACCACCAAACAAAAGCAGCTAAATTAGGCATAAAGCTCCATGGAACATTCTTATGTACAGATATCAAGCCAAACAGGCAAGAAAGGGACAGGGTGCTCCTGATGGGATTGGGTATAATCAGGCATGTAATTTTTATATGAGAGTTACAAAAGTCTTGCAGTTCATCTGAAAGGCTCAAAGTCATAAAAATCACCCTAAATTACTCTGTGACAAAGTTCTGACCTTGATTTACTACATGCTTAATTGTACAACCAAGAACCACTTTGTGCAGTTATGCAGACAGAATTGCTTGCAAACAGTTTGACATGTTACAAGTATTCTGCTAATCCAATACCTTAATTTCTAATTTCTGTCAGTAAATCTCAGTATCTTAGACTTTTTATATTCCCTTCCACAAGCTTACAAAATATTAGAGAGAAGGCCAGCAACAATTTTCAGCTTTGCTTAGAGCTAATACTTAAATATTTCTCTACATATACACTTTATAGCTCAGCCTGTATGTACTATTTATCCTTTTTTCCTTCAATACAATTTCAACCTATGGAAAATTAATTCAACAGTATCAATATACATTGCATATTTCATATGCAATGACCAAAAAAAAGTTTCTAAAAATTCCTCCAATCCTAGCTCTAACCTAAAGGGGTTTTTATAAAGAAATATGCATTTGAATAAACATTAGATGAATAGAATACTGCAATGAACATTTACAGAAAGCTGCCAGGCTTTTTTTCCCATCAAAAAATATTAATCTAAGTAAATTAAGTGGTTTCCTTTGAATATTTTAAAGCTCACACTCAAATTCTAGCTCAAATAACAAAATCAACTCACCTTGCCATTATCAGTCCAGTATGATGGAAGACGAATTTTCAGCACTCACATTTCTTGTTATTCATTAATTTAATACTCCCCTCATAATACCACCCATATTTGTCTTGCATCAAACAGTATATGAATGCTCAGAAAATCTTTATGCACTTCCTCAACAAGTCAAATGAATCCTTTATGACACAGAGAAATATTTACCTTAAAAGTCACTGTTGCCTTTGTACAGTAAAACCCAACTGAAATAATAGGATCCTTGAGGGACTGAGACTTCTGCTGTTCTGCTGTTCCATCATCAATTCCACCAGAATCATTCTCTTCATCGTCATAACTCACAATAGCAGGAACAAAAGACCAAGCCCAAGAAACCCATCCTTGTTGCTGGTCATCATCTTGATGCAAATAAGGATCTTGACTAATGTACTGTGTAGGATATTGCATTACTGAGCTTGCTTCATCTTCTGTGCCTTTTGAAACAAAAACAGAGTTAAATTTCAGATAAACCATAGTTAAAAATGTATTTATTAAACTCAAATTTATGGTATGTGAAATTTAGCTTGGACAATATTCCACACAGCATCCACTGATACTTGGCTTATAATCATAGAAAGTCATCACAAATTTTAAATTACTGAAAATGAGTTTTTGAACGCTTCTTCAATTCATCAACATTTTCCTCCAAAAAATATCAAGTGTCTTTGCCAGTTTTAGTATCACACATCAGCAGTGAGACCAGAATTTGCCATCTATACCACAAGCTTTCAAGACTGCTTCCATTAAAGACCTTCTAAAGCTGTAAAATTAAACCTTACTAAATAATGATATTATGATATTCTTGTAGTTTCCAATTTTTAAATTAAATTTAAAAGTACTTCAGTTGCAACAGTCTAATGCAAAAAGTCTAAATACAGCAGAGATCCAAAACGTAAGGTTACAGATCTCCTTTGTTTAAAACTAAGCTTTTCAAATATTCAAAAATAGAAGTTTATCTATGCTCAAAAAGCTGGTATCCATCTGTGAGTCAAAAGTCAAAATACTGGTCATCTGTGAAAATCATTAGAGATAACATGCAGGGCAAAGCAAGAACTTCTCCAAAGATTCAAGTCTAAGACTCACGATCCAAACAGGTAGGTAATGTACTACATGTACAAAGAGCACAAATAGCTTTATCTGGTTTCATCATCACTCTGATGGGACTCAGGAGGGCTATTAAACACTGCAGAATTACTATAAGTAGTACAGGATGCAGTATTTTTCCTGAAGGGGAACATCATGTTTAATGAATCATTTAACTGAGAACAGAAATAGACATATTCCAATTCTATTTACCTATTTTGAAACTCAGAGATCTCATTCTTACACATTTTAGACCCCTCACTCTTTAGTCTAATTCTAATTGTCTTTAGCCTTTTACTCTATTTATACTTGCGGAAAGAAGAATACGGAAGAAAGAAGAATAAAAAACACTCCTGAGAATTCTCTGCACATGCTTAAGAGGCAAGGGCACCTCCTCCCACAAAGGCAGCACAAGCTTCCTTTCTGCTCTCTTCACACAGGTCTCAAGGATCAGATTTAAATCCAGAAGCAAATCTTGAAACACAGCAAATACAGAAAAGGTGCACACAAAATCTTGGAAAAAGCTAAGAGGAAGAACTATCAGCTACAGAAGGAAAAAAATTGATACAGAGCATAACTCAAGTAGTTTAACATAGCTGGCAAGCACAAAAGAAATGGTGGAAGGTCTGGCAAAAACTGAAAAAAAAAAAGTGGAGCTATAGAACCTTGGTCATGCGTAACAGTTGGTCTACCCGCCCATAAAATTCATCCATCATTTAGCATATCCCTTTTTGAAGTACAGAAAGACAACAGTAAAATATGCCAAATAATAGTTTGGATTATAGTATTTTTTAATATTTTGGAAAACACTTTAATATGCACCATTTTACCCTAGCTCCTCTATCTATATACTGTGAGATAGAAAACTGAAAGAGGAAGATATATCTATATTCTATCACTAAATTAAAACCACTATAGCCACTATATAATCACCAAACTTCAGAAGAAATGCATATCAGCCTGATAAACAACACACAACATCCTCTAAACACTACAAACCTAAACACAACGTAAATTCATTGATAACAAGGAATATGTGAAGGGAGTATGTACTTGGGAAACACAAAGTCTCCTTGCTTTGAACTAACTACACTAATCACTCCATTGCCTGGAAACGTGTAAGATAGTGAAACGGTGACAAAACCCTTGTTTTTACATACATGAGTTTGTTAAATGACAAAACCTTACCCTGCATCAGGTTTCTAAAGCCATTTTTGTCTAGTCATTCATAGTGAGTTCACATTGGAACAGTCTTCCTCCATAATGCAGGGCAACAACTCAGTTAAGAAACACATTTTATATATACTACAAGATTGCAGTGTGAGTGCATCTCACTGCGTGCATGTTCAACTTAGACCTTCAGAAATTTACTTTCTTTTAAAGGGTTTGAGATATTTATCTGTAATAGGAGTCTGGAAACTGGCATCTCCCAACATAAATCTGGGAATTAACTCAGTAGAAAATTACTCTCTTGGTATTTATTTATTTATTTCTCTGTCTGTATTCAGTTTTCAGCTAGGTGTGGGTGATCCAGCCTAGCCTGTGGCTACATGGATACAAGTGCTGGCACTAGAGGAAGAAGGAGGGAATGCATCCCTGCTGGCAGTAGCATGAATTTTCATCTCATTGAATCAGCCATGAAACTGTATGAGCAAAACAGTACATTCTTCAAGGACAGAGATGCAGATGTTCATTCTTGTGTCACTAAATAACATAGACATTAAAATTAATTTTCTTATTCACAATTTGTCTGCTACAAACCAAAGAAGCTACTACAAACTCACAACTAAGACACTGGAAACAAGCATAAATGGCTTGACCATTTTAGCCTACGTATGGCAAATATCTTGCAGTAAAGATATAAACGGGCTTCTAAAACTGCCTCTACATCTCTGCCTTGGACATCCAACAATTGCCATCTGTCTTGTGTTCTGAAGGAGACAGTTCCATCAAATACATATGATTATAGAATTAAGTACAATGATAATGTTAGAGCACAGTATAGCTGTGCAGGAAACTTACAGATTCCTTTTGCAATCCTAGTCTAATTGCTGACCCTTCTGAAAAATCCTGTGTATAACACTGTGAAGTTACACTATATTATTTCTTTTTTAGATGGCTGTTTTATGAAAAGCTAGGAAGTCATATTCACAGTTGTTCAAAAGAATGCAAATGGGATGGACCAACAGCAATTGCAATTCAACCTTCCTGAAAACATAAATTAAAAACAGGGATGACAAGATGGACTGCCAAAGATTTTACACATATATGGATGCAAGAATTACAAATTTAATTCTAGATGCAAAAGAGACTCTTCCTATTCCCCCAGATCCAAATCCAATCTTGGAAAGATAACAAAAACTTCTGTCTTGAAGAGACTAAAATTAAAATACAAATCTCTTAAATAAATTCACATAATCATTGAATATGCTGAGTTGGAAGGGATCCACAAGGATCATAGAGTCCAACTCCAGGCCCTGCATAGAATTACCCAAGAGCCACCCCACATGCCCTGGGAAGAAGCAGATGGGAAGCAATCACACAAAGGTAAAGAAAATTCACCCTCATCAGTGGAATGCTCCTGAAATGATCCTCTTGCAGCAAGTTACCACAAAAGACCATATAGAAGAAGGAATACATGTTATATGAAAATAAAAAGCAGCTGAGACCAGACAAGGTAAAAGGACAGAACTATGGGAAACAGTGCAAAGTAATAATTCCTTGCTTAGAAGAAGTTCTGATACATCTATTCTCAATGACCATTTTCAAAGAAATTAAGAAGCACACTTCGGCTTTTTTCCTATTTAGTTCAAATGTGGCTGCTGCCCGTTTTTAAACTTTGCTTATGGAAAGGTGCCTTGTTGCATGATATATCCAGATAAATCCAAAGTACCTTACAGTGTCACAACTTCCAAAATGGTCTTCTTAGATAATATTTAACCTCAGTTTAGTTAAAACCATCAGAATTCCTTACAGAACATAACATTAAACATGTTAAAGCACTGCATCCTTACCCAGCACAATGAACTGCCTCTAGCAAACTGCAGACTGACAAGATGTTTGGCAAGAACTAGACCTGGATATTTACATTTGCAAAAAGCAAAGATTAATGTTTTTAACATTTCTTCTTAAAAATTAAAAGCTGTACTTACCTGTGATATTCCCCAACATATCTTTAGTGTGGCAAATCAAATCTTCACTTTCCCCATCTTTGAAGTTGCCTATTTCTCCGTAATACAGAGCAATCCCAAGCTGCATTATACGTATAAACATAGGAAGCTGCTGATCAGAGATTGAAAGTTTCAAACTTTCAACTAATGTGTGAATCTATAATGTGAAAAGATAATAAAAACAAATAATAACAAAGCTCTGTCATCAGTAAAGCCCACTTTTAAACCATACAACTCCATATTCATTTGGTATGGGCATTTTATTTCCAAAAACAATACTTGCAATACAACAGAAGGCAAAGGGCTGCAAACAACAACTACCAAAAACATTCACTTGGGTTGTCACATAAGAGATCTTCAGTTGAAAAGTCAAGTGTAACATGTTTTACACATACAGAAATATTTATGCATTTGTTTTTTGAAGTTATTGCTGAAGAACTTTCTCAAATATAAGTGACGCAACAGCATCTAATTAAACTTTTATTTTCACTATAGAGTTTCTTTAAAATCTCTGCATGCTCTAGATAACCTATGTATCTAGATAGTACATCTAGATAAACTCTAGATATACTGTTTTTAAAACACAAGGTCCTTCATTTTGATTCTTTCCCACTCCAAACACTGTTTGAAGTGGCCAAGTAATGGGGGGAAGAATTAATGCCAACTGAAGTGCAGAAAACTGGCTCCTCTGAATATTCCATTTCAAACATGCAGTTAAGGCACTTTTCCCTAAATGAAAGAAAGATATCAAAGACTAAAATTGTTGGGATGAAAACTTACTCTTCTTTAAAAATTTTAGCCATAAAATAGGCAAATTCTTCTAAATATTTTGAGTATGTAATCATTCTATAAAGGCTAAGCCAAACAAGATAAGAAAGGTATCTTTCATTAAGTAAGAGCTGCATAAAATAAAATTATTGTACCAAAATTACTGGCTAACATTAGACATCTTTTCAACTCCATGTCCAGTTTCTAACTGTTGCAGGTAAAAAAAATGGAAATTAAAAGTAATTACATATCAGCATTGGTCTTAATGCAATTCAATTCAAAACCCATGAAAAATTACTTTGTAAACATTATAGCACATCCATGGTAAATAATATTGTAATGGTAAAATTAATATTTGTATAAATGTATACTAATACTTTCATATGTGTAAATTAATGAAGTCTTAGCCTGAGTCAAAGAGAATGAGTAATAACATTATACCAGCTGTTTACACAGACAAGATGAAATATGTCAGGTGTCAGAAATATGCTATTTTTTTTAATTCTCTGAAAGAAAAATGCATGTAAATTCCTAAGATACATTTTGGAAATTAAAAACTAATCCTTGCACACCGATTTTCCAAAGCCAGTTGATTTTAATTTGTTAGTAGAAAACCTCTTCTGTGCAGAAGAACAACAGGATGGATAAGAAGTAAATAATGTCTCAAGATGTGGAAAGGTGAAAAAAAAAAAAAAGGATTGCTTTGCCAGAAGCCTTTTTAAAGGCACACAAAGAGCCTATGTCCTAGCGGAGAAACCAGCAACACTAGGTAGCATTGTAGGCAATGAAGATAATTTTACAGTAGATCCACTGAAATTATGCTACACTCCAGGACTTCTTGGATTATACATCCTCCCATCATGATCCTGTTCTTATACTGGCAGTGGAACTCAAGATGCCCTGCAGAGAATTGACTCATCTCCCTAAGACTGGAGGAAAACTATTGTCTTCTTATCGAGTTAGCTTCCAATGTAGTGTCAACATAGTGAGAGGATTTAGACGATTGACAGGACTGACAAATGTCAGTGTTGCTACAAATAGGTGGAGGCAGGACTCACATCCCCAGTCCATATCAGCTCATCTGCCTCATGGTTGCCTCATTCCATGATGAATTTTACAAGAACAGCAACAAAAAGCTTACAACTCTATTCATTTTACGTGTGTTTTGTCACCTCCACCCACGTATATTACTTTCATGCTACAACTGAAAGTAGGAGCTTAGTGTTCCCAGTTCAAAAGTGCACAAAAACACATCCAAGCACTTAAGAACTGTTCTCCTTTGAGAAGTTTTAACTCCATTAAAACTCGCTGAGATTAGTTTAGCCGAAACTTAGCAATGGACATAGTAATCAAAACTATGAAGGTTATTAAAGTGTTCTAGCCTTTTCAAAGAAACCAAAAGGGCACATCTTGGAAATTTTCTTCCAAGACTTAAAATCAGTAAGTTAGTAACACACGGTATTAGCAAGAACTTCACAGATTTGGAGAGAAGATAGAGTACTGCTGGCTTTTGTTTTGAGCTGGAAAATCTCTGTCAGTAACCAACCCTTCAAAGTGCTGAAGCTACAGTAATTTAATTTGCAGCAGAGGCTTTTAAAAAGTTTTTAGCAACCGCAAATTAGATTTAATTCCATTAATGAAGTTGTTCTATTTACTGATAACAGTTCTTTTTGCTTCAACCCTATGAAAAAACAGTTCTTTCCAATCATTAGCTAAATATTTTAGGCAGTCTAAAAAACTGTACCCTGATGACCCACAGAGCACAATAATAACAATAATATAGCAGCCCTGCTCACTAGGATCTGAGTTTGGCTTGCTAATCCATCCCACGTGGTTCTGGCTCTGCCACTCATGTGGCAGAGTATTAATACACTGATGTTTCTTGTCATTCATGACAGTTGGAGCTACATTTGAAACAATAACTTAAGTCCAAAAAAAAATCCTTTCCATCTTATTGCAGACACCCTAAAGTACACTACTAGGAGTTTTTTTTAATAGATTATTTGCAGACTTTCTTTCCCCTCTTACAATTATGGGGTTTTTTTAAACTCCAGGAAAAAATGAAAACATTAGAGAGCATAACTTCCTTACTTACATGCTGTTTCTGTACATAAACTAGCTGCATCATATGAACGAAACACAATTTAAAAACTCCTTTAGCAGAACACATCAAGTACAAGCTTTTTATTTTACTCCAAATTTGAAAGGGTATCTTAAAAAGACTCAAAACTTCACAAGTGAGCAGCAAAAATAATTATTTTGGATACCTACTTTAATAACTGATGGCATTTTGGAGTTGAGGTTATCATACGTAAAATGCAGACGAGTCCTGAAGGAACATTTGTACAGCAGAGGTTCCTGGTAAAATTCAATTTTACCACTAGCATTTCTCTTGTCAAGACATACTGTGCAGTCAGAAAAGTTGATCATCTTCCTCAGTACAAGATCAGTGGCTTTTAAAAGAATTGCATAGGTTAAAAAAATATATTGCATACAAAAAGTAAGTTGTGCATACAGGTTCTTAACTAGAAGAAAGCAATACAATAGAGTTTTTTAGTCATTATTTAAATCAGCAGCAAAGTACTTGATTATGTGACTGAAGAGAGTAATTTCCTGTGTCAGACTTTTTCTGCTGAATGCATAAGAAGTGAGGACAAATTAGTTACACCAAATTAAAATTTTCACTCTGTCTGGTGTACCTTAGTTCTTTTTATACAAGAGTGCTGTTTCATATGGAAGCATACAATAACTATCATTTTCATTATTCTCACAGAAATAATTCTGCATATTATCCCCCAAAGTTTTCTTTCGAACCTTCCAACAGAAACGAGATACTACAGTGATCTTAACATGAAATATATTTCGTGATTTTGTCAAATTAGTTTGTAATTATTTTAGCCAGAACAAAAAGCAGTTTCAGCAAAACATTAATTGAATTCATCACTCTACCTGAAATCTTCTGTGTGATTTTAGCACATTACTCTGGCCTGGTTACACCTCCAGCCAATGTCAGTAAGAGCACCTAAACTTAAAGGTAAACACTGGCAATTCAAGGACTGAAACGTTCAAATACTGAGGACCAAGACAAAGAGTCAGAAGTTGGGGCTTTTTTTCCCTGAAAATATGAAGTGAAATGCATCATGTCTTACAACTGGTATGCTGTGCTCACTACTGTGAGCACATTTTACTGCCTCTCTTGCCAGCCTGTTCAGAATTTTAAGATCATCCCAAACAAGTGCAATGGAATGCCTTAATGTGCTACTGCTCACTCACAAAACTTGCCTAAGCACTCACTGCCAGCAGCAAGCACTAATTCAAATACTATCACAGGATGGCAAGTGTGAGTAGAGGACAACACAGCATGTATGATTATCTGTGATCATACAAGGACGCAGTAGCAATCAATCTGTATTATTACAGTTGGTTCATCAGAATTAAGATAAGGACAAGAGAAAAAACTGATTGGAAATCAAAACAGGCAGAAACTGTCTTACTTCTGATAAAAAAGAACCACTTTTATGAGACTTACAAATTCTATATGAATTTAAGAGTGCCTCCACAGTAATATGTAAAACCAAAAAAATCTACTCACCAGAGATGTCCATAAATGCTCGATCCCAAAACTCATCCACTGTATAGCATTCTGCAGAAGTGATATTGACTGAGAGAACAATATCATCCTCCACATACTTTAATATGAGATTGTTGATCACAATGTTGACATTGTTTACAACACGCCTAATCAAACTCTGAACATAGCCTATAAAATAAAACAAATTCATGGGAATTATTAAGAAGACATGATAAATTCACTTATTCAGTTAAAAAAAAAAAACAGTATTTCAATATAGTCATTATTTTCAACTTGCACTCTCCTTTAAAAAAAACAAATTTTAAACAAACTATGCATCATTGTACTTTCTTTACCCAAAAAATAATGACCTAAAACTCTTTAACATTCTGTGTAGTTGTCAAGTCAATCAGCATCCCAGAAATGCAAGACACCATAAAAAAAGTTGTCGAAAACTATGAATACAATACAGCATACGAAACTAATTAACTTTCAAACTAATTAAGAAAACAGAACACTATGGATTACTGTAGACAAAGAACCTTAACAATTCGTTTTTTACTTGAGAGATATTTAGAAATAGGTTTGGAAAAGTGAACACCAGCTGCTAGGTTACTTTTCAAGTGTGCATATATTACACCCAAGTGCTCCCTCCGTTTTTTTATAAGTTAACTAAACATTAACACACCTGGTAGTTTCTCATTCTAAAACCTAATATATCCACATCATGTTCAGTAAGACCCCTGTGAGGTGTATCAAAACCAATTTCTGTCAACAACCCAAATAGTAAGCACCTGCACTGAAGCCTGTTGGGAACAAATCCATTTACATGCTTTTTAGACGTAATGTCATTGGAAAAATCATCTCATCTGGGAATTCTCAGTATGTGACAAACATTCATACTTTTAACAATATCATAAAGAAATTAAATACTACCCATATTCATGTCTTGCATGTATACTGAACCCAACTATGGACCCAACTCACTTGCTTTAAGCAAGCCTTAAAACTTCTCTGATTTCAAATTTATGACATTACACACATCTAAAAATACATTTGATAGACAGTATTGATTTCTAGTTTGGTGACTATGCTGAAAAAAGCAAGCTAATGACACAGGCTTAAATCCACAGCCTTCAAGTTTTCTGAAACTTGCATTAAATAAAACTCCTTTATATCAACAATTTTAATTCAACTTAAAAATTAAAATGAACATCAAAACACTGTCAGATAACTAGGAAAATACTTAAGTTGCTACTTACATTCTACCCTGCTTTTTCTAGGTATTCATCCTTTTCTCACATGTAACTTCTCACTTTAGTGTATATGGGAAGTCTTACCATTACCATAAGTAATTTTCTTGAGTTCCACAATTAAAATTTACCCAGCTGGCATATGACATTTTTCCTTTTTTCATGATTCAAACTCCTCAATGACCAGAAAGAGGAAATCCAGAAATACAGCCAAATTCAATGTTTTCAGATTTCTAACATAATCTGGATTGGCTTTTTTTGCATATCAACCTAAAACTACTGAAAAATATGTGGAATAACTTGTTTCTAAGGATTTTCTCTGATTCCTTCAAACGATAACATTTTCAGTTTATATTACCTCAGAAAACCAGATATATTATTTCAATAATTAAGCGGCATAAGAGACCCATATTCATCACTAGAGTGATGTAAACCAACCTGTACATAAATAGAAGGCAGCACAACACATTTAGCTACTTTTCCTAATTTCAGCATAGAAATATTTTTGCAGACTATTTAACTAGCAACTCCAAAATTATAACCAGTTATTTAATTATGATTTTAAAGCAAGCTACTCATTTCATTGAAGAAAGTGAAGCTGTCTCTCCACAGGTCCAAAGTTTATTCAGTGCTTTGCTTTCAAGGGTCTTTCAAAGTCAATCAAATATACATTTTCCTGCTGTGAATGACAAAAACATTACATCATAGAAGCAAAAGAAAGGCAAGTTGTACTGATAGTTTCCAGAGGTATTCAGGAAAAGAGCAACATAATTTTCATCTGTATGTCTTTTTGGCTGAGTGCATAAAGAGAGGAAGTAGAGTCCCATCTTCCAAATAAAACAGGGGTCATGGATTTGCTAAAAACTATGAAGATATTTCCAAGCTAGTGGTATATTGTTAGAAGTATCATACAAAAAACAACTTCCTGATTAAGTTTAGCTTCAAATCTACTAGAAGCAGATGTTCACATGTGAGAAACAGTTTTTTAAGAAATTGTAATTCCTACTATTCAAAATAAAATAATAAAAACATCAGCAAGTTCATGTATAATAAAGGGTTTGTTGTTTTTTGTGTTTGGGGTTATTTTTTTTAAAGGGTTTTGTTTTAAATACAAGAGGGAAAAAGCAGGCAAAGGTTACTTATACTCCTGTGATTTCTAAGAATAACACTATGAGAATCTTTGCCACTGAAACATAGGTTTTCTATGGTACGTGAATAAAACCACCACAAAACCTGTAGGGCTAAATTCTTTCCTGAGGTGCAACACAAAGTCTACAAGTATGTTTTCTTCAAATTGTCCAGAACCCAGGAGGCTGCACCGTGCATTAAGTGCTACAAATGCAATTTCAAATCCAACACTACAAAAATTTTGAACCTCTATAGTCATAGAATCGATATAATCAGACTAGACACATCTAAACAAGTTTAGCAGGAGTCTTTTATTGCCAAAGCTACATTTTTAGCTAAACTTTGTCTATGGAGACTAATCTCCAAGGGCACTAAAACATAAGGACAGATAAAACTTTAAAAAAAGTACAGCACAAATATGATACATGAATCCTCCAAGGACTTAAAAAAAAAACAAACAAACAAAAAAAAAAACCTACAAAGAAGAGCATTCTACATCTTACTAAAATTCAGGATGTGCAAATTATATCTTAGGGCATTTTTACCACATAGGACCTCTATACTAAACAGTGCTATTTGTCCACTCAAAACCAAAGCCACCAAATTACGAAGTATTTACAACTTCATAATTTACAACAATCAATACAACTATATTGATACAATTTTGCCACAAGGAGGTAACTTACAAAAATCCTGGAAATGTCACAGAAGGAAATATACTGGTACAATTTTCAGGCAGCCTTTGACTTTCGTTGTTTGCAGACATGACTCAAAGAACCGAATTCCACAGAGATGCCACAGCTGAAGCGCTGTCCATGGTAGGAAATGGTTTCCCACAATTCCAAGCCTCTGGAGTTTATTGGAATGCTAAGCTCTAAGAGACACTCCAGCACTGGCTCCTCAAGTAACCATTTCAAAGCAAGATGATACCATGTAGCACGTCATATTATACACACTAAATGACAATGTTGTCCTTCGATTCAAGTCAAGTATAAAGTTTGTGTTAACAAAAGACAGCAAGAAAGCCTCACACAAAACCACGATTTTTTTAACCTATCTAAAATTACATGACCCATGAAGGCAAACTGCAATTCATTCCAGCACTGCCCAACTTTACTTTTGTGCATGAAACACTTCATATCCAAACTAAGAGGCAATAGTAATCAGAGAGATAGTTCCTTAGGCATCATAAAATATCTCTAAGTTCAGCATCCAAATTCCACATTCACATTCAAATTCTATACCAGGAGAAAAAATTGGTGAAAATCTCCACCAATAGATACAGGTAGTAGGTGCAGAATCTGAATTAAAAATGTTAATGAAACATAAGAGAGTTTGGGTTTTTCAGTCTGAGAAAGAGAAGTCTCCAGAAAAACCTTATAGCAGCCTTCCAGTACCTAAAGGGAGTCTACAAGAAAGCTGGAGAAGGACTTTTCACAAGGGCATGTACATATAGGACAAGGGATAATGGTTTTAAACTGAAAGAGGGCAGGTTTAGATTTGTACTAGAAAGAAATTCCTTATTTTGAAGCACTGGAACAGGTTGCCCAGAGTTTTGTCCAAGGCCAGGCTGGATGGGGTTTTGAGCAACCTGGTTAAGGGAAAGGTGTCCCTTCCCATAGCTGGGTGCTGGAACTAGAAGATTTTTAAGGTCCCTTCCAATTCAAGTCATTCCATGACTTTATGATGCTACCTTGAACTATAAATTAGTTATGTGCATTTAAGAATTTGATTAAATGGAAGGAAAGGTTATCAGCATTAAACTACATTTTACTGCGATTTGGTTCTATTTTCTAACATACAAGTATTTCACTAACCTTTGTGATTCGTAGATAGACAAAAAATAATAATCTAACTTAAACACTGTGGCCATCTGATTAAACTCCTGTATTTGAGTTAGAGAAAAATACCTAACCAGTTTCTGAAATTATGGATTACCTGGAGGTAAATCAGGGTCAGGAGAAGCTGACTGCTGAACTCGTCTTGATTTTACTGCTGATTTCATGCTTTCTGTGGTACTGCGGTTTGTTGAACTGGAACCACAACTTTCGTGGTCTTCCTGCTAGAGGAAAAGAAAGCAATGAAGTCAACCAAACAGAAAAAAAAATAAACATGGGGAGAACTTGGTAAAGGTTCTGTAATTTCTGTTACTGTTTTTCCATCAATTCAATCCTGTACTACAGAAGTTGACACAAAACTAGCTGGACAACATAAAATTAATACTTTCACTAACTTTAGCTTAAAAAAGAAACCTGTAACTTAAATATTTATTTCAACTGAACATATTTCTTCTAGCTCCACTTCTGCTGAAACATCCCTTCAGAGACAGAGCCCTGCAGATTACCAAAACAAGTATGAGAAACTACCCAACTGTACGAGCTTATATGCCTACTCATGAAACCAACTCACATGGTTCCAAGATGTCAGACTCACATCCTTCCTAATATCACTCACTGAAGTTGATTCATAAACCAAAATATTTTTGCAGACTTCCATAATAGTAACACATGACCCCAGAAAAGATAAATAAACTCAGGGCACCTGCTCCTCTTGAGCTTCTATATAGTTCGTTCAACATCAGGAATTCTGAAGCAGAAACATGGCTCATAATTCCAGAATGTGATATAAGCCTTTCAAGTTGAGATATGCAGACACAAGAAAACCTTAATCAGCTGAATCTAGGATTTTAAATACACCAATAGTATCCCCATTACATTCCAGAATGACAGTTTAACTACAAGGCTCAAGTGTAAGTAAGCCAAGAGAAGTCATGCAAATATTCTTGTAAATGTATTAAAAGAACAGGTTAAAGAGAATGCAAACACAGCTTTTGACCTAAGCCAAATTACTTTGATAGGCATAGTCACTTACAGAAAAAGTAAAAAACGTTTTCTGGGTCATGCCATTGATCATATCACACAATTTGTTCACAAAAAGAAGCTTTGGGGAACAAATGTCACATAACAGTATGAATTATAATATTCTTAAGTCCTCTTAACACCAAAAAAAAGCAGCTTAAACTGTGCTGGGTTTTTGTACAGGACAGATCATGTGTTTCCCCACGTGCTGCCTGGTATTTCTAATAATCTCATAGAAATTACAAACGGGAATCTTCACATTACTTTACACATTACTTGCTTTTTTATGTAGATTTTTTCCATTAAAAAAAATTAATACATACATACATTTCCTTTCAAATGCAAGTCTACAACTTCAAAAAGAACTGAAGAAATTTTTTTCCTTCCACTTTGTACTTAGAACAACAAAACAGGGAAATTCTATGATAAAATGAAAATGCCATTTTACTAAGAACAAAAAAGAAGAGCAATATAATCTTAGTCAGAGAAAAATAAGATTAAGATAGAAATTTTAACTCATTTGGGGCAATTGCGTAAGACAGACATATTCATATATTACAAGACTAGATGATAGCTTCTAAAAGCAGGATGAGTTACCACAAAGGATTTGAGATTTTCCAGTTACTAATATAGTATTGAAAAGCAAGTTATTAGATGTTTTTTAATTTATGGTTATTTAGCCATTTCAGTCATACAGGAAAGTCTCATTCAAGTGCATAAAAACACTGTAATGGGTGCTGAGAATCAGCTCTGCTTAGAGGGCATTTGTTTTCTCATCTCTGACAAATTTCAGACACTTTTCATTGAGGAATGCAAGTCTCCTGAAGACTGTCTCTGAACTTCAAACTATGGAGCAATTTCATTAGAAAACCACCTCTCTCTTTATGGCCCACCTGACAGAGAAGCAAGAGCTTCAAGGTTTCATTAAGCCCAGCACGATGGAAGCCTCTTCACCAACATATATTTCACAATCAGCAGAGCTCAGCTCTCCTTCCTCTCCAGTTTACTGAGAAAACTTAGATCATACACTCTTAATATAAAATTTTTGAAATAATTTTTAGCTATACTTTTTCTTGGAAACTAGTTCACATGTAGCAGAGAAATACCTTTTCAGGTAAATCACTACACAACTATTTATGTTTTGAACTTGCAGAAAAGCCCAAGCTCAATTACCACATTTCCTTTTTCCCCAAGCTCACTCATGGATTGCACAGAATGCTGTGCTGCAACTATTTAATGACTTGGTCTGATAGGATCACGTTACACTTGACTTTTAATATTTATGTCAGCTACAAAATAAAGAGAAGGGGGGAGAAGGGAATGGGCAAGTTCTTTTTCTGAAGTGTTAACTCTATCAAGCCTGATCACATTCAAGTCTAACTTTTCTATCTACATACTGCTACAACTACAATTATGTTCAATACATGTTCTCAAAACTTCCTAAAATCTATGCAATGTATTTAAGTATTAAGAGCAAAGATTAAGTAGGAGTGGTTTTTTAAAGGAAAGGGGAGGAGAATCCTTAATTTTGAATCAAAGTCTCAAATCTCAACCTATAAACACATTATATACAACAATTTATATTTCCCTGAGCTGTAAGTCTGTTGTGATGGAAAATGGTTGTGAATCATTTACAGCAAGCTGGACCTAAACACAAGCAAAAATGTACATGTTCCAAAATTGTGCCAAAACACAATACAAATTTATCTCAGAAATATGCCTGTGTGACTTAATCCATATCAAGTAACAGAGTACACCTACACTTAAAAGAATTCAACCTGACATTTGAAAAAAGGGTGAGGTTTGTTTTTATTTAATCTAGGATAACATCCATTCATTTCCTTACAAAACACAATTATCAAAAATATTTTTGGGAGCTGCAGGGGTTGGGTTCAAGTTTTTTGAGCATGAACATACACACCATTTTTCACAACAGTTACTGATATTTTATAAGCCAAATGTATTCTTTAATTACTGGGAGATGATAAGAGTGGCCATGAACTTAAAAAAACTACACTCCTAAGTACACATATATCCAGAAGGTTTCTGTATCTGCACACTTCTGCTCAATGTTAACTTTAAGAGCGCACTATTAATTTCTCAAACATGTGGTTGTCTCATAAGCCCAGAAGTAAAACATGTTCATTAAAGAGATGGGGAAAGTTCCAAGGAAACTGCCAAAACTAGCATAATTATGAAACTATTTAAAACTGGAACCAACTAGAGTCACACACTGTGTCTAGATCACAGTGATGTCATCAGAAACACCCAGCCAAAAAGGACTAAAATTACTGTGCTCCCATAAATCCACCTCACACCAGATGACAAACATTTAAAAGTCGAAGTCAAAATCGTAATGGTGGTGGGAAGGGAGTTACATTCTACAAGTGCTAATGACTATAGTTACGGTATGAGATTTGATAAACGTCCATTCATTTTATCATTAATGATAGTGATTCCAAACGATAGCCAAACAATAGCAGTGGAAAACTAAAAATACTCCTGATATATCTAGAGAGGTGATTTTTAAATAATACAACTCATTTACAAAAGTATCTATTCCCATTAGCTTGTATCATAAGAAAAGCCTACAAAACTTAAATCTGCATAAGAGGTCCTGTTCTGGGGTGTTGTTCTGCAAATACGACAAATACAGTTTTGCACAACCAGGCTCCTTTTTCATTTTTGACAGGTATGTCAGATCCAATAGCCAGCTGAAATGTTCTTATGAAGCACTATGGTTAGTTCTAGAACTATGCAAGTCATAAGTAACATGCTAAAGACACCTAGGCTAGTAAAATTATATTCAAGTTCATCAGTCAATTTCCTACTGCAATTTAAAACCATTATTGCAAGGTTTAGAGCAAATTACAACTGACAATACCTGAATCGTAACAGATGAGGTTTATTTTGATCTCCCCTAATAAGTGGAGTTTATAATCCTTGTTCACTATTCTTGTCTTTGTTTATTATGCTTTCCAAATTCAAAATAGTTTTCTCTTTAAAAAATACACAGTATCTTTTTTCAAAACACACAAATCCTGCACACAATGTGCAGGATCTCCAAAATGCCTCATAAGCACACTTCACGGGAAAATAATGTTCTCTTGGAAATCACTTGGCTATTTTTGCAAATACTGTCCCTCTGCTTTCATAAAACCAAGTCGGACAAAGAAAATTGGGTTCTACAGAAACAAAAAAAAAAAAAAAACCACCCAAGAAACTGTTTAATACCAGTGAATATTATGAATTAAAATTTTAAAACCCAAACTGATTCAAATTACCTACTACACAAACTTGCAGAGTTCTCCATCACCATTTTTTCCTTTTCCTCTATAAAATCTGTTTTTCTCATCCTTTATAATTTCTAAAACAGTAAGCTTAATATCCTTTACAAGTCATTAAAAGATATCTATTCATATTTCTGTAAAATATATTTTAAAAGGCAAGATGCAAGAACTGAGAGAGTGAAACTTACTTCCCACCAGTGGACAGTGCTCCTATGGCCAAGTAGCTGGCTGCCTGTGGCAAGACTAGAAGGAACATTCAGGATGCGTTCATTTTAGCAAGGCCTTTGACACAGTCTCCTCACAGACTGAAGCAGTCTCCTCATCCACAGACCGGTGAGATAGCAGGATACAACTGGATAGTAGGAGTGCAGTGAAAAAGTGGCTGGACCACTGAGCTCAAAGAGCAGTGATCAGGATACAAAGTCCAGCTGATGACCAGTTACTCGTGGCATCCTTCAGGGATCAGTAACAAGTCCATGGTGTTTAACATGCATACTAAAGACCTGAAGATGGGATAGAGTGCACTCCCATTAAAACTGTGGCTAGTACCAGCCTAGGGAAAGGAACTGATGCACTGGTGGGCAGCGCTGCTGTTGACAGGGTCCTTGAGCAGGTGAAGAAAGGGGCACTCAGGGACTCAGTGAAATCCAAATGCAAATGCTGAGTGCTGGAGTACCCAGGATAAAGATACTCTGCAACTGCAGACTAAAAGCCATACTGCTCAAGAGCAGCTTTTCAGAAAGCAATCCAAGGGTCCCAGGAAGCATCAAGCTGCCCATGAGTCAGCAGCATGTCCTTGCTGCAAAGACCAACTGTGTGCTGGGCTGTATCAGCAAGGGTGGAGCCAGGGGCACAATTATTCTCCTCCCTTAGCTCCCTATGAGACACTCTATGGAATACTGCACCCAGCCAAGGGCTCTCCAAGACACTCCAGAAGCAGATCTATAGAGGACCACCATGGTGGTTAGGGCACAGAAGCAACCTCCTGTGCTCTCTCTCAGGGGAGATTGAGATAAATTAGGGTTGTCCAGCCTAGTGAAGGATGATCCTACTGCTGTCTGCAGCTACATACTGGGGGGGGTACAGAGAAGTGGGAGCCACACTGTCTGTTGCCACTCATCTTTCCATCATACAAATCTGAACCATGCAATTCCAACCAGGGCAAGCTCTTTTTCATCATTTAGAAGGTGATCAGTATTCAACCGTCTGCCCAGAGAGATGGTAGAGTCTCAGTCCTTGGAGTTATTCAGCACTTTTCTGGCCAAGCCCTGCAGCAACCCATTCTAACTGGACCTGTTTTAGACTAGATCATCACCAAAAATCATTCCAAATTGCACTATGATTTCTCTGCATGTGAAAATGAAAAAAAAAAGGGTAATACAAATTTTATAAAATACTGTCTTTAAAATACACAAGTTTCACTAAAACGGTAAGCACCATCAAGATCTTGTTTTCAAAAGGATATCTGGTTCTTTTCTACTGCTATACAATTGCTAATATGAACTACACAAAAACAGATTCATATTACACTTCTAACCTCACAACAACACTTCTGCTGGCTAACAAAGGTTAAATGCTGCTTAGAAATAAGTACAGAAAATTAATTTTATAATTTTTTTAATGAACAGCACCTAGAAGCATCACACTGAAACAGAGAAAATCCAGTGACCCACATATGACATCTGTACATCTTTTGTAAGGTGTGATTTAATAGTCTAATGCACATTTACTTAAAAACTATGTAAATATAGGTATATTTCAAAACTATGACAGTGTAAAATATTGAAGACAATTAGCCAAATCAGGCTGTTCCAATTTTGCAGAATAATTAAGGAATTCTGTATTACATATAGAAATTATAGGTTCTATATATATACTTCTAGTACTTCCAGAAGACTATTTGAGACTGCCCATTTTTTTCACTGTAACAAAACTGAATTTTAAATCTTTTCAAATCACATACCTCAGAGTACGTACTCAGAGACTGAGCTCTCTCCTTCTCTACAGCAGACAAGAACATGCTGGTAAGTTTTTTTTCTACCAGAGTTTTTTTCAGTACTATTTCATGTAGAACCATGTCAAAAATAAACTCTTAATATTATGTCCCAGACTACGAAAGAGAAATACCAAGGAATTTGAGGCAGAGATGCAGGGAGTGAGGCAAATAAACAAGGTTTAAGTCTGCTTAAGCAGAACAGAAACTGGAGCAATCAAGAAACAATTTAAACAAGGTGTCAGCCTCTATTTGCCTCTTGTTGCATACAATCTTGGCTGATGTTAAATTAACAGAAACAACCAATGACCAACAAGGCATGTTTAAGATACCTGCATTAGATGAGGGCATTACATCCACCTCCCAACAGATATAAGCCCATAAGCCTTGTTGTGTTAATTCTGTTAGCATGGCACAACGTGCTCCAAAATACAGGTACAAGTTTAAAATCCACACAAATGCTGTGGACAGGCTAAAAAGCTGCCACAGCAGCCCCAAAGGTAAGCCATGAAACATTGTAAGGCATCTGTTGCACTGATACCACAAAACACATGCCATCTTCATATTGATTTCTGGATAACAACATCTCCCTGTGAGGTTGCTACTGTTTTGATTAGCTGATTATCCAGAGTATTTGAAAGGAACATTCCTTTGTTTACAAGAAAACAAGATGTCAAGCGTCTGAAAGCCTATGGTGATATGGTCATACAGCCAAAGATAAATAGAACAGGCTGTTCTCACTAAGTGGTTTTCAGAAATATACCCAAATTTTTCAACACTCAAGACAGAGTAACAAATAAAATTACTTTGCAAGTTCTTTCTGAGGGGAGTTGTACAAATATCTTCTTTCGACTGTGTAAAGAAAGTTATATTATAAACTGTTAACTGATCATCTAGTAAAGTTCCTGATACATTTACTGTAGTTTTAAAAAATTATGAGGCCACCTACCACGATGTAAGTGCTTTTTAATAGAAATAAACATCCCAAAATTACTTTTCTGCAATTTCTCCTACGATAAGCTTTTTCAAGATTTCATTCTCTCATGTTACAGAAGTTTGTGCAGTGCTTTGCTTGGGGGAACATGGGTGGAGAGTGTTAATTCTGTAATATTATTCTGCATTTAATATCAAACAAAGTAAAGTCTGACCCATGACTAGAGCTCTCAAAGCTACAAAAAAAAAAAAAAAAAAACCAAAACCAACCCAAAATAAGAAATATTACAGTAGCAACTGGCAGCTATACTCGATTTGGCATCACTGTAGAAGCAAAAATAGAAGGGATAAAAAAGTCAATTCTGAAATGTTTCTTCCACAAAAGCCACAGTACATGGAATTTTAACTCAGTAACTCTCACACCAGGTTGACTGAAAGGAAAAGTCAAGAGGAAAGACAGCAGAAAGGTGAGCTCCTTCAGCAAAACTGGTAATGTGGGCTGAGATGGGTCATTCTGGCCCATATATTCCCTGTGACTGAAAATGAGAAAGAAGAGTGACTGAAACAGTCTAACCCTGAAGGACTGGGACAAAAGAGTGACAGAAAATGCACTCAGGAGAACAGACTGAAACCTAAGAGAAGCGGCCCACATTTCCATTCATTTTTCCAACTTGTGTTCAGAAACAAGCAAATATATTAAAATTAAGAGTGAAAAAAGAATGGATCCCTATTTCAAAAATCTCTTGAAAATTAAGTCAGAACAAAATAGGATATATATTTCAAGTTTAAACAATTTATCTCCATACATGAAAACTCGAGACCAGTCTGACTGTTCCACTGTCATCCAGCCTAACACACAATCTGGCCCCTGTTAGAGGAGCATCTCACCTGTTTTGGACTCTTCCAGGTCCAGCTACTGAATTGGTCAGCACTACAACAAACATACGTTTTTCTTACATCATTTGCTTACATTTTTGTGTGTGCTACTTTGGAAGACACTGTACCAAAGACTGGACATACTCTCACCCTATTGCAGGTACCTTGAAACATCTGGAATGGCTGAGAGGTACGTCTCCAGCATTTATCAAGTCTGTTCCTGCAGTGTTCACCACAATATCACAGTATCATTGTAAGCATGGCTCAGTCACATTACTGATTCATTAAACAACACCTGGGAACCATTAGCAAAAGTTTGATCCATTCAGGTCACTCTCTCATACTCTCTTCCACCTGCCAGAGGGCTAGCACTGGTCTCCAGCACTATTTCAACTGGCCCCAGACTTCACCAAGACATCACTTTCCTTTGTGGTGGTAGATGATTGATGGTATTTGTTTCCCTGCACGGCTCTGGTGGCTTGTAGATCAGCTCCATTTCACACTTTCTTTAGAGGGTACTTTCCCCTAACACATTTCCTACTGGATTTTATTAGAAAGCCAGATCCCATGTGCAAGAATTCTCTCCACCAAGCACCTGCCAAGGATGTAGTAATAATTTTTATTACAACATAACCTTGCCACCCACTTCCTCCAGAGAAAGGTAGAATACTGTCCAGACCAAATTTTCTCCTAATCCCAAACACTACTGAACAGCAGACCTACAGCAGGGTCCCAGCAAATTGAGTAATCCTCAGCTCTCAAATTTCCATCATCACAATAAACATCTGATATATAACAGTGAAAGGCATGAGGCACAAAGCTTTGCCTGGAGAACTTGCTATCCAAGCAAGCTCTTTTCAGTGCTGAGCATCACTTGGGTAGAGCTGGGCTTTTGGCAGGTGCTGGGGATGGAAAGAGAGCAAAGAGGTAATGAAATGGCAATGAATTATACATGCCAATGTCAGAAGGAAGGGTATACCCACTAGGGTCCCTCCAGCTGCTATTGATTTTCACAAGTGTTTAGGTTATGTTTATAGTGACTAATTCTCCATCAAAATTGTTGAAACTAGTCAGTAGGTTCAAAACCTCATGAGGCAGTGCAAAAGAAGAAGCAGAGAAGACTGAATGACAAAGCCATGCACATCTGGTTTCCTTAAGATTTCAGTCTTAACACCCAACTGAATGCAACTGAAAAGCATTTGGGTCAGAGATTTTAGCCTAGAAGTCCTTTCTTCCTCAGTTACTGTCCAAGAACCCACAACATGGACTTTTTCCCAAGGTAGTCCACTTCAGGACAGTTTTGCCAGTACAGGAAGATTCAAGTAGGAAGATTTCTCGGCCACAGGCACAGAAAGACTGAAACACTGCAGCTTTCACTGCATTCTGCAAATTCAGAAGTATGGGAATTTCACTGAAGAAAAAGTGAGAACTCAGCATACAATACAATCTACATAAGGAAACTGGAACACCAACATAACAGTAATAAAAAATTCTTTTCCTTTTCAAAAACTAAGCGCAATCCTTACAAAAATAATAATGGCCTTTTTAGTGCTATGGTAAGACAAAACTTCATTTTCTAACTTATTTCCAGCAGTCCTTCTCATGTATGCTTTTCATGCATTCTATGAACATACATGTAAGACTACGTCATTGTATTAATGCTATGTATGAATATTCAAACAGCTTTAAGAAACTAAAGTCTACTGAGTATAAGTGTACATTAAATTTTAGTTACTTCCATACATCTGTCTGAAACATAATTTCTCTTAACTTACATAGTTTTCTTACTTTCCAGTTGATCACATTCTAAACACAGAAGTCTAGTTGAGAGCTTAATTATTTAGTTGTCTCTAGCAAAACTTCCATATTATTTCCCAAAATGCTTGTCTTTAAACTTTCAAGTACACGGTAATACCTTTGCTGTATTTCTAACAACTCACTTGCAAATTTGTACTTTATTTTTATTCTTTCTTTTAAGCTGCAATTCAGACACCATGATGGAGAAGAGATTTTCACCAAATGTAATTTATCAATTACACCTTATTTAAATAACATTATCTAAAACTATTGGACTAAACTACAAAGCTGAACTGAATGGCTGCAAAAACTTTCTAGTTAATCAATGTTAAAAAGCACACAAGAGCAACTTTCTCAAAACACATAGTTACAGGTTTTCTACTTATAATCAGTCTTTTCTTTTGCAATTGTCAGTCTGTGATATGTAGAGCATTTCAGAGAACTTATTGCTATTTAGAATGCTCTGCTTTTAAGTAAGAAAGCTTTTAAAACATTACTTTAAACCTAAATAAACAGTAATTTATCTTCTAAAACAGCTAGCAGTCTATCACACCAAACCACCAGAACACTATATATTAAGTCAAGTGCAGCTGTCAGCACTACATTGTAAACGCTGCAAAGTCTTACAAAAGATGTCTATATTACAACATAACATGCAATTTTTTATCACATTGCTTAATTTAAAATACAGTGTGCCTCCTCTCAGGCAGCATGGACTCCATACCAGGATTCAACATTTTTTATTCTTTCCAGTGAACACCATGCTCATGTCACTTCCTTACAAAATTTGAATGTTCAGGGTTCAAATATACTTTTCTTAATACTGACTAAAGGGATGACTTCTAACATCAAATAAAAAAATCTTCCAAATCTGTGCCAATCATTTTGAATTGAAAATATTTTTTATTCTTGGTCAAAGTTGCAATGAAAAACTAAGGAGAGGTTTAAGACAAGGTAGGAAAGTGAGTGTCAGAAAGAAATGAAGTTGAGTGCCCATGGGAACAAAACAAACATTCTGAAAGGAGCTAAGACAAGACTGTTACTGTTTGTGCTCAACTGCCACTCCAGCCACGTGCAACAGGAAGAAATTAAAAACTGGACAACAGGATGGAGAAATAAGATTGAAAACAACTTGGGGAAAAAAACATGTATGTGGGAAAGTAAAAAAAACTTGGAAATATCCTCTAATCTCACATAACGCCAAGAAGGAAAGCTCAGGGAGCATTTAGTGAGGAAGAAGAAAACACTGTATCTTAAATCAAAACATGGAACAACATCTGTAACCAAACTACTGAACAGCATCAGCCAAGAAATAAGAAGTTAAAGAAGAAATTAAACTCAAAGAAGTATTCTCTTAGATCATTAATTCTTCATTATTTTATCTATTAGTTCACTTTGTGAGATCTGTTTTATACATCTAAGTTTGACAGAAGTAATCACAAGCAACATACCATTAAGTCATCAACTCATTCAAGTTTCACTAACACTTATTTTCCAAGGTATAGACTGGTTACAGTGGTGGATAGTTGTAGCACCTTCAAAACTAACCTAAGGTGTACTATTCAAAATACTATGAATTCATGTAAGTGCAACTGCATTCATGTCAAACTAAAAGAGAGCTTTCCTTGACTGATGCTTTTTATCTGCAGTCCTGAAAAGCAACAGATAATTTCATTAGTCAGAAGGTAAATACCTCACTTTATAAGTCTTTCTGTAAATTTTAGATAATACCAATAATTTAAGGACAAGGACAGTCGAGGATCATCCACCTGTGGCAATCACCCAGGGTCACGTTCATGCTTTAGCACCCTCCTGGGGCACAAACCATGGTCCTTTCACTCCTGAATCCACCATACACAGACAGACACCCTCCATTTATTCTATCCAGGCAGATCTCCTCACTAGTCTCTTCTTTCTCCATCTCCTCAAACAACCTGCGGACCAAATCTTTACTCCATATCTCAGAGAGTAAACTGAACAAAGTTGGAAACTGCAACTATCACTTCTGAACATGTCTTACATACCATTAAAATAAATACCCAAATAGAATTTTAAAAACTATGTTTGTTCAACAAAAAGTATTGACACATACAGATTTCTAAAGTGCTCTGGAAACACATGGCTCTAAAAACATCACTTTGAGTCATGCTTTATTCTGAAATCTTGCCATATAAGCACAGTCAATTCTCAAGACTTAACTGCTGTGGGAGAACACAAGTTTGTGATTCATTGAACAAAGTGATTAAGTATTTGTTTTATACTTAATAAGAAAAAAATGCACCTAGCTTTCATATAGTTAACAGGCCTGCACATTTTTATTTCCAAATTTCCTGGCAAAGAACGCAGGATGCAACAAACCACACACCTCCACTTCACACTGAACAAATGTTTGTAGCATTGAGTGCCTAAGTAGTCCTTTTTATGTGTGTGAGTCTCAAAATCAGGTTGCAAGCCATAACAAAAGGTTCAAAGAAACAATATACTGCATATAAAGGAAGTTACCACAGGACATCATTGTGGCAGTGCATCTTACTGATACGAGTTTAACACAGTCACACAAGGATTTCTAAATATCCATGTTTTTAAATATACTAACTGTGCTCCCTACATTGTGACTTACTGTGTTTCTGGAAACACCATGTGGCAGTTTGAATTTCATCCTAATCCCACTTCCTCTGTGGAAGCACACAGGCATAAATTACGTAAATACTTGTACCAAATGACGAAAAGCAGTTCTTTATCCACAGGTAGTCTTTCTTTAAGCTATCCCCTAGTCCAACAAGCATTAGAATAAAAAATATATTTTAAGTAGAAAAAATACATAAAAAATAATTTAAAATACAATTAAAGAATTGCAATTTCAATGTGGTGGCTAAAAAAAAAATAAGAGATGCAATACTGGAGATCGACAACCTGTGGGGTCCAGTAGCTCTTTGGAAAGACAAATTAACAATAATGTAAATTAAGAAAAAAGAGTAATTATATTATGAAGCCAAAGGTTCCTGCCAAATCATGATACAGGACATTTTGAAGTTATCAATTGTATGTATAATTTTACAATTTCATAAAAACTCTAGATGACAAAAAAAAAAAAAATACCTTAGTCACAGTACTATCATTTAACTCCTTATAAATCTTTACACCATAAACGTCAAAGCCAAACTTATCTACAAATTTAAGTTATGAGTACTTCATACAGATATACAGATGCAGGCTTACCAAAGTGTCTTTTCCAACTAAAACTTAATATGTCACATAAAACCCAAGGATACTTCCATTTCTACTCTTCTTTTGTGGCTGAATTATAATCACATTATGTGCACATTTGCCTATCATAAACCCTCTGCTCCTATTTGCAAATGTACTATATTACAGTCCTTAAATACTTTCAAAAAAAGATTATTTCATTAAGGTATTTTGGCAATGCTCATCAGTGTAGTCTATAAATATGAGATTAATATACACAGAGTATACGTAGATACACTTACAGCTAAACCAATGTAGCTACATATGTAAGTATACATACAGAAATTCATATTTATAAACTTCTGCTTAAAGTGTCAGATATATAATATAATTCTCCATTAAGACATTGTTTACAACTTCTTCCATGAATAAAATGTCCCATAACTATCATAGATAAAATTCATACTACAGTTTTTCCCCTAGACCCAGTATGCAAAATAGATTTAAGAGAGGAAACACAGAGATCCCAAATACAACACATTTTTCACAAGTAATCTGTGTTCCTGCAATCAACTTTGCAAAATACTGTATTAATGTTTTTGGTGAGATGTATTAGGTAATGTATATTTGTCCATGGTCTTCACAGTGTTCTAATTAGCTAGAGAAAAACTTTGTATTTAATCAAAAACTTTGCATGTTATATGTTTTAGGTCAATAAGAAAAATATTGTCTGCTATTGCTGTAACCAACATGCACAACTTTTGATAATTAACCCTGTAAATTAAAGATCTTTACCTGGGTTGTTTTTTCCCCCCACTCAAACTTACCCTTCAGCAAAAAAACATTTTCCTGCCTGATCAGGTTTTAAAACTATACAAATATTTTAGTTTTTCTTGTCTAGTAAATGAGTGATAAAACATACAATTAAAAACACATTTATTAAGTAAGAATTGCTTGATTTAGAAAACCAAGCAGAGCTTGGATTTCTCTTTTAAAACGCAAGCCATCTTCACCACTACATCATTTTAGGTCAATCAGAACAGAAACGTGTTTGGATTTTCAATAGTATATTCTTCTTGTATTAGACTGAAGACTTCTTATGCTCCAAGCACAAAATCCCTCCAAACTTAACAGGCATGATGTGACATAGCAGAAGACTAAACACATTTCTCAGTTTCTCCATGATAGGGTCAAGTCAGGTTTTTTTTCTAGAATAAAAGTTTTGCACTGCAATTAGGTGCTAAAGAAGAACATAGACAGTAGCTTTCTGCTTTCAGAGAGTTTTGACCAATGTAAATCACTGATAACATCACATTAGTTACCTCTGATTGGTATGTTGAAATAAGGTGCACAGCACTGATTTTCAAGGGGTCAAATCAAGACATTTGCAGACAGCAAGCATTTTCATTATTTACATATTCCTAAAATCAGAAAAAATCTTGAAGGCTAAAGTGGACACATAGAAGACTGGGAATAACCAAGTTTCAAGGTACTGCACCTTATCACTCTTTCCTTATCAATTCTGATATACAGCTGCAGAAAGCAACCACAGAGAGTCAATCCTGGTAGCTTGGGGTTCTCTCCCATAGGGAAAATGACCTAAGATAAAGGGAACATTTCTCTTACACAGAACACCTGCACGATTTAAGTTTTTTGAACAAGAATAAATCCTCACAAAAATATTTTAACCACCTCTAAACTCAACTTCTAAAGTCCCAAAAATTGAGGTCCTCCAAAAGGAATTTTTGCTGACTGCTGCATCAGCAGCATGGAGGATAAAACTGCAGGAAAGTAAGGCAAAGCACTGAAAAGTAGCGGGGGGGTTTTCAGTTGAATTAAACAAAAACTCCAAGAGCTGCTTTTTGAGTCTGAATATTGGGCATATTCCACACAGCACTGAGGAAACAAATATGCAGAAATAGATGGAGTACATCACCATCTATTGAGCAGCACCAACATACTCGTCACTTCTTTTCTGGCCTCCACCTCCTTTATTCTGTCCCTCACTGCTCTTATACAATGTCACACTTGGTTTCATACACTCTGTTATGCTAAGTCCACCCAGCCACTCATACAACCAAAAGATATATAATTCTTCCTACCTAATATCTCAAAGTATACATCAGCCACAGAGCACTAGTCCAGTTGAGCCCTTTCCTAGCTTTACTACTGTTAAAATTGTCAAATTAAATTAAGGTGTTCCAACCTCTGCGCTAAGTTCAGAACACAAAACCTTCCTCCCTTTCCTAATGTCAGGATGGAAAAGTGGGAAGTTCACTATTTTTGCCTTCCACATTATAGTCACAAAGCACCAGCCCTGTGGCAATATATACATCAAAGAGAATCATAAAATCAACATGAGGAAGTTTTCTCTTATACTTGCAAATATGCAAGGAGATGTTCAGTCTCCTAGGGCTGCTTAGCCCATAAACATCCTGAACAAGTTTTTAAAAAATGCTTCGTAAGTCTACCCAAGAAATGCTTTTAGGCACCAGACTAATTTTTTGGTTGCCATATTTTAGCCCACAGAAGAAACGTGACTTAGGTAACTCTAAAGATCAGGGAAAATTAGCTCAATTTATAGATACCTTCTTGTAAGAAAATCAGACGAGACGACCAAAAAGCTCCTGTTGGTGTTAAAATCCTATTCATCAAGGATGTTAGGAAGCTTTGTCAATAATTATTTATCCCAATATTGACTATTGAATAGTGCAAAAAAAAATAGTGCCAAAACTAGCAGATGATCAGAAATAGAAGTGAGATAGCATAAGAATAACAGAATACAAAGGAAAATGAACACAAAATGGTAGAAACAAAAAGCAAAGTTCTTTTTAAAAACAGCATCTTTAATACAAAAAAAAATATATAGCCTTCAAAGAGTGCAAGCTACAGCATGGCCAATCCGTTGGCTTAATCTAAGAAAGAAAAAAAAGCAGTAGACATTGCCCATATTCTCTGATATATCTCTTTTACTACGTAAAACTCAAATGTATGGTTGTCTTTCTATAAGGTTTTAAATGGATCAGAATTTACCAAGTGGTTTATGATACATACAATATGTAAGTTTACTGAAATAGTTTGGAAGAAGTTATGAAAACTGGTCTCTGAACAACAGCCAAACCAAGGAGCATGAGAAAATTCCCATTAACATCTTGCAGCAATACTTCAATCAACTACAAAATACTAAGTGGAACTCTACACAGTGGTAGATCTTAGTTCCAGCATTATTAAATGGAAAAAGAAACCTCACTCACATTTGACAGTAAATTTTAATTTGGCATCTGAATATAAAAGTATGTCCAATAATATATTTTGATCATATAAAGACAATTACATACACAGCTATTACTAGATATGTATTAAATACTGCAAGACCCATAAAAGTTATTTGAAACAGGTTTTTCCCCACACTAATGTACAGTAATTTAGATGACTACCTTTTAAACCATCTTTATATCCCACAGCACAATGTTCAGAAACCAGGTGCCAGTGTGCACCTCAGATACATCAGGAACAACTGGATGTAACAGAACCACATGAGACAATAAAAATAGAATGAAGATGCTATGTTAGAGCATTTCAGATAAGCAATGAAAGGTATCTTTGTTACCTCTACATAAAGAGCAAGGTTTGGGTTTTCCTTTTCTCCCTCCCACCCTTTATTTCTGGAGGAAGGAGCTTTGTTTCTCAGGCAAAAGGAGCTGGAGTTTCCAAGTTACTCTGCCCCAGTATTACCTCTCAAGCAGAGTGTGGGACATTCTCCAACCTGGGGCGGCAGGTCAGCAGTGGGGGAAAACTATATTCAATAAGCCTTCTGCTGAAATCCATACAGGTGGATTATTGTAGCAATATTACAAAATACCACAATGAGTGTATAAAAGCAGCTTGTTATGAGATATCCAGCAAAACATTTTATTGAATAAGAGTACAACAAAACCAGCTACAGCAATACATGCCCCCCAGAAAATAATAAAACTACCTGCTACCAACATGGCATTCTGTGTAAATGCTACTAAGTACAGAATAAAAATGGTTAAGTACTCTCAAATTAATCTTTGGCCAAGCAAACCATTGGTTTCAGAATTTCATTAAGAGCAATACATATCACAGCAACACAACACACTGGGTAAAGCTATTGAACTGCACAAGTTCTGACAACTGGAGAAACTGCTGAGCTGCAGCAGGTGAGGGAAGGGCCACGGACAGCAGGCCAGCTGTGATGGCCAGACTTGGGACACAAGGACATGGCAGGCTTCTCAGCAGTTACAGAAGGGCAGTGAAGCAGCAACACTGCTGTGCCCAGGCTGATCTCCTACAGTGACAAGCAGCCTTCTGCATAGCCTACAAAAGGCAGTGCCTGGCCCTAGCAAGAATGAAAGTGAGGTGTTCACATAGCAAACACCCACAGGAAGTTAGTTTCAACAGAGCAGACTCTAAGCCCCAGAGCATTGTCTCTGAATTTAGATATGCATTAGAGGCTAGTTTCAAAATTTGATAAGATCATCAGTTTTATTAGGGACTTTTTCCAGCAATTTACATGTAGCTAGAAGATTGTCTCAGCCGCTGTTACACAGGAGTGAAAGAACTGATTACTGATAACGTAACTCAGTGTGTGGGAAAATAATATCTGCAGCCTCACACACACAATAATTAAATAAACAAACAAATCACCCAAAACCACACTGTGAACCCTCTTTTCAACCAAATTCCAAGGCACATTTCTGCTAAGTCTTTTTTCTCCAAGTCTTAGACTGCAGCAAAAAGATAATGGTGAAGAAAAACATTTGCATTTTACATTCCTATCGTCATTTAATTTTCTATTTTAATTCATATTACAAATGACCGTTCTCTATGTTAAATGGCAAATACAGCTTTGCTCTCATGAAAGGGGTGATTTTAATTAAGAGACTAGGAAAGCAATGGCACAATAAAATGGATCATAAATGGCATGAGATTCCAGTGATGTGTTGACTTCAGTCTTAAATATTTAACATTCTAGTGAGAATATAAAGTGGTTTCATAGATATATATGAGAAGCTTTGGATAAAACATCAAGTATTTAAACAGTACATGAAATAACTCCCAGAAATTAAAGCTCCCAAAAGAATAAATAGAAAAATGACAAAAACAGCATTCCTGAGAGGCTAAAGAAAAGACAATTTTTCCTAAAATAAAGTGGTGCTCATTAAAAGCCTTTTAATGTGAGAGTTTATAAACAATTTCATTTATAAACATGAGTGTGATAAAGACTACTATTATTTGCATTTTTACTCCCAGAAAAAAATACCAACATCAAAAACATCCATGCACACTACCTCTACTACCAAACCAAATGAAAGTACTTTGAAAATCCCACAAGAAATTGTGCAAGTGTTCAATTTTTTTTAAGTATGAGATTCATCCAAATAGAATCCAAATTTGAATTTTTATCACATAAACTCAAAGAGACAATACTTTATAACTTATTTTTTCAGATAAATACTTCTCAATCCTTGAAACTCAATAATCTTGAAGAAATAAACATTTCCAACTACTGTGAGAATTGGGAAAAGTTACCTTTGCCTTCTAAACAGTTGCTATGCTAATTTTCAGCCTAGTTTAGATCAGGATTCTGAATACAGCAAATATAGAAACTGGTTCAAGACTGCAGAAGTTTCTAAGGCCTGGCTTTCTGATGGGAAGCATGTTTATACTACTTGTGTCTTGCATTCCTTTAATTAAAATAAAATCAATTACGCAATAGCTCCAATAAATCTCTATTAACATTCCAAATGAAGTAGCAATTGAAGAACTATGGGTTTGTTAAGCAAAAGAGGTGGGTGAAGCAGGGAAGGGGAGTTTGGAAAGGCAAACAATAAGCTCAGGCAGAACAGCACCATACAAAGCAGCAAGTATGACAGCAGGTGATGATGTGGAGTACATAGTGAAGAGAAAGCTGAAAATAGGTTTAACTGCGAGAGATCTCCTGAGAATAATTTTGATAATGTTGTAGCTTGCCAAACTGCTACATACATGAGCTGACCTGCATGTTAGTAAGCATTCCCGCTCTCCTCCCTTCCACGTCTTCCTGCCCACTCTCCTACCACTGCTCAAACAAGATCTGAAACAGTGGTGCAAGAACAAATTTTTTTTTAAAGAAACAAAATCTCCACACCATGCAAGACTGATCTGCTGCTCATCTAGAATCTTTACTGATTAATCAGTATATAGTCAAAACCAAGCATGCCACACTTGAGTATTTGCTTTTACATACACAGTGCCTTTCAGTATCAGAACAGATTAAGTCCCTGTTTTTTTGAAGAGGCTGCACATCGCAGTGAAGCAAAACCAGAGCAAAGGCAAATTATGTGTTTGGGAATAGACTTGTGTTTCTTAAATTGCAGGAAAAAAGAGGATAATGTTGCAGGAACAAAATCATTTCTTACTCAGTAACAGCAGTAAAACTAACATGAATTTATTTTCAAGAACAGAAATAAATATCAAGTGCAAGAAGTTACATCAAGTCAGCACAAATGACAGGATCATACCACACTTGAATTTATTACAAGAGCGTTCAATGATGAAAAAATCATGTACAAAGGAAGCTTCAATGTTATTATGACCTGAATGTGTTTACAAGGCTACTTCATAAATCCTTAAAGCATTACATGTCTCCTTAGAGACAGGAATGAAAATGAAAACTGAAAAGAAGAGAACAAAAAATTAAATATGTCCTTGCTTTCTGCCTATATAAGATTGTTATACACAAGCCTTTTGCACAAATCCAAGAAATATTTTTTTCAAATGAAAAAACAAAAGTATAAAATACTAGTGTGTGACATGTTGAAGACACAAATATCACTATTAGCAGTTTTAATTGGGTAAAGATAGTCAAGAATATTACAGGCATAAAATGTAAAATGGCATATACCAGACCTTTTAGATGGGCAAAGCTCACAGGTCAGGCATCAAAAACACTAGGACAGGAAAAAAATAACTTAAGCATTAAGATCATTTTAAAACGAGGCAGAAGGAAGTGGCAAGAATGGAATAGGTATGTGTGTGCTGCTGTTTTGACTGTTATGAAGCAGAGCAGGACAGGACAAATTTGAAAGAAGGGCACCACCACTCAAAAAGCTCGATCCCACCACCCCATGCTTCCTTAATGTTTCTGTCAGACTGGAATCTCATACGCAGGGGATCTCTTCATAACTGCTAGCTGCAATTCCCTCAGCTTTCTCTCTCCTTGAAACATCAGCCAGCATTTACTCTGGAACCAGCAAACTGCCAAAAAGTTGTTTCCCACAAAAGATGAGAAAGAAGCACATCAGATTGTTCTCTGCTCAGGAGAACTGAGAAGCCTATTAAACCTAAAATCATGAAATACCAGTGTCAGCAGATCATAAAAAATACTTCAAGAGCCAGGATCCACCTTATATTAACAAGCAGCACCCACAGAACTCATACCAGTCCCACCAGTGCCAAGGACAGGATATGATCCTGGTATTAGTATAATCATCAGATTGGTTTAACGATGCACAAAGGCATTTAGCATTAGTTTCAAATTATCTGCAGTTTACCACTAATAAACAGAGTCAGAATCTCATAACTGCATCCTAAACTAAGAATTTGTGGGCCAGAATCATCAGCCTCTAGCCAGGTCCAGCACAGCCAGAGGGAAGATGAGCGCTCATGAGCTGGCAATTCTGAAGCATGTCTGTCCCTCGCTGGATACCAACATACAGATCAACTCACTGAGTCACACTCTTGAAGTCTTGTAACCTTGATACTTGCTTTCAGTACAAGATCAAGATGAAAAGTGGTGGAAAAAGAAACATTTAGTCAGAAACATTGAAGTTCACTTTCATATTTCTGAAAAATTGTATTTTTAAATTTCTGCTTTAAATAGTTTCCCAAAGTTCCTGAAAGCAGCACAACTTTATTTTGTCTGATGAAAGTACTCTGCTGTTCCACACACAAGAAAGAATCCACCTGAAAATCAATGTGGCCACAAGACACTCAAGGTCTGAGTGTAGCCAGTTCTCTCCTCCTAAAGAACATCTCCCTGGTGGTGCCCTCTAACCACAGGATTCATGTACGTTTTAGGCACTTCAGAGAAAAGGACAGCAATGCTGCTGAGGAAACACAGCCAGGAACACAGTCCAGAGTAGAGAACCAGGCATCCAAACAACACTTCAGAGGAGCAATTCAATTAGATTCAGCTCAATACTGAAAAAGACCAAAAATGTGAGGGCCCTGCTTTGACAAGCAGAAAAATACTGCCCTGTGCTGTTCCAAACACAGTGTCTTGTTTGGGTTTTTTTCCTCAAGACAAAAGAGGCACTAAAACCACCATTTTTCAGAAATTATGTTTACACCCAAAATGCCAGAAGTAAAATGACTGAGCAGCTATAGCATACTCTTTTTTCAAGTTGATGGATTATACAGACACCAGTAGAAGAGAATCTCTGACTTTCCTCCAGCTATATGCATAGTTCACTTGGTTTTACTTGACTGAGAACAGAAGTGCTTAAACACTTGGTATACGGGTAATAAACTACAGTTTTATAAGTCACATTTATGAGAAGAATACTCCTCGATATGCAATAAATGAAGAATAGATTATAGTATCTTGACCTTTAGAATAATAGATTACAGTCCTGAGAAGGGAAAGTTAACTGCAGAAGATTTAGCATCATCAACAACTAGAGGATTTCAGATGAAAAGAACTGGTGCATGCACATAAGTAGATAAAAGATAAATCCACCATTAACTCCATGCCACACAATTGCTTTCAACTTTTATATGGATACAACAACCATACTTCATTTTTGTACAAGTCAAGCAAAGTAGAACATCCTTAACAGAGCAGGAAATGAAGTTTTAGTCATTGCACAAAATAAATCAACAAAAATGTTATGTCTGTTGATGACAATGAAACCACTAGCATATGCATTCAGGACTCTGATCTATTCTGTCCACCAGATGCTCTCTCTTTGTGAAAGGCTGGTAAAAAGAATTTGAGAGTTCATTGTGGCTCAAGCAGATTTTTTTTCATGCTGTTAAGTATTTTTCTAAAGTTTTACTGCAAAATCTTAATGTTCTTAAGGATCATAAGCAAAATATCTACGATGAACAACTTATAACCCACAGGCCATATGCAGTGTGGCAGGACAATTCATCTAGCTTGTTCCCTTTGGCCGCCTCCCCTAAGAACCTCAGCTGCATACCAGATGACTACAGTGAAGCAGGCAGTCTGCTCCCCACAACCATTTTATCTAGGGGGCTGGTAGCCTCTCCCCCATCATATAATAAGTCCATCTTTAAATGCATGCTGAGAAAAGGGTTGAAGAGCTTCCAGAAAAGATGTCCACTTCCCACTGCCAGAACAATGCACTTATCCCACAACATCATCACTGTCTACATCTGAGGAACATACGGGAAGAAGACCATCAACAACAGGCTGAATGAGTTGTATGGAGTCAGCAGCACTCCTGTCTGCCCTCGTTCTCAGGTCTTCACCAGGCCCTGCTGGGTAAAAACTGCAGGGTAGAAAGCTTAAATACCTGGAATCCAGTAGAGATACAGGAAGGCAATAACTTCCAGAAGGCAGCAGAACTACACACATACACAACACAATCCAGACAATACTCACCTATAGAAAGTTTTCCAGAAGCTGTGAAATATGACACTCTCCTACCACTGTGAATAAAAAACAAAGCTGAGAGCAGCCCACCCACCCAAGGACTGAAACGCTGCTGTCCACTGTGCTCCCCACAGCCAACTGTAGAGGAACACTGATTGCATTGATCAGGAGGCCTCTCACCTCCTAGAACTGCACAGAAAACCACTGTGGTTCTTGGAAAAGTAGTCCCACATTATCAATACACTTCTAGAATGCCAGGACCAATGATTTTCAGGTTAAATTCTAAGTAATCACATATTACTGCTGCTACAGTAGCTGTTAATTAATTTCCAGAAAACCTAAACTAATTTGAAATATCGAATAATGCTGAGAGTTAACAGGCCTAACAGGCTTTGATATCTAATGAAAGACATTTTCAGCTTTAACTGAAAATACCTGCAAATTAAATAACTCAATAGAATCCTTGACGTGGCAAAATCTTTCAGAAGAATGATTCACGCATATAAAATAAGAAAGGAAAAGCAGCTTTGCATTGTTCATCCTCCAATTAGGTGTAATACATAAGGACTTTAATTGAAAATGAAGGATAATCTCATAGCATTCTGAGCTCTGTAGACCTTTGTACATGTAAAGGAAGCCAAGTGGATCTCTTGAAGCCAAGGTGAGGGCCTCAGAACATGGTTTCTCAGCAAGTCAGTGGCAGAACCACTGAACAAAAACGCCAGATGAGAGGGAAGAAAAAGAAGTCATGTTTCTCAATAGAGGAATTGAGTTTGTTCAATCTTCTCCAGAGGCAAAGAAATAAATATTTACATTTGAAGTTCATGCTTTTATAACAGTTGGATGGTCCAGAGTATTGCCAGTAACATAGTACAATTTCCCTCAGCTTCTATGGCCTGTAAAGAGGGAAGACAATGACTTTTCCTTAGAAAAGAAAGAACACATTTAAACCTGAACATTTACCCATTCTTTTGGAAGAAGTGAAGCTCACTGGGATTGAATTTATTTTTATCCATAAGTGTTCAAAATAAAACACAATCTACATCAGCTGCACATCAAAATTTAGCAGGAACCACTCCTCAAGTGCAGATATTGCAAGGTAAGTCACAAGCAATAGATAAGTAAAGGGAATTTTTTTGCTTAAGTTGTACCTAAGAATTTATAATTCAATTATACACTTTTAGAGAAAATACTACTCCTTCCAAAAAGAACAAGCTATAATTCCAAAGTATGCTTTACAGTGAAAGAATTAAGAGTATTTTGTCTTTTGGAATTTTGAAATCCTTTTACCAAAGGTGAATAAATTGCAGGATTTTTCCACTAGAAAATCTGTAATTATGCCCATTCTCAAATAGCAGGTTCTGCTGTAATGAGGAGCTAAAATACATTCCAACAAATTTATCTATGCTTTAATCTATCAACAAATGAGGAAAAACTACTTCCTCTCCAAGGAAATATTTTTTAATGCATTACCTCACCTCATTCCCCATTAAACTACACAAATCCAAACTCTTCACCCAACTACATGAAACAAAGCTGGATTGTAGGGTCCTGATTTGATGTCAGCTGGATTGAGACAAATTTGGAATTACTCCAAAGTAAACCAACTGAAGTAGCCCAGACCTACACCACGAAAGCTGAATCAGAATATGACCCTAAGCTTCTAGGAATTATGCCAAAGATGATATATAAATCCTTTCTCCCTGTACCTGGGAACAAAGACACTGACTATTGGCATTACATTTCCTTGTTGTAAGTAGGCCAGGGAAAAAGTTGAGTAAAGATCAGTAAATGGACAGGGATTACTTTTAATCTTTCCACTTTATACAACTGTATCCACACATCAGAACAGGTCCTCTGTACCTTATAAAGACAAATACACCATTCACGTTAGTACTTTTATTTGTCTCAGTAAACCTATTTTCTGGAACATACATCAGCAATGCTCTGAGTTTCAACTCTTAAATTGCAGAAATCACTGTCAGTTTCTGTTCCGGTGCAAATGGGTTCCCTTCCAAAATTCAGGAGTACATACCATGAAATCACTTCCAAATACTAATTTACCAAATTAACCACAGCAAAAAAAAGAAACCAAATAATCCTTTCTACCTGGTGCACCACCATGAACCGTGAAGACATCCTGTGGCAACCTTGTTCTAAGGCAGCCAGTGTAGGTTTAAACCCTGAGCTGCCTAACAGCAAATGCAAATTCAGTCTCATCAGTGATATGCCAGCTTCGGCTCTCCAAATGCTTAGTACACACCAAAGGGAAGTAAAGGAACTGTGGCAGGAAGGAACAGATCTGCTGGCTGGCTAGCACAGACCAATTCAGTTAGTTTCCTGTCCTAAAAGCAATTCTGTTGCATTCACATTCAAACCCACAACTCTGAGACCTAAACATACTCCACAGTTCTAAAATATGAGTTAAATCGGTCAATGCTGCATTAGCTCTAATATTTAAATTACACCATCCATTTCCTTGCTATAATGTTGGTTTGCTACATGCAATTCCTTCAATTTCCTAGCAGCACAATCACTCCACAAAAAAATTACTGGATACTATCATAGCTGGTACAGAACAAAACTATTATTCACATTTCAACAATGCACTTTCTAACTGGTGCTTTGCCAGGAGTTCAACCTGACATTCAGCTTCCAAGTTCATTTTGCAGCCTAGAAAGCTCTTACATATCACGTCCTCTCTCCACACAGCATATTAAGGTGATTTGCTTCATAAACAACTGTAACATTAACACTCTTGAACTTTCCAGAATATAGCTGTACTATGTAGTGTAACATAGTCTGGGGTCTGCAGTTTTCTAGTGATCACAGAACATGTGAAGATGGGTCCATTAAAGAACTCCAATTAAAAAAAAAGTTTTGTTGGAAGGAAGCAAGTTGAATACACATTGACTGCCATTCAGCTGGATATGTGTGACAGTGCCTCCCCACAAAGCAATCAGAAAATGGCTCTTGCCTGCTCTCTCTGCCTTACTAACTGGATTAACATGAAATTATAACCAATACAAAACAACTGTTTACCTGTGTACTGAGTGTAATCCATATTTCCTGTCCTAACTGTTCCTTCTTACCATCAAGCAATAACAAAATAAAAAATTCAGATGGAAAGTTGTGTTTGATAAGCATAAATACATATGCATATATATACACCCGCACATATATGTCTCAAGAACAAGCTCCTCTAGCAGTGCAGTACAACAGGTAAGTGGGGTTGCTGCTTCCTCACTTGTTAAGTAACATCACAACCCCCCAAGCAAAGGAATCTAGAACTACAAAGTAGAAAATAAGGAACTACAGTTTTAAAAGAGTAAAAGGAGGAACATGGGCTTCCTCCAAGAAAAACACTTTTCCTCTCCACGTAGGAAAAGTACTTGAAATTGTCAACATTCTAACTACTTCACAAACAAAGTGGGATATGTACAGATTTTAAGTGTCAAAAGGTGTTAAGAGGCAGCTCACTGGATTGAAATTGTATTGAAGGCCTGAACTTACAAAGAGATGAGCACAGAAACAAGATGCCTCATGCTCAGCAGAGAAGCACATGCTTTTGGTTAAAACAAATAATACTTACTTCGTTAACACAGGCATTTGGCATAGGTTTATTAGTTTTCATATGCACGAATAAAGAGAAGTGTGTATATCTGGGGGTCAAACAGCTCTTGGTTACCTGATTTGATTTCCAATTTTTCTTTTCTTATTGTAATGCAACATGACTTACCAGTGGCAAGTTACAGTAAAATTCAATAATTAGTTTTAGAGAATGCTATGGAACCAAAAATAGAAAACGGATGGGGGGTAGAGACACAGAGAGCTAAATGGGTTGACTGTTACTTGTGCCCTATACAAGTTTCCACAACTAAGATACGGGAAAATGCTTCAGTCAAAACATACTCCCAAGCACAGCTTGCACCTTCCTATGCCAACAAATCTCTAATCCTAACACACTCCAGTTCCAGGAGAAGTCTCATAGGTTGTGATCTAGCTCTTGTTTTCAGAAGCAGTAGTCCATGTGCAACAAGCTCATAACACTTCAACTTTCAGCAAATGAAAATAAATATTTTCCATCAACAAAGATAGTATTGAAAAAAAAAAAGGAACCTGTTTATAAACATTCATTGATTTAAAACTGAATTTTGAGATTCTGAATTCTCACCATGCTATTTCCTAAACAACTCAGTTTTGAAAATGAACCCATTCTGCTGCTTCACTCTCTGTGTTGAGTAGCAAATGTTAAAACTGCCAAGTGCATTGACATGGCATTGCGATATAGACACCGGGTCTTGGAAACTCTCTAGTCCCAAAACACAACTCTTGGAAAAAAATAAAGCACTAGCTATAGTTCAGAAAGATCAGTTCAGTAGGTCAGCTGATAGCTACTCGGTATATCATTTAGTGGAATGAGACTGATCAGACAAGGATACACTCAGACAACACTTGGATAAGTGAAGAGATTCCAGAAACAAGAGGAATCAACTTCTATGGCCAAGAGTCAAAGCACAATTCTAGTTAAACTGGAATTCTAAGTAGAAAGGAGGAATCTAGCTAGGAAGTTGGTACCCATAGTTAAATCATTTTTCAAAAACCAAACACACATAAAAGAAAAGCATAAGAAAAAAATAGGGGAATTTAAAAAATAAAAGTAGTGAGAACCACGGATTAATTTGTCTGCCCAAAAGAATAAGGCTTTTAAAAAGTACAAATCCAAAACACATGTCGCATAAAGCACTGATTTCTGTTGAAATACAAGTTGATCCAGAAAACAGCAAGCCCCATATCCGTATCTATTTTAGAACAAACCTATGCAATAACCGTGTTTTAGCAATGAAAATATTTTCTCCAAAGCACAGGAGAAAATAATAATATATTAAACTATTAGGTCTGACATATTATGACAGATTCAATAAATTCAGCCCTACGCAGGATTCCCAAAAAAATATACATACATGGAAAACTACTCCAACACATCTAAAATTAGGATTACTTTTTTCCAAAATATGGCATCCTAAAAAGTTCCACCAAAATAAGTGAGATATTTCTCAGCTAGTCAGGTGTTCCAAGGCAAGCAAGTGGAATTCTTCATGTAAGCGTGCTACCCTCACCTGATTAAACAATCTACTTAGAATTACCTGTGAATATATGAAAGCTAAAAGGATCACCAGCACTACCCCAAAAAAAACTACCCTTCCTGTCTTGGGGTGACTTCACATCCACCCCCTTCACATCCACCAGTTTTCTTTAATCTCTTCTCACCTAACCCATTTGTCCATTTAGGTGCCTCAGCAATCCTTCACATACCACACACTATCCTTTCCTCTTGCCACTTGAGAAAGACAGAATTCCAATTGATGTTCCACATAAGACCAACGAACTTCAAAAGTCATGCTCCAAACAAGCATCTTGTACTAAGCTAACAACACCATAAACCTGATACAAATTTTTTAGTGCCTACTTTTGCAAATATACTTGGGACACTATAGCAAGTCAGAGTGGACTCCAGAAGAGCTCTCTTGATTGCAGGATACGCACGTTTCAATCTGGCTGCCTCAAACTTCACCAGCTGAAAGAAGAAAATTAAATCTGCAGTCTCTGCAGCTGCAAGGCTTCTCAACAGCCTATAGAAAGCTCATAAATTGAGGTACAGTACCAGCACCAGACAAGCATTTAAAAAAGACGTCAGACCCCAAATCTGGGGCATTGATTTGGCAGTTAAAAGGAAGTTCATGTACACTGTGTATAAAGAATTGAGACATTAATTTATATAATCCACATTTACACAAAAGTAAATATATTTCTGTCCTTCCTGAATGTAAAGGACAATTAAACTGGTTTTTTGGAGGGCAGTAAGTTGTTTAAAACTTGAAAAGTGTTATTTCCTTTTTGGCAAGGGCATGTTTCCCTACACACAACTAACATCTTAAAAAGGCAAAGAGCCAGCCTAAGCCAATATACCCAAATAGTAATAAAAAACCCCAAACAATTCTTAATTCTAAATACCTAAATTTTAGGAAAGCAAAAAGGGAACTTGGAATAGATGACAAGATGCCTAGTCCATATGCATAAGACAAACCAACTGTATGAGTATACTAAAAGATTGAAGCACTAGGAATTACGACAAGGCAGCTAGGGAACCTGAGGCCTTGAACCTCAACCCAACCCCAACAGCTGGCAGGCATTACTAATGCTGAAAAAGAGGTTTTTTTAAACAGCAATCCTCCACTGAGATAGCAGCTATAAGAATGCAGCCATGCCAAGTTAGCTTTTCAGCTACCAGCACTGCATTATGGGGGCTGTCTTTTCAACCATTTTTTGCAAACCAAAGAAAACCACCAGTTTTTCTGTGTCAGAAAGACAGTTCAGGCAAGAGAAAGAATAAGACAACAGGAATTTGAGCTTTACTTCCAAAATGTGAAAAACAGAAAGTTCTTGCTCTCTACCAGTACTGCAATTGATTCTACAGTATATAGGAGCACAAAATGAACACCAGCAAAAGTAGGAGGTGTCTATGCATGATAATGAGACTGCAACCTTGAGGTTTGTTAGTATGAAGGACAAAAGGGCTTCACTGGCTCATGCCTGGACTGAGCTTGCAGGGCAAAGTTTTGGTAGCAGGGATCTACAGGGGTGGCTTTGTGAGAAACTGCTAGAAGCTTCCCTTATGGAGGTAATGCCAGCTCCAAGACAAACCTGGCACTGGCCAAGGCCATCAGTGATAAATATCAGAGAATAGATTTAAGACGAAAAAAAAAAACAAACTATTGGACAGAAGCAATTACAGCCAGAGCAGAGAGAAATAAGGACATGGGAGCTAACGAACCCTGAGGACACCAAGGCCAGAGAAAGATTGGAAGAGGTGCTCCAGGCATGGAGCAGAGATCCTCTTGCAGCTCATGGTGAAGGAGCTATGCCCCTGCAGCCCATGGTGGAGCAGAGATCCACCTGCAGCCTCTGAAGGACCCCATACCAGGGGAGCAGGAGGATGCCTGAAGGAAGCTGTGATGCCATGCAAAGCCCACACTGGAGCAGGCTCCTGGCATCACCTGTAGACTCATGGGGAGAGGAGCCCACAATGAAGAAGGTTTGCTGGCAGGCCTTGTGATCCCTTGGGCTGTTCCTGAAGGACTGCACCCCATGGAAGAGACCCACACCAGAGTAGATCATGAAGAACTGCAACCCATTGGAAGGACTCACATTGGAGAGGTTTGTGGAGGACTGTCCCTTGTGGGAGGGACCCCACTCTGGAGCAGGGGGAGAAGTCCTTCCACTACGGAGCAAGACACAGCAGTGTGATAAACTAACCACAACCCCATTCACTATCCCGTGTACCACTGGCAAGAGGAGGCAGAGAACCAGGATAGAGTAAAGCCAAGGCAGATGGGAGTGGTGGGAGAAGGTATTTTTAAGATTTGGGCTTACTTTTCATTATCCTACTCTGATATGATTTGTAAAAAATTCAATTAATTTCCCCAAGTCAAATCTGTTTTGCCCTTGATAGTAATTGGTGAGTGATCTGCCCCTATCTTTAGCTCAACCCATGAGCCTTTGATTATATTTTCTCTCCTGTCTAGCTGAGAAGGGGAGTGATAGAGCTCTCTGATGGGCACCTGACAGCCATCCAGGGTCAACCCACCACAATGCCTAAGAAAGAAATTTCATTGACAATCTGAAGTACAGCTGCACTGCTTGGTTGTACCAGTGTCCATTACCTTCCTTATTAAGTATCACTGCATTCTCATATGCCTAAAATTCTTTCAATTGACACTGAAGTCTTCTTGACAAGTAATCTCATACCAGATGTTCTACTGTTGATACAGAGTCCAAAACACTGCTAGAAGTACAATATGAGTGAGTAATAATTTGCTGTCTCCTGTCAATGCAAAATACATAGATATCAAGCATTGGTCTTTGCCTGTAATATGGGACCTGCTTGACTATCACAGACAGTTTTCTTTTTTCTTCTAGTTTGAGTGAGATGACATCCTGAGAAAGCAATTCCAGAGGGTTTGCAGAAGGCTAGCTTCTCAAAATCATAATAAAAATTAAAGGACTGATAGAAATCCATTATTTTAGAAGCTCAGATTCTACTTTCTTACCATATAAACCCTTTTCTAAACCCTTGGATTAGAAGCACATGCAACTTTCTACAGCTTCAGAGGGCACTAGAGGGATGTGCTTTCACAAAGGAGAAGGGGAAGGGAAAAAATGGTGCTTGCACATGTCCACAATTAGATGTTTCATGAGATGCCTACTGCCACAGATGCACTAACTATGAAAAGCAGACAAGCAGGCCTTAAATGTAGGTTAGATATAGACTTTCTGAACCTAGACTGCCAGAACAGCTTCTGGAAGGAAAAAAGCACATCTCATGGGATTCATTGTGCTCCCAATGTGAGACACACCATGCCTGGTGATCACAGGATATCGATTCTCTTACCAGCTCACACAAGACAGTTCTTCTCATTTCAATTAACAGCCGCAGCACATTCCCCTTTTAATGTGCTCTAGGAGAATGGTAGTTTGACCAAAAAGGTATCCAGCCCATTAGTTCTGAGACAACCCTGTAACAGAGGTCAAACCACAGTAAGCCTGAACAGCCAGGAGATGTCTTCAAGATCATAAACTTGTTCTGAACACCACCACAGAGGTACACAGAAATCTTGTTCAGAAAACAAGATGAGAAAAGGCAACATTTGCTCTCTAGATATCATTGCTCCAGCTGCTACACGAACTGAAGGGAAAACTGCAACTACACACAGATCCTGGCAGCTTCCTTAACCTGCAACACCTATACCAATACGGGGCCCCATCCTCACCTTACTCTCTCTTCACAACATGCAAAGTGCATTCATTTGAACAAAAAAAGCTATTGAAAAATCACTGATGTTATACAGTGTTAATACCTGCTGTAATACTGACCAGCCTGATTTTAAAATCGTAGAATCATTTAGGTTGGAAAGGGCCTTTAAGATCATCAAGACTGTTAACATCAAAAGATTTTCTTGACAAGAACTGCATTCAAAACCTGAGCTCTTTGCAAGAATACAGTCCCAACTACACTTATGACTGCTTTTTCTGTCCTTGAACCTGCTATCACAGTAAATATGCCTGACACTGAGCACTCATACATCCCCTCTCTTGCTTGGTCACCCACTGTTCAGCTGCTCAGAAAAGCATCGTCCCAGTAAGTTCCTTCTCACATGAAGTCACATGTGTTCTCAAGATACTGGGACAGCTTACTATGCCTTGTCCCTGTGGGTGTTCTCAGGAGTTAGGTACAGCACAGCTACCACCCAGGATTGCACAGGCCAGAAAGCAGAAGTCCTTAGTATACAAATCTTGTTCTTTACCAGATACATCTAAAAAGCAAGGCTCACACCTAAAAGCAAGGTTCATTCCCCCAGAGCAAGCAATAGGATTAGGTCAGAAGTGCCACACTATCTCTGCCTGTAGGCAACACACCAACACTGAAAAATGTCCTAGGAGCCAGGAATAAGCACAGAAGGAATCAAGCGAGATCTCTCATACCTTTTGCAGTAATCAGTTTCAGACACTTGAAATCACCATTATTTAGCCCTGAAAAGGACTCAAATAGAAATATACTGGCAAATTCACATGAAAACTGCCCAAAATCAGGAACCCATTAATAGGCATTCAGGTAAACAAGACAGGTATTCAGATTGAGGAAACACAAGGACAGTGGCAGGACTCCTATAGCTAGAGTATTTAAGAAATACACTTGCAGGAGTCTTTGAACAAATTCACAAAGGCAATTTCTTCTTTCATAAGCAGAATTACTGCAATCTAAAGCATCAGATGCTTTGTTTTTAAAGTCTATTAAAGTGGTTAGTAGGAACAAAAATAGGTAAATTACACAGCCACTCTTGTGTGCCCAGCTAGTATGTGTATTTATCCAGCATTAAGCAAAGCTGCTCATCTCCTCCTCAGCCTCTCACTTGAAATCACTGGAGAAAGACAACAAAGTGTCTGAATCAAATGCTGCAAAGCCTTTTCTAGCACCTCTTACAGCCTCCCTTTACTACTTCCTCTATTGGAAGAGTAAGTTTATTAAATGTTTTTGCAAGACATTTGTGGGGCGTGACATATATTATCCTTAAAAGAATAATATCCTTGAAAGAGAAGCTCCTACCTAAAATACTTTTGTTCACAATTAAAGCATATTATTATATTAAAGATATTTATATATTTTATGCATATATTGTAAAATAAAGCAATTCATAGAAAACATAAGAACTCTTCACACAGGAGTTCTTGACAGAAAATGGCACAAAACCCAACAAAAGACTCTGCCAAACCTTCCTGAACCTTTGGAAAACACCAAATTACAGTGTGATGTGCATGAAGCAATTTGTTTTAATTCACAGTAATACTGAAAATTTTTCTTGTCATTCATATATACACTAATTTGTATGCATGCACACACAGAAACATTAAATCCTCTTTTTTCTTATATTACGCTATTAAAACACAAATAAGAACATCATGAACTGACTGCTTAATAAGAATTTAATATTCATCCACAAATTGATATGATTTGACACTAGCTGATGACAGTTTGCTTCCTACAGAGCAATTCTTGATACAATCTTCACCTCAAATTTTGCTGAAACTCAGTATCAGATTTACCGAACTAAATATACTACTACAAAATTAAGTATCAAATGATATCTATTTAAAAAATAAAGACCTTGAGCTTCTACGTGAGCAAATAAAAAGCATAAAGGTGAGCCACTAAAGACTGTTAGTTAAGTCTTCTGACTTCAAGTCTTACCATATTTCTGCTGTCACAGCACAACTTATACACTCAAATGGAAAAAAACAGTGCTGCTTGTCCATACAGCCACATTCAACTGAACTACTACAACCCAGGCAAAGAAAAAAAAAACACTAAAGCACTGCTTCAGATGTGGAGCTAGCTTTACCACCTAAGCAAAGACTTCATATAACTATACCCTCATCAAACACAAGACTTCTGTCTTCACCTTCAAAGACCTTCATAATCTGTCAACATACCTTATCTCCCATCTCAATCATTTTCCGATCAAGACCAATTTCTGCTTCCAGCATTCTTTGGTGTTAGTCTCTACCAGTTGTCAGGTAAGAATGTGTCTGCTATTCTGACAGTCATGCTTGTGGGCTGCTCTCCACTGCCTCCACAAAGTTATACTCCTTTGCAACTTTCTTTGTAATGCCTCATGAAAGGAGCAGTGCTCAATTGTCTGTATGCTGACCTAAACTGCTTGGTTTCCCTGTGCTCCTGTAAGTGCTTCAACCTAAGAGTCTTCCCCAATTCCATAATTAATTATCCTTGGAGTACAGAGAGCCTTCATACACATCAGCATATTTCTGGTGCATTGTGTTCCACTTAAAGGCAAGTGGAATTTATATTACTGCTCCACTCAAATGTGAAGCAGTAATATAAATTACACATTTCTCCTTGATCTCCTCATCTGCATCAGTTCCAAGACAAAAAAAAACACAGAATTCAAGGCTGAACATGAAGAATAGTCATGTGGTTAGTTGTAACGGCAGGAAGGTTAAGAAAACAGACACAGGTTTACAGGCTTGTCTTTCCCAGTCTGCACTACCTGAATTTAAAGCCTCTGTTTTGGGCATGGAGATATCTTAGCACTGAGAGGGGAAGAGAAATGAGTAAATAATTTCAAATAAATTTTTAAAAAATGTGTAGAAGAGAAAAGAGTTAAGAACAGTCAAACAGGACAAAGGGAGAAAACATCTCGGAGGAAAAACAGCAATCAACACAGATTTTAAAAAGTGTTTGCAACTCTATGTGAAGCCCAGAGATTTAACATATAGAGATAGGTAATGAGAAGAATATAAATACTGGAACTTTAAGCACTTTCTAAAACAAAATATAGCACTCATGGAGAACAGTGTCAGGACAGTCAATTACTATAGCCTAAATATAATTCAAGCAAACTTCAGAATCACATTAAAGTGTTTAAAAACAGATTTAAAAATCATACCAACATTCTTGAGAACATACTTAAAACTCAGTGCTGCAGAAGATTAGGTCAAGAGTAAAAAAAGAAGCCAGGCACAGTTGCATTAGGCTGACAAACATCAAAAAGCAATGTGAAATACCTCAAAGCCAAATTCTAATTTCAAGTACTGACACTAACCAAGTCATCACCAAAAGTGCACATACAAAGCATGTTCACTAGAACACCCCTTTATTCACTGCAAAGTTTATGCACTTCGGTTTAATTTTCTTGTAAAGTACCACATTTACATTTTGGTTTTAGGATAGTATCAGATGCAGAAAAGGAGAAAAATGAAGAAAAGCACAGAAGAAAAAGGGGAAAAGAAAAGATCTTCAACATGTTAATTCTACAGAATTCTGGATTTTGTACATCATTAAATGAACTTGCCACGTACACAGCAGTTCTGCTTAGAAAAAGAATTTTTGCATAAAACTAGAAGTTGAGCCATTACTGTCTAACCCAAACTTAGCTGAGGGGATGCTGCAATAAGCACAAATATAAAAAAAAAACTAACTAAACTAACACTGAAGCTGAACTAACAATGACACGACAAGACATATATACACAAAAGCACGCCAGGGAACTGATACTCTCCAAAAACGTGAGCCAAACCCTCTCTTCCTTTTTACAAAATCTGTAGGGTCCACTGGACAACAGCTTCAAACAATACTGTTGTCCTGTGTCCATGTATTTTAATCTTCATATATCTTCAACAGAAACATTGTTTGATATAGCACCTTTCCAAAGAAAACACATCTCACTAAGTTGAGGTCAAGAACTTTATTTTTCGCTCAGGTGAAATTTTACCTGTGCTCATTAGAGGTCTCACTTGAGGAAGGAAATACAGGGTCAAGCCAATCAATTTGAGAACTGAACTAAGTTTTCTTGCTAATTATGCTCTTCACTGACATGAAGGTCTTGGCAGAACAGTTCCAACTGGAGCTAAACTCACTGAAAGTTCATTTTACTACCATTTTCCACAGAAATACTTTATTTTATTCATATTTTTCATACACTGATTAAAATTTTTTTTCTGACAATTGGTTTTAGCCAAGTATACTGCCATACTTCAGACATTTTCGAAGAGTAATTCAAAAAATGAAATTCAACATGTCAACTTTTTAAACCATACCCTCAGAAAACAGCATAAAAATGTTTTTGTCTACACTCTTGTTAGTCAAGGATAATCCATCTATGGCACAGACCCAAATTTTACCCTCCTGAGCATACATACCAACGAATAATTTGTTCAAATGTCAGTTGCAATTTTCAAAACTCTTTTCTTGCCTCTGAATCTTAAACATCTGTAACAAATACTTGTTTTGAGAGTGCTTTACATTCATGACACTTGACCTTTTGATGTGTGCACCACAAAATTTAAGTTTCAAATACCACGCAAGCAGGAAATCTGATCATTTCAGCAGTAGCCATCTGCAAGGTCCAATATCAAATATTAGTTCTGGGTTGCACAAAAGTCATGGGCTACAAATCTTTTTCTGGAACTCATAATTAGTTGCAATTTGCTGCTTCCAAAAACACACTTCTCATGGAACATCTGGTCTCAAAAGCTTACCTTAACATTAGAAAAATACTTAATATTTGGCTAGTGGTGTGTATATATGCACATCCACATATGCACACAGATTAAGTGTAACTACAGAATGCAAGATTGTCCTCTGTGGGTGGCTAGGACTAGATATTTCTACTCCAGTGAAAAAGCCTCCTAGTTCTGTAACTGTAAAAGAATATATCAAGAAATATCAAACAACAGTAAAGTGTTTTCCAATGTTCCTTCTGCCTTGTATCTAGTTATTGATGTTAAATGTTAACAGTTCATCAAGCACCCTTCCAAACACTTGAGTTTTTCACAAACTAGGATTTTTGTTTGCATGATCCTTAATACAAGTGAAGCACTGTTGAAATCAAAATGTGAACAAGGCTTTAAAAAAAAACAAGCAAAACAAACTTGTAAGCCTCTCTAGAATTAAAGCACCACGCTGATTAAAAGAAAAATCCACAAGTTCAACATTAACATAACCAAGTACTTTTGGTTAACTAACTTAGACATATGACAAAAATTGAGGCACTGCATAGTTCAGCTTCCTTACGTCAGAAGGAAACCTTACGTAAGCCTGTGAAAACAACCTAATGCACAAATTATTCTGAGCAACTAAAAGAAAAAAAAAAATCCCTGAAGACCCTTACATACAAGAAGTCTTCCAAGTACACTCAAGCAAGCAGTATAATTTCTAAAGGTAAAAATTACTTAGACTCCAGGATCTTCAATGCAGTCGTCCAACAACAGCAACACAACTTTTGACAAATGTCCAGTACTGAGTTGTGCTACATACAGCTGACTCATGCAACCAGCACTGCCTCTTGGGAGACAGAAGCCGGGAGCACACAGGATGCTATACTGCTCTTGAAATCCATTTCTTCTCTAGGCATAGGAAAAATCTGACAGAGCACTATTAACTTGCTTTCACATCTGCAAGAACACAGCTACAACTAATAAAGAGTTTAAATACAAGCATAAAGGAAGATATTAGCCATGACAAGAAGAAAAATATTAGCCACTCAGAAAATAAAAGGGATCCCAACTTCACATGTCAGATTCTTCAGAAGACTTTCTTGACAGTGACCTATAGAAGCTCTTATTCTCATGAATATCACAATGCTGGAAAAGCATGCATCACATTTCTTACCTGAACCCCATCCTTTAACTTCAAGATGCATTCCATTGTATTGATAGTGATGACAACTGGTTCTGATCCCAATTTTGTCCATGGCACATGAATCCGAAGTTCATGAATATGCCCACTTAAAAAAGTAAATGGCAGTTTCAGCTCCTAACAACAACAAAGAATGCAGAATTAACTACTGAAATACATCAAAATTTCAGACATATTTGTAACTCAAAATAGTAATGTTCTATCACAAAACAAGTCAAAAGTTATTATCCCCTCCCCTAATCAGCAGTGTGCCATAGGACTTGGCATGCATCACTCACACGATTATGTCAAAATTAGTCTGTTCAAAGGAGACATTTAGATTACCATGTCCTTGATAATAAAAGATAGCTGAAAACCACCTCTCTCTCTCTCTCACACGAAGCTACTTCAAAATGTTTCACTATTAAAGGTACAAGTAGAAACAAACAAGGTGAAGGTAAATATTGAAATTGACATGCAGCAAGTGTTATCAGGAAGAGCAGAAATTTAGAATTAAACACTGACAATGCTACAGCAAGGCAATTTCTTTTGAAATATTTTAGTGTTTAAGAGTTTTAAGAGGTCAGTTCCCTTGAGACTGGCCCATTGTTGGCCCTTTCATATCAAACTGCTTAGTAAATATGAAGTTATTAAATTTTTCATTGGCAAAACCAGACTCCTGCATAACAAGGTGTAATGTAGATGTCTCACTGGTTTAAAAACTTGTGCAAGTCAGTCCAGAGCTTCTAACAAACGCCTGGGCACTCCATCCAGCACAGATCACAACTCTGCAGGACAGCCCCAGGGAACCAGCTGCTGCTTGCAGCAATTCAGAAGGAAATAAGGAGCCAAAGTTTAGATTAGACATACCCAACTAAGTAAATTGGTGTGCATACAATACAAAGTGTACAAAATGTTGCAATTTCCCAGTGGCTTCAGGTGTTCCTCAAAAAATGAGTTCAACACTTAACCAACAGAAGGGTCAGGCTAGAGAGCTGGTCCCAGGACTAGCAACCAAGACTTGGAATAATGAAAACAATTGTTTATTGTAAAATAAAGAAACATATTTGATACATTAGAATTTTAAGTCATTATTCTCGATACTAAGTATTCTAATGCTCAGGTTTCAGGGATGCTTCATGGATGCTTCATCTTTTCACCTTTCTAATCTCATATTGTGATATTTTTTACTATCAAGTTTTAATGAAGAATAACATCTTCACTTCAAGTTGCTTATAGCCTGGTGTTTTCATCATCATCTTAGATGCTGGGAACAACAGGTGCAGCATGTTCTCGGGTTGAGAAATAAGTGAATCTAAGCAGGGAAGCAGTTTTGGCGAACCTACAATGACCAACTGCCTGACCAATTCAGGGCTGACTAGAAGTCCAAATATGTTATTAAGGGCTTTGTCCAAATGCCTCTTGCACACTGACAGGCTTGGAACATCCACCTCCTGTAAGAAGCTTGTTGCAGCATTTGACCACCCTCAGTAAAGAAATGCTTCCTAATGTCCAGTCTGAGCCTCCTGTGGTGCAGCTCTGAACCATTCCCACTTATCCTATCCCTGAATACTGGGGAAAGAGCTCAGCATCTCCCTCTCCATGTCCCCTCCTCAGGAAGCTCTGAGGTCACCCCTCAGCCTCCTTTTCCCCAAATGAAACAAGCCCAAAGTCCTCAGTCCCTTCAAACAGGACATCGCCTCCAGCCCTTTCATCACCTTTGTTGGCCTCCTCTGGACACATCCTCATCCTTTCCCCTCATCCTTCAGCTGTGGGGCCCAGAGAGCACACAGAGCTCAAGGTGAGGCTGCACCAAGGCTGTACAGCGTGAGACACCTCTGTGACCGGCTGGTGAGGCTGAGTTTGATGCACCCCAGGAAGGGGTTTGTCCTCTGGGCTGCCAGGGTGCATTGCTGACTCCCACTGAGCCTGCTGCTGACCAGCACACAGAGGTTCTTCACTGTATTTTGGTAAACTCAGAAACATGGACCTTCGTTCAGGAATCCAGAATTATCCTGGCAAGCCAGGGCTTAAGCACCTTTGCCCCTTGGATCAGTTTAGGTACATATATCTCATTCAACTCAGAACTCCTATGAATGAATAGATGTCACACAGCGAAGGTCCACGAAACTCAGAAATCAAGCAGGCAAGTTATTAGCAAATTTCAGACAAACATCTACCAGTGGATCCAGAAAGCCACTTTTCCTGCACTGCTTGACCCTAGACCTATTCCTGCTGTACAGAACTTCTATATTAATAAAATTTGGTGACAAGGGCATTTTGTATTTACTACTTGATATGTATTATAAAGTCTTAAAGTATGCCTACACAATAGTTCTGTGAAGCTAGCTAATGTAATTTTTTGCCTAAATATAGTGAAATAAATACATTTACCAGTGATAAATTCATTGATAATTTATATATTATCAAATCTCAGTGATATGCTTTGAAAGCCCCCTAAAAAGTTTTATTTTCTTAACTAGTTCCCATATCCTAAGTTCAGAGTTGAAATAACCACCATCTACATCTGTGACAGGTTTGCATCTTGAGAGAGTCTTTGAGGTAACTAGAGGCAAGTCAACTATTCTCACCAATACCCACACCATCACAGCAACAACAGCTGCTAAGACGACAATTTTAGGGAACACTGCTAATACCTCCTAAACCTTTCTACTGGTACTATGAAAATTTTATCCTGTATCCAGGAGCTAAGAGTATTGTATATTCACTGCTGACAAAATTCAGAGGAAGAAACTACACAAAATTATAGCTCTATTTTTTTGCCAAAGCCTTCAGTTTGTAAATTGGTTTTTCGGCCTTAATGAATACTGATTAATTAAGTTCAAAAAAAACACACCCACCTCATGCTAAAAATACTCTTGACTCCTTCTTCANTAAATTATAAAAAAAATGCAATCTTAAAGTACATTACAACGTAAGAGACAATACTTTCAGAGATCAAGACAGCAAACTACCACTGTGAACAATAATAGAAAAAAATTCCCATTCTGGACTTGTAGATGCCTAAGGTTTTGTCACTCATCAATACCACAATGTCTGTTTAGATCCTGACTTGTCTTTGCTTCAAAAGGCATTCTAGAATAGCTGTTTTTCCACTATTTGCTAGATGGATTTAACACATTCTCACTTTTGTCTATTAACTGCAAGATATTGAAAGAAACAGAAGAAAGAATTATTTCAAAATAAAGGTGATAAAAGCAAATGCACAANGTCATTATTCTCGATACTAAGTATTCTAATGCTCAGGTTTCAGGGATGCTTCATGGATGCTTCATCTTTTCACCTTTCTAATCTCATATTGTGATATTTTTTACTATCAAGTTTTAATGAAGAATAACATCTTCACTTCAAGTTGCTTATAGCCTGGTGTTTTCATCATCATCTTAGATGCTGGGAACAACAGGTGCAGCATGTTCTCGGGTTGAGAAATAAGTGAATCTAAGCAGGGAAGCAGTTTTGGCGAACCTACAATGACCAACTGCCTGACCAATTCAGGGCTGACTAGAAGTCCAAATATGTTATTAAGGGCTTTGTCCAAATGCCTCTTGCACACTGACAGGCTTGGAACATCCACCTCCTGTAAGAAGCTTGTTGCAGCATTTGACCACCCTCAGTAAAGAAATGCTTCCTAATGTCCAGTCTGAGCCTCCTGTGGTGCAGCTCTGAACCATTCCCACTTATCCTATCCCTGAATACTGGGGAAAGAGCTCAGCATCTCCCTCTCCATGTCCCCTCCTCAGGAAGCTCTGAGGTCACCCCTCAGCCTCCTTTTCCCCAAATGAAACAAGCCCAAAGTCCTCAGTCCCTTCAAACAGGACATCGCCTCCAGCCCTTTCATCACCTTTGTTGGCCTCCTCTGGACACATCCTCATCCTTTCCCCTCATCCTTCAGCTGTGGGGCCCAGAGAGCACACAGAGCTCAAGGTGAGGCTGCACCAAGGCTGTACAGCGTGAGACACCTCTGTGACCGGCTGGTGAGGCTGAGTTTGATGCACCCCAGGAAGGGGTTTGTCCTCTGGGCTGCCAGGGTGCATTGCTGACTCCCACTGAGCCTGCTGCTGACCAGCACACAGAGGTTCTTCACTGTATTTTGGTAAACTCAGAAACATGGACCTTCGTTCAGGAATCCAGAATTATCCTGGCAAGCCAGGGCTTAAGCACCTTTGCCCCTTGGATCAGTTTAGGTACATATATCTCATTCAACTCAGAACTCCTATGAATGAATAGATGTCACACAGCGAAGGTCCACGAAACTCAGAAATCAAGCAGGCAAGTTATTAGCAAATTTCAGACAAACATCTACCAGTGGATCCAGAAAGCCACTTTTCCTGCACTGCTTGACCCTAGACCTATTCCTGCTGTACAGAACTTCTATATTAATAAAATTTGGTGACAAGGGCATTTTGTATTTACTACTTGATATGTATTATAAAGTCTTAAAGTATGCCTACACAATAGTTCTGTGAAGCTAGCTAATGTAATTTTTTGCCTAAATATAGTGAAATAAATACATTTACCAGTGATAAATTCATTGATAATTTATATATTATCAAATCTCAGTGATATGCTTTGAAAGCCCCCTAAAAAGTTTTATTTTCTTAACTAGTTCCCATATCCTAAGTTCAGAGTTGAAATAACCACCATCTACATCTGTGACAGGTTTGCATCTTGAGAGAGTCTTTGAGGTAACTAGAGGCAAGTCAACTATTCTCACCAATACCCACACCATCACAGCAANGTGTGGCACAGAAATAAATTATAAAAAAAATGCAATCTTAAAGTACATTACAACGTAAGAGACAATACTTTCAGAGATCAAGACAGCAAACTACCACTGTGAACAATAATAGAAAAAAATTCCCATTCTGGACTTGTAGATGCCTAAGGTTTTGTCACTCATCAATACCACAATGTCTGTTTAGATCCTGACTTGTCTTTGCTTCAAAAGGCATTCTAGAATAGCTGTTTTTCCACTATTTGCTAGATGGATTTAACACATTCTCACTTTTGTCTATTAACTGCAAGATATTGAAAGAAACAGAAGAAAGAATTATTTCAAAATAAAGGTGATAAAAGCAAATGCACAACGTATTTAGAAGATAGTTCTTTTTCAAAGGAAATTTAGATATGTTATCTGACGTTAAGGAAACCCACTGTCCAGCTAGGGCAATTAGAATAAAGCGATGTAGAGAACTCTTTGTTGTTCTATTCAGGAGACAACACAAATGTGTGCCAAATTAAGTAACTTGTTCATAACACAACAAAGAAGATTTTTATTTCTCCCTGTTTCCTATGCAATCTTTCTCCTTTCATTAAGCACTGCTTGAAATTCTTAACATTTCCTTTATATCCATGACTGATTAGACTTCGCATTTTAGATTTTCCATTTAATCATATAAATCCTTCACAAAAATATATATTACTAAAATCAAACTTCTGGGATTGATCCATAAATAACTGACTAACATGTAAGACTGCAGACTAGATGATGATAATTCCCCCTCGCCTAAAATTGTCCCTTGCTCTATAACACAAGACTATTCTAAAAGTTGGGGTGATAAGCAAGTACTTATTCTCCACATCACTGTTAACCCAAATACCTTTTCTTCACAGTCAAAGCTACATTTCACAAGTAACCACTGGCACATAACAGAGACTTAAAATAAGGATATTTCAATGCTCCCATTTCCTTAAAATTATTTTAAGTACATTAGAATTTTTCATGTTTCTTTCTACACACATTCTTTCGGATATGAAAGATCCACACTACAATAGAATTCAATAATCTTTAGATCAAGGTATCTTTTGTCTTCCAAAGACTACTTAATCTTTCCCTCCTGCATTTGCAAAACAGCTAAAAACAAATTATGGGAATATACACAAGCAGCAAGAAGAGATCATGATGTATGTTAACCTTTTGGCACTACTGTATCAACACATATACTACACACAAGCTAGTTACCAAGTTCAGAGGTAGGTCTGTTACCTCTGGTACTATGGAANGTTCTTCACTGTATTTTGGTAAACTCAGAAACATGGACCTTCGTTCAGGAATCCAGAATTATCCTGGCAAGCCAGGGCTTAAGCACCTTTGCCCCTTGGATCAGTTTAGGTACATATATCTCATTCAACTCAGAACTCCTATGAATGAATAGATGTCACACAGCGAAGGTCCACGAAACTCAGAAATCAAGCAGGCAAGTTATTAGCAAATTTCAGACAAACATCTACCAGTGGATCCAGAAAGCCACTTTTCCTGCACTGCTTGACCCTAGACCTATTCCTGCTGTACAGAACTTCTATATTAATAAAATTTGGTGACAAGGGCATTTTGTATTTACTACTTGATATGTATTATAAAGTCTTAAAGTATGCCTACACAATAGTTCTGTGAAGCTAGCTAATGTAATTTTTTGCCTAAATATAGTGAAATAAATACATTTACCAGTGATAAATTCATTGATAATTTATATATTATCAAATCTCAGTGATATGCTTTGAAAGCCCCCTAAAAAGTTTTATTTTCTTAACTAGTTCCCATATCCTAAGATCAGAGTTGAAATAACCACCATCTACATCTGTGACAGGTTTGCATCTTGAGAGAGTCTTTGAGGTAACTAGAGGCAAGTCAACTATTCTCACCAATACCCACACCATCACAGCAACAACAGCTGCTAAGACGACAATTTTAGGGAACACTGCTAATACCTCCTAAACCTTTCTACTGGTACTATGAAAATTTTATCCTGTATCCAGGAGCTAAGAGTATTGTATATTCACTGCTGACAAAATTCAGAGGAAGAAACTACACAAAATTATAGCTCTATTTTTTTGCCAAAGCCTTCAGTTTGTAAATTGGTTTTTCGGCCTTAATGAATACTGATTAATTAAGTTCAAAAAAAACACACCCACCTCATGCTAAAAATACTCTTGACTCCTTCTTCAGCCATGCTTACACAAAGTCACACCCAATTTCAAGTTCCCATCCTAAGAAATGACAGTTTCAGACTTTCTCATTGAAAGTTCAAAGAAAATTGTTAATTTGTTTTTACAACATGTTTTTCCTTCATCTCATTCACTACTACACTTCAGGATTTCAGCCAAAAGCCTCTCCTAAAAATTCAGCCCTAGGCTCACAAGTAACACAAATAAAAATTTCATCCAGACAGTTTTAGTTAAGACACTGAAAAGCAAATATTGGACTGTTTAACTACAGATCTTGCTACATGATTAATCATACAAAAAATTAAGTAATGTCTTTTGTCCCAGAGGTTTTTTTTTTTGGGGGGGGGGGGGGGGGGGGGGAGGGGGTAGTCAACANATTTTCCATTTAATCATATAAATCCTTCACAAAAATATATATTACTAAAATCAAACTTCTGGGATTGATCCATAAATAACTGACTAACATGTAAGACTGCAGACTAGATGATGATAATTCCCCCTCGCCTAAAATTGTCCCTTGCTCTATAACACAAGACTATTCTAAAAGTTGGGGTGATAAGCAAGTACTTATTCTCCACATCACTGTTAACCCAAATACCTTTTCTTCACAGTCAAAGCTACATTTCACAAGTAACCACTGGCACATAACAGAGACTTAAAATAAGGATATTTCAATGCTCCCATTTCCTTAAAATTATTTTAAGTACATTAGAATTTTTCATGTTTCTTTCTACACACATTCTTTCGGATATGAAAGATCCACACTACAATAGAATTCAATAATCTTTAGATCAAGGTATCTTTTGTCTTCCAAAGACTACTTAATCTTTCCCTCCTGCATTTGCAAAACAGCTAAAAACAAATTATGGGAATATACACAAGCAGCAAGAAGAGATCATGATGTATGTTAACCTTTTGGCACTACTGTATCAACACATATACTACACACAAGCTAGTTACCAAGTTCAGAGGTAGGTCTGTTACCTCTGGTACTATGGAGACTTCACACAAAACTTGACAAAAGTGCTTAAAGCGCTTTTCCAAAAAATACTTTAAATATTTAAAGTATTAGTTTCAAAATTTTATTACTAATTACTTTCTTGAAATAGTTTTTGTGCAATGTGCATATTACATATAGATGGAAAATTTCTTGGAATGTTTAGTCTTCTAGTAATTGAATCATTCAGGATAGGAAAAAATATCAAAATTTTATTAGACTTAATCTTCAACTAAAGATAATGATAATAAAATCAACTGACTATTCATAGAGTGACACAATTATATACAAAAGCTACATTGTACCTAGAAGATTCAAGTCAAGTACAAACTAGTACTTGACTTCCACTACAGAACTGGTTTGTACAAAAAAAGGGGGGACAGAGAGAATGACAGACCCTAAGAGTTATTGCAATGACATTCAGCTTAGTTTAACAAGAGCATAAAACTTACATAAATATATGTAAAAAAACATGCAAAGTATTTTCAGGTACTGGAACATTCTCTTCACATTTGGTAAATTTTCTATGTCAGCAACTGTATTTCATCTGATTTCAAGAGATATTGGTTCCAATTGGGTCACAAAAATAAATTAAAATCTTCTGTAAGACAAAAGGCAGTTTATATTTTGTTCTCATCTGTCCTGTGGGATTCTGCTTGGTGGCTCATCACAGCACAACACGACACGGGAACACTAACATCAATTAAAGCGCATGGAGCAGGAAGCACACACTTGTCCCCAAATCTGTTACAAAGTGCTTCATCCAGGTAGTTTGGCACCTATGTTAACACTCCCAAAAAGCCATGTATAACCCCACGAAAGATGGAATTCTTTGGAAATATTTAAGGCTCTAGACAAATACATCCAGGATAGGTGGATTTGTATCTAAGAACCTGAAGCATGAAATCAAAGCTGTGTTCATGTCAGATAAGGAGCAAAGAACCAGGCTGGGGATCGCAACCCAGGACAGAACAATGTTAAAAGAGCAGAGCAGTTAAGAGGACTAACTTTGTGTATCATGAATCCATCAGGGAGAGAACTCAACTAAAATGATATATACTGGTAAATTTTAGAGACCAGCTTTTCAAGGGATCTCCTGCCACCTGCAACAGCTTGGGGACTTTGCACTATCACATACTGCTTACTCAAAGAATTTTGCCGAGCAGAAATAAACAGCATCCCCTTCACAAAAAAAAAGAAAAAAGGAAGACACTCTAAATACAGTCTGTGGGTCCAGACAAGTTCCAAAGAATAATATGAGCCAAATGAAGATAACTACATTTCACAAACAAGTAATCTAAAAACAATGAATATGAGCTAAATTTTGCATCCATCACATATTCACATTCCCATTCAAATGAGCATGGGTACATATGGCAATATTTGCCACAAGAGCCATGACATTATCAGGTTGAGCTGGATATTTAGAAACACAGGTCATAGACAAATATGAAGCAAGGGATCACCTACCAGCAAACTGCAACTACTGGAAAGAGAACACCACCACTGACAGAAGCAAAATTCTTATAGTGTCAGGTAACATAGCAAGCTTGATATATCCATCCCAAGTCATCATTTTATTTGTTATTAGGACAAACTTGTTCTCAGCACAGCAGAGCACTGAAACAGCTTACCCAGAGAGGAGCTTCCCACAAGACAGATTTCAAGACCCAGCTGAAGTAAAACACAAGCTGGTCTGACAATGCTGGCAAGAGCCCTGCTCAGAAGAGGAGGTTGGACTAGATGACCTCCAGAACTCCTTTCTGATCAACCCTTCTTTGTACATATACCCTTTAAAAGGCTGGTGGAGGAACACATCCTACAGAACATCAGCTGTACGAACAAGATTAACAATTAATAGACTTGAGAGAAAATACAGAGACTATGAAATACTTGAAGGAAGACAAGTAAGGTTCTTTAAAAAGCAGAAAACAGGACAAGATCTCTTGTAAGACTGTCTCCTCCTCCTACAGGATCAAGATTCCTAACTGACCATATGTATTTCCTTCACATTTCAAAAGGTGTTCCCAATAGAGACATGCAGTCACCCAAGCCTATTCCAATGCCTCATAATCTGACACGTAAATGAGATTTCCATTTATGTCTAACCTAAATCTCCCAACATTCAATTTATTCAATTGCTTCTTGTCAGATTCAAGTAATTCTTGCCCTATCTTGTCTCTCCTTATTTCAGTCAATATTAAAAACACATTCCCTGTATATTTTATTCTTCTTTCAAGGGATGTATTGTCTAAATTTCTCATTCTTTGCTGCATTTCTCAGCTCCTTCACTTGGTTGGACTACATCTGGCCACAGGACTCCAGCTAAGCCCTGCTACACCATGCACAACAGAAAGCAGCATTATCAGTCTTACACATTCAAGCTGTCAATTCAGATAAGCATAAAAGGAAACCATCCCTGTGCTAAGACTTTACCACTGCATATTGACAGCAGGCTCCAAATCCCATACCTAGTGTTTTACTTGATCAACTTATTTTTTCAAGGCTGTTTTACTGAGTCTTTGATTAATCCACAGAAACCAGATGCTCAAATCTATTCCTCAATTGCTCTTAAGTTTAGATACAAGTGGAACGACGAAATCTGAAGTTAGAAAACAATACAAAGAGCACAAATGGGCTTAGTATGCATAATCAAAAAGAGATCCCACTTTACTTTGTGACCTTTCAACTTAGTAACTATGTGTAATTATACTGGAAAAGCAATTCAATTAATGTTCCTACCACAAAACAATAGTTACTGAAAGAAACACTCCACAAAAAAGCCTCTCTTCACACTCCATAACTTACAGAATGTGTAAAGAATTATCATTCATTGTGAAACAAATGGCATGAAATTAAAGCAAGAATAACTAAATGCAGGGGGGAAAAATACTTCCATAAGAAGGAAACCAGCAAGCACTAAGTAATTACTTAGCTGTGCAGACCAAACTAAAATAATTCAGCCAACTTATTTTAAATCAAAGACATGGACTGTAACTGTATAAACATAACATACCTGTTCAAGTACATCCAACTTTAATTCAAGTTTACTAAGCACAACATCTCCTCCCCACAGTGATAACTGCAGATCTGAAGGCTTCAAGTTCTTTATGTAGCGATTCACATAACTCATCAAAATAGGAGTTACATATGACTCCAGCATTCTGGAAGATCTCTGTATTACAGGTCAAGCACTAGGAAAAGAGGACAAGAAATTGAAATGTTAGTTATATATCTCCAGTCAAATTTTCAATAATGCAACACTCCCATTTTTCGAATGTGTGAAAATTATTCTAAACATCATTTATAATCAGAGTTTCACATAGTTGCAAATAAAGATAAAATGTATAGAAAGATGCAAGCACGCCTATTTTCATTTAGGAATTTTCAGGTTACACATACATATATATATATGTATGTATGCACATGCAAATATACGTGTGTGTGTATATATAGATAGATATATAGATATAGATATATATATATATGAACTAGAAACTGGCTTGTTCAAAAGAAAAGCCAATCAAATAAATGAAGAAACAGAAAAGGTGATCGAGCAGTCCACCATACTTTCACATAGCATTTAAGTGATAGGAAAACTCCTTTTTGGAGTCATCAAAAGGATAAACTTTGATAACATCAAAACAGGGTAACTCCTAACTGATAAGAGTCCACACTAAGGTATCGCCTCAGATGCACCTCACCGGCCTCAGCACCGTGTACAAGGCAACCCCGCCAGTTTCGTGCCAGCCTGAACTCCAAGAAACCAACATCCTTCATGAACGGAGCTGAGGTTACGTTAAGGTCTGCCATCACTCCCATTCCTCCCCACATCCTTTCCCAAACACTCGCCGTCCTGAAGAGACCCTTCCCCGTCCCGTCACCGCCGCGGCTTCACCCGGATACCTTCACAAACCCGGAATCCCGCGCCCGTACCTTCGGGACACATCCTCGCACGTCCCTCCCGCGGGCCCATGCCCCCTCAGGGCCCCTTTACCTGGCCCTGCACAGCGCCCCGAGGCTCCGCGCCCACCCCGGGCCGGCCGGGCCGCGGGAGCGCCGCGCACGCAGCGCCTCGAGCAGCACCTCCCGCCCCGGCTCCACCGCTCCGGCGCTTCCGGGTTTCCTGGCGCATGCGCGCTCCTCCGCCGGCCCTCGGCCGGAAGCGTTCGGCGCGAGCACGGGGCGGGGCCAGGCGGAGGCTCTGAGCGCGGTGAGGTCACCTGCTCTGTGGGGGTGGGCTTTCCCCGTCCGGTGTGGCCGTGAGGCGGAGGGAGCGCCGGGATCGTGGGATGGAGTCACAGGGAATGTGGGAGACTGGGGAACGTCTGCGAGGTCATCGCGTCCGACCTGTGGCCGAACAGCACCGTGTCAACTATACGTGGTACTGAGTGCCACGTGCAGTCTTTACCTAAATACCCTCAGGGACGATGACTCCACCACTCCCCTGGGAAGTCCATTCCAGTGTCTAATCACCCTTTACGTGAAGAAATTCCTCCTGACGTCCAACCTGAACATCCTCTGTCACAGTTTGAGTCTGTATCCTCATGTTCTCTCCATTTTTTTTCTGGGAGGAGGCGCCAATTCCCATCTGGCTACACCTTGCTTTCAGGCTGTTGTAGGGAGCGATAAGATCATCCCTGAGCCTCCTTTTCTCCCGGCTAAACGCTCCCGGCTCCCTCAGCCGCTTGTCATAGGGCTTGTCCTCCAGACCCTTCAGCAGCTCCATTGCCTTTCTCTGGACTCTCTCCGGTATCTCAATGTCCTCCCTGAATTGAGGGGCCCGGAACTGCACACAGCACTCGACACAGTCTCCTCCCAGAGCAGAGTGGCCCGGCCACCCCCGGCAGTGTGTGGGGAGCTTGGGCATGGCGGGCTCTGACCCTGAGCACTGTGAACCCTTTAGATGTGCCACTGCCTTAACCAGCCCCAGCTCCAAGGTTTGGTTCATGTTGTTGTAATTGACAAATGGCCGTGTGGGGCAAACCCCAGTGGTGGCAAACACTTGTTCCCACTCTGCTTAATAAAGGTGTGCATTTTCTGGCTTGGTTTAGAGCAAAGTTCTGCTAGGTTCTCAACTTCACTATTTCAGATGTGAGAGGAGTTCCTGACACCCAGGAATGCCCTTGATGTTTTGCATGCCCAGAGTGCTTCTCCCTTCTCTAGTTCACAGAGAAAAGCCACCTCCAGCAGCTCTGAGCCCTTTTGGGGTTGCTTGTGGCATCCAGATAATGCCCTGGAAAGGCGAGTTAATAGAATCCTTGCAGGCTGACATGTTGGCATATGGGTGATCTGGGAAGGAGCTGAGCTCTTTTTTGTCAGGGAGAAGTACAATATGCAGTGCCTGTGGGCATGGCTTTGATGTAGATAATGAATAACCTTTTACAAAGGCCTCTGATTTGAGTTTTAGAGGAAAGCCTGGGATATGCCTCTTGAGTTACATATTCCTCCTGGAAAGTTGAAATCCTGTTAATTTAATCTGCAGTGTAGTTATGTGGTTGAAAACACAAAAGACAACACTATACAGCATCTGAGAGAGTACGTGTGAAGCTCGAACAGCAAGTGCTCGTGTAGGAGCCTACCCCTATTACAGTACATATATTGAAATCTGGCTGAGCTAATCAAGGTCTGGAGGCTCCAAATCCTGCTGGATTACCTGTCTGTTCTGCCTCTGGTATACACATGCTCAGTTAACCATGAATCAAACCTCATTTTGCATACACCATTGCCTCACTTGCTGTGCCATTTTCAGTCATGAATCACAGCTTGTAAGACAGTATTTCACCTCACAGAGTCAAAGCAGCTTGGACTGCTTTTCTTCTTACAGTGGTTACCACTCCCACAGCTCATACTTGAGTTTATGTTTGGCCATTCTTCAGTACCTGTGGCATGTTAACCCGTGGCTAAGAGAGGTGATAGCAGGCAGGTGAGGGACAGCAAAATTTTAGCAGTGTCAGTGGTTTTTAATTAAAGTTTTGCTTCTGATGATGCAATTTCTCTAGGACTAACAAGAACTTGAAGAATTCCTTTGCAGAACTACTATACCTTTCTGTCCTTCTGCTAGAGTGGTAGGAGTGGTGAATTTTACGGGTAACTTTCACTTTTCAGGAGTGTGCACTGCAAACCAGCTCAGAGAAATAATCAATGCTAATGGAACAATCTCATTTATAGCATAGCCTCCCCACAGAGTTGCGTTGACACAACAGAAGGATGTGGCAACTCATAAGTGTAATGTTGAAGCACACCCTAAGCCTGGATCAAAAGCCCTTATTTCAACAGAAAAACATTCTTGTGTTTCTTTATCCATTATGTTATTACTTTTGAATGACATATCCAATCAGTGCTGGAATGTTTTCTGAAAGTTCAGAATTAAGGACAACGCCCTATTTTGGTGAAAAATCAGTAAATGAGAACAGTAGGGGAAAATCATAGTGCTCCTGGCAGCTGCCTGGCAGACCTAGCAGCTGAGAACAACTCTGTAATTTTCCTGGCAGTTATTAGCATTTCATTATAACTACCTCCGTCTCAGTTCTAGTTCAAGTATGTTGACACCCTGAATAATTTATTTCCTACAGTAAGAAAAAAAAAATAGAAAAAAAATGGAAGGGATCACACAGGAATAATCTTTGAAGGAAAGGAGATAAATAGGTGGCATAAAACAAGAGTAGCTGGAGAGTGTTATAAAGGTCCCTGATGTACAGGGGAATGCGAGCTGAATTCATGGGGAATTTGCAGGCAGTAGGCAGGCGATGTGCAGTAATGAACTTGGGCATACTACAGCAACGAGAGCATGTCTGCTAGAAATGTCAGCCCCTTGAGCTAGTCCAATTTATTCAGTATTTCAGCACTTCAGTGAAACATGTGGGATAGGTATAATTAAAATTACAAATCTAGTGGCATATAAATCTTGTTCAATCATATAACTTGAGCATTTGTGAATCCCTGAAAAGTTAACAAAAGTAGATACAGTTTACCTGGAGACTGAAAAAGTGTACACAAAACTGTGTCACTTTTGGCCAGGTATGAAAAAAATAGCACTTCAAGGAGGTCCTCAGGAAATATATCTACCGACAGAGTACTTTTTTTTCTTGATAAGAGTCTATCGATGTGTTTCTGGTTTCAGTGTTGTTGTTGCTATAGGCTATTTCCTGTTTTCTGCAACAGAAGTGGAATCAATGAAATACAAAATAGAGGAGGAAAATAGGGTTCATGTAAAAATGAGGAAAATCTAGAAAAGGTAGAGGATGATTAAGCAACTTTTACAGAATTACTTGATCACAGACTGGTTGGGGTTGGAAGGCACCTCTGGAGATCACCCAGTCCAACCCTCCTGCTAAAGCAGGATCACCTAGGGCAGGCTGCACAGGATTGCATCAAGGATGGTTTATATCTCCAGAGGAAGAGACTCCACAACCTCTCCTGTGCAGTCCGTTCCCTGGGTTCTCTGTCAACCTCAGAGTAAAATTCTTCCTCATGTTCTGTTGGAACTTTCTGTGCATAATTTTCTTCCTATTGCCCTCACCCTACTGCTTGGCACCACTGGGAAGTGCCTGGCTCCATCCTCTTGACACCCTTCCTTCAGATACTGATAATATCCCTTCTCTAGGCTAAACAGCCCCAGCTCTCTCAGCCTTTCCTCCAGACCCCTAAATGATTTCATAGCACTCCACTGAATCCTCTCCTTGTCCTTCTTCAGCTGGAGACCTCAGAACTGAACACAGCACAACAGGCATGGCATCAACCAGGACAAACTCCCCGAGGCTGCAGTCAAGGGGAAAAACAAGGAAAATAGACATTTAAATAGGTTTTAAAATGTTTGACTGGGGCAGTTTGCAGGACATAAGACAATCTGAGGTTTTTGACAAGAAGAGTTGAGAGAACCTGTGAGGATCTTCTTTTTTTAACTGGAATAGGGATTTTAGTCCTCCAACCTCCTTCACTGTGTCCCTCAGCTAACACTGGATACTTTAAGTGGGTTACTGAGGCAAACTGCTGTCCACGTCTGTTCTGCTCCAGTGCCTCCAAGTACAGCAACATGGATATGAGCAACTGGTCCCAGAAGCCTTCAGTCTATTCACATGCCAGAAAACTGCTGATTTATGATTCTTGAGAGCCTACAGACATGTCCTGTAGACAGCATGAGACTGACAGTGTGGAGGAGTTAGTAATCATAAATTATCAATACTAAGAGAGATATTTCAGAAATACCTGTGAGGAAAATAAAAATTACTTAGCCTTCTTTCTTCCCTCCCATTCTAGGTGCTAAAACATGGTCTAGTTGATTTGTAACACTTCTTGTTGGTTCCTTTTTCTGTTTTTCCTACAAATTATACTTGTAGTAAATAATGTAGTATATTATAGATAGATGTAAAATATATGTATAAGTTTGTTTATATTGTAATATATAAGAATAATGTATTATAAACATATTGAGATTTGCCCTCTCTGCTTTACTGGGAATTTCCTGAGCTCAAACTAAATTGACTAAAAATATGTATCTTCTAATATTTTTCAAACATTAGAAAATTACATCAACAAAAACAAACAATATAAATCAATCTGGTTTACTATTACAAGTAAATAGGTTATTAGTAATGTCATGTTACCTAATTATTGAGTCATATATAGAAATCAGAAGCTGGGAAACAAAAATTGCCATGTCACTTTTATTACTGTAATAGCCCCCACGTTACTATGGGGTTATTTTCAAGTTCACCAAAATGCGCATAGATTTGAAATTTGGAAACATTAAAAGCAATTTAAAAAACAAAACAAAACAAACAAAAAAACAAAACAAAAAAAATAACTGCACATATGCTTTCACTGTAATCTGAATTTTTGGTATTTTCTCAATTTTAAGGTGCAAACAATTGTCTTTCATAAATTTTATCTGTTCTTCTATTCCCTAAATTATGCCTGAAAATCATAGTGAAAGAGGTCTCAGCTGTAGTCTTGAAGCAGTATTTTTTTTCAAGTGTTAAGGAAAATGGATTTAATTGCGTCACCTTTAAAATGGAAAATTAGTATTCAAAAAAGATCAAAATAAATTTATTATTTCTAACTGTGATTATGAGCAAGAGTCTGAAACAGCTACATTCACTCTAAGTAAAACAGAAAAGTATTAATTTAGTGATCAAAGGTCATGAATTTCTGGAAACTTTTGATAGATAATCCCAGCTCGTTGCTGCCTCATCTGGCTTTTTAGGAAAATGCTTTCCCCAACGCTGCTAATCCCAGCGGCAACTGAGGACAGAATGCTCAGGGCAGTGGGGAGCGGGACACATTTATGCAGATTCGGATGCTAACCCAGCTCAAGCTTCACCAGTCTTGCCTGATGTTTCCTCTGTGGGTGAGTGTTCACTCTGAGTTAACAGGATGAATGTTTGTCTAATCCCCTCTTCTCAAGGGTTAGCAATGGACTAACAGCCAATTTGGTTTGGTGCAGACAGTGACGGTGCACTCAAAATGTAAGGATTTAGCGACAGTGTCTGGTGTTTTAAAATGTAGCCTGCATGCATAAATTCTTTGTACATATATTTGGTTGCTTTGGGAATTATTAAACCTCAATAAAGAGGCAGCATTACATATCCAGAGTGCATTGTCCTGAATCTTATTCACACACCAGAATGAATGAAAGACAAGAAACCTGAATGGAACAGGCTGGAAATGTACACTTTAGTCTTCTAGGAGTATAATTTTCAGGTACATCATGAGAGGCAAGCATGGCTGTCTAACCAGTAAAGTTAAAACTGGAAACTGTTTTTCAAGCTTTTGTTGAATTGGTAACACAGGAAAACAGTTACCCACCTTGCAGTAGTGAAGTTTTAGGGTATATGGTGATATTTGACCTGTTCTGATATGCTTGAAGGGTTTATGTGTTCTTTGGGTAGCAAGTGGTATCTTTTACTTCTACACCTAATTATGAAATACACGCAAAAAAGTCAGCCAAGAAGATGTTATTTCTGGTTCCAGTACATGAAATATATGTTTGACAATTTTAAACTGTATATGTAGAGAAACATGTAACTTATTACCGCCTCTGGGTATGAGGAGATTTATGTACTAAAAGTTTCACACAGGTTTTAGTAGACTGTTGCTATACTGTTCATGCAAAATGTGTATTTCCAGTGACAACTTCTAGCATACAGTCTTTTAAAATAGTCCTGCTTTTCGGGACTTAAATAATCACTTTTCTCTGGTATTTACATATTTATATTTACAAAGAATTGCAAGTCTGTGATTTTATATGTACTTGTACCTGTAAATGATTTTCAGTAAATATGAAATGCATAAACATGCTGTCAATATATTTCAAATAAATATTTATACATATACTGCTATATTAATTTTCCTCAGTAAAAAATTTTATATGTTATCGAAAGTTTAAGAGTAACTGACAGCTTTTTTCTGTGTCATCTGTTGTTCCTTTGGAGGATGAAGATAAAAATGGCAAAGTTTAGGAACCTTTCTGTTGGAGCTATGCTAAAATCCAGTTCCTTTTATTGGCAAAGTGAGTTTTTCAGTGAAACTGTAACACTCTGTGATGCCCTTTCTTTGGTTTGTTCTGCAGCTGTACCAGGAACAGTCCTGCAGAAGCTGAAGTCTGTTCTGAAATTTCTTCATCATGTGAACAAAAATTATCTTAGATTTGATTTATATATTGTAGAGCTGATATTAATGAATATCAGGCATGTTGGACAGCAACAAGAACTGCAAAGCCAAGAAAATGTGCCAGCTCTGCAAAGTCACCCTTGGAACCTGAATGGCAGACACAGCTCCATGTGAATAAAATCTTTAATATTTCAGGACTGATCTCCTGGGTTTCTTGTATTTATAGATAAGTAATATAGATGGATCCTAATATTGAAATCAATCTGTATAAATTGAAATCAGTCTATGAAAGGTACAAAGGACTAAAGAGAGAATATGGGAAGTAAATAATTCAGATTCATGGATCTCTTATAGGAGGGAAGCTTTTTATCATTTCCAGAATTTTTAGTAATTTTTTAGCTTTTTATCCTAACATTTAACTTGCAGGCCTTAGGTGGGCTATTTTTTTCCCTCCAAGTACTTATAGATGTTAGCATTAAATGATTTTCTGATGTATTTTGTCAGGAAATTAAGTAGCTGTTTCACACCTCTCCAAAAACCAATAGATATAAAGCTCTGGAAGGAGCCCACTTCTCATAGATTAACAGCTCAGAATTGTCTCTGCCCCTGAAAAACAAGGTGTAGTCTATTTGTCACACAGCAGTTTTGAGACTTTTGAGACTTTTTGGTTGCAAATTTTGAGACTCTCTGGATTTATTTATGCTTTTAAGCAAGTGCTTCTTGCTGTTTCATCAGCCACTATCAATTGCTTGCTTTCCATCTTTTTTTATTTTCATTGATGTAATTTCCTGCCCATATTTTAGATTTAGTGTTGCTAACAACAATAACCTAAGTATGAATTGGAACCTGCAGAAAGTCTCCCTTCAATCTTAAACTCACTGAGTAGGCAGGATTGCATATCTTGCATTTCATTCCAAGGACGTACTTTTTTCTTTTGTCAGTCCACTTTTTCTGAAACACACGATCAATTAATATTGATTTCTGGTGTGCTGTATCCCACATGCATTAAGGTGATGCAAAGAACTTCTTGCTATACTTCTTATTATGCATTTTATGTCATCCAGTCATAATGCACAGAACAGGTCTTTTCAGATTAATATCATTCATTTGTCCAAAGATGATGGACATGGTGGTCTTGATGCCATTTCAATTACATGGTACACACCTATTATTTTCTCCATATGATCTAAAACCTGGAAGGATGGGAAGAGTATTGACTTACTGCAGGTTATTAACGGTAGCCAAATTTTGAAAGACTGTTTTATAAAGAGTGTAAAAATTTATAGCATGATTTCAGTGAGAGATGATTGCAATATTTTATAAGATACTGCAAAATTTTTATTAGTGATGGCTCTCACTCTTTTCTGAATCTTGCTTGATAATGGAAATATTTAAGGTCTGTATGAAAAACGAAGTAAATACAATAAACACAGTCTATCAGTAGTTTACATTTGTTACACAGGCTGCAAAAATAAAATACTGCATTTCTGATAGTTTATTCGAGATTTTCATAGATATCTCATGCCTCAGAACTATTATCAGCAAGTCTGTAAGATGGAAAGAACTTCCCAAAATTAATTTTTAGATTTTATTTGAAAAGCTGACTTTACATGAATCACCTGCTTTGCACGAATGGGTCTTGTTCTTTCATCCAGATGTTTTGTCATAACCTTTATTGTGTTTTCAAGCAAACATGTGACATTTCTAGAAATGCAAATTAGGCCTAACAATTTAGTGTTCTAAGATATTTTCATAGCAACAGAACACAGCTGCTGATTTTAATTCTGGTCACAAATTACATGGAAAAACTGAGTCATATTAGGCTATTTTCTCTTCATACCTCTGCTTTCTCTCATGCTTCACACAGTTTCTTTTTCAACAAGAAACAAATCTGTGTGAAAAGGAAGAAATAGTGGTGTTTCATAGGAGAGTGTATTTGCTTCTTTCAGACACACAAATTTGATACTGGGAAATGAATACTTCTTTTAGGGAAGCTGGAAAAAAATTCTCATAGTAACCTAAACTTTCCTAAATGGCAGACTTCTGAAAGTGGGACAGCTGCTACTAATTAGCAAGACAAAGTTTATGTTCTCATCAGCTCATGTCTTGAGGTACAACAGCCTCCTTTCTAAAGCAGGTCACAATTGCAAATCCATACCATTTCTCTACGAAGTACCAACATCCCTTTTGCATCCCTCCATTGAGTTTATCACAACGGAGGCGAAGGATTTAATTTTCAATGCTTTGAACTTCTTTCAAGCACATTACCCTTACTCTCCCTTCTGTACTTAGTCCCTTCCGCACTGGCAAAGATGCAAATAACCATCCCAACACCAAGTTTTTTACCCTGTGCATATTATCACCTAAGCAGTTGTTCATATATATGGAGATGACATGTTTTAAACACCTCTGAAAACACTCACTATACTTTGTCACCTCCTTTCTAAAAAATTTACTGTCACCAGGATGTCTATCAATATGACAACAGCTAGGAGCAAGGGAACTGATACCCTCCCTGTCTGATGGATCACTGTCATATGATTATGTCCTTGGGCTACCCATCCATCAGTCGTATCTCCATGTTGTTACCTTAGGATGAAATTAGGTGCAACAATTTTTCATGTAGCAAAGCTGATGCACAAAATCTTGGCAACTACAACATCTGGGGAAAGCATAAAGCCAAGTGACACCTTTATGTTGTATATTTTTCAGGCAAAGATCATCTTTCTGTTCTGGGTTTGTATAGCGTCTTGTAAAACGTTACTTCGATTCCTGACTGCAGCTTTTAGTTTTGCTGCACTGCAAAAAATGTTGGTAGCAAAATCCTTTCAATGAGATCCAATTCATTGGACTGGAGTAATGTATATCCAGTGTGCATTACTTGGATGGCCTTTAAAACCGTTTGAGATAAAAGCAATGGGCACTAGCTCATGGAGAATTGCATGCCTTCCAATCTTTACCAGCTCAAAGGCTTTCCAGCAGCAAATAATATGAACTGTCAAAATGACTAAAAAAACCTTCCTGTTCACTGCAGTTCTCAGAATTTTACGCTACATAAAGAGAGGGATTTAGTAAACACAGAGAAATACAACCAAAAGAAATGTGGTGGGTAAATATGACTGGGAAAGTAGATGAACCCAAGCCTGGATAGAGCATGAGTTTAACCCAAAAAAACTAGTATCTTCAGGGAGCTGGGAGCACCTCCAGGAGATCCAGATGCAGTAAGAAATGAAGCACTTCTTTCCACACACAGAGACAAAATAAAAATGGACAGCAGATGAGTCATTTTTTTCCCCAGCTTTGTGATGGGCCGTTTCACTCTCACTTCACAAAGATGAAAGAATAGAGCAGTACAATCCTCTTAGCAGGGTTGTAACAGCCACACAGACCCTCATCTTCTTGCTCTCCAGGGCCATGCCACCTTTTGCGCTCTTTCATGGATGGTTAGCACTAAAACCACTAAAACATTGCCATCTTCAATTGAGTGAGAAGTTAGGGCCATATCACAGTAGTTCTTTGCTTCTGAATCAGTGGTCAATCCATTCCAGGAATACAAAAATACAGAATAAATATTGTTGTTATTCCGCATATCCTGGTAGTATTGTTTCAATCTGTTGGGTGTACAGTCTGTGATACAGTGCACTGGTTAATGTTGTAAAGGCTCCTTTTAAAACCTGGGAAGTTAGAACAGATATTATTTTAATGAAAGCATAGATGTGGAGGCTGCAACAAAATCCACAGGAAGATTCTAAATCCTCCAACACTTTGGATTTTTCATCAGCCTGGATTTAGATTGACCCTAATAATGTGTATACTTAGTGCTTACAATCGCATGTATAAGGTCCATAAAAAATACAATTTACCAGCTGTGCAAGTATTTTTCTAATGACTCAGACTCTCTACTTTTTGTTATTGTATAAAAATGTGATGCTTTTAAACTGAGCAGCATAAATTACATTGTTGCTTCTCTGCTGCAGTATAATATAACCTTTCCCCATGGTTATACATTTTAAAGGGGAGGTATAGAAAGTTCTGTGTATCCAGTGCACCTCCTGGAGTTCAGCTTTCAGGCCGTTTTTCCAATCATTTACGTCCTAATCCTCAAAGATATAAAGTTCTCCTGTTAGCTGTTTGCATCATGGGAGGCATGGGACACCCTTGCTTTCAGGTGTCTTTCTCTGGTTGAAGGAATATCTTCAATTCTTAAGCACTTCATTACTATGGCAAAAAAAAAGTGTTGCTGTCACAGAACATACCTTTTGCAGATTGTTGCCATAAAATATGTTACATTCCATGGTAATGTATATAAGTCTCCAATGAGATAAAACCTGGTCAAAAAATACCTGTATCTGAGTTTCTCTATGGGGAAGAATACAGATGAATAAAAAATTTGCTTCCTAGCATGGAAGGTAGCAATTTCATTTTCACATCATCAAGAGCCTCACTGAGAAAAATAGGATTAGGATGTGACTGAGCCCTGCATGTAGTAATTCTGGGCAGAACTAAGTCAAGAGTCTTGTATTACAAAATCATTGAACATCAGCTTTTTTTCATGTTTTGGCACAAAGATTGCACCATGCCATCAATCATGAAAAAAAAATGTGCAAAATATAGCAAATTTCTTGGTTAAAAGTGAAGTAAAAGATTCCTTTGCATGACATGTTCTTTACAAGGGAAAAATTAACATGATAGAACAATAAATCAAAACATTGAACTGGAAGATGAATGGGATGGCTTTCTGTGTAGGACACATATGACCCATGACTTACTGAATATCCCAGTAATAGAAAACTGCCCATTTAGTGCAACTTTGGTGCAAGTGAATCAGTTTGCAGAAGGGTGTAGGACCTTATTTTAGGCTCACTTAAATGTGTGGCTTAAACATCATCAGGAGATTTGACTGTGGTTTGACAGGTATCCAATACATAGGACACAGTTGTAACGGCTAATTACTGCCAATACTATGTGTATCTCAAGAGGGAATTTAATGTAAACATGTTTTTATAATGTACCACATATATATAATAGCCCATCCTCCAGTATGATTCCACTTTTCCTGAGATTCAGTTTGTTGTATAAATTTGTCCCTCTTTTGGGAGGTTAGAAGAAACTAACAAAATTGCAGCAGTTTGAAGCGAAATATGGAAAAAGTGAATGTAGCTTCTTACATGAACAAAAATAAACATATGTTTTGGTTTTCAGTAAAGTATTACAAAAATACTAATAAGTGATGCAAAAAGGTTCATATAAAATTATATGAATATAATTTTAAAACTAAGAACAAGCAGAAAAAAAACCTAGACACATTTATCCTCTCTTCATTTATTTTTAAAAGATTTTCCTTTATTCTATAAAACTATATTTGTAAAAGGTTCTTTCCTTAGATATAGCAACGCAAAAGCATTTCTATTTTTTTAATTGCTTGCATTTTTATTTAACTTAAGTACCATGTACATGCTTGGAAACCTAGCTTTCAATAGCAACAGAGTATGTACATAATTAGTAATGGGGCCTTCAATCATTCCCCCCCTCTCATGTTCCACTGTTTTCCCATATTCCAGCACAGTTATGTGCCCTTTAAGCTATTTTTATCAAGTGTGACAACTTTGAACTTGTTCCAAGACCATATTGCCTTAGATGTGACCTTCTGGTGTGGAAGTTAAATGTTCTCTGAAAATCTTGCATATAACATGTACTTCTCTATATTTACTCTAAATGTAATATCTTCAAAGAATACCAAAAAGTCAGTGAAACATGAACTTTTTCTATAACAGCCTTAGAGCCTGATCCTTTATACATGACTTCAGCAGGATTTACACATGTGTAAGGGCTGTGGACCATGTGTGCAAATATGGACACATGTTGTATCATATTAAGGTTCAATAATAAGGCTGGCCAGGAAACAAGGATTCTGTTTCGTGAAAGATTCTGAGGTTTTGGCATTTGGTTTCATTCTGATGCAGGGTGAAATCAAGACTTTGCAGCATGTTTTGAAAGCAAGAGACTCCACAAAGGAGACAGATGACAGACATGTAACTAAGTATATACCTGTCGTGGTGAATCCCCATTTCAGACACTGCTTCAAATCTGAGAGCAGTGATTTAAACTTGAATGTGCCTGGGCAAGATGAATTTCCTTGTTACCACGTTAGTTGTTGTCCATAAACAAGTGAAGCGCTTCCCCCTCATTTTGAGTGAAATTCCATTTTTAGGTTGAGGTAGGCAGGTCCTCTCTCAGCAGGACAGGCAGCACTGCTGGCCAAGCATTTCACCTGCAGAACCATCTGTGATCTGCACTGTATGCCAGGGGACCCATGGGGTGTGTTTGGTCACAAGGCATGTGACAGCCATGGTGCTCCATTCTGCTGCCTCTCAGGACTCTCCAGACCTGTGCCCAGTGGTGTTCCCTGAGAGCCACAATCTATTCAGCAAACACTCAAAAAGCAGAGTTCGGGGACCAATGATATAAGCAAAAGGGTAGGCTGTGGTGGTTTTATATCTCAGGTTTTTACAATGTGACACAAGCAATCCTGTGACTGGAGTTGCTTGTGTGTTACAGCTATAAAATATTTGCCTAAGATATATATTTCTGAAGTACCAGCTTTTCTTTGGGTTTACAAGGAATTGGGTATCCAATGGAGTAAATATTCAGTTAGATGAATGGTTTTTGGTCTGAAAAGAAGTGCTGAATGAGAATGAACCCCATCAACTCTGTTTTATTTCATTGGTCTCAAATGAAGGTAAGCATTATCTGATTTGTTTCCTTGGAAAAAGACAGTGTTGCTAAAAAGACTTTGACATAGACATGCATTTGAGGTATATCTGTATCACATGATCAACAAATGTTTTTGTGTACTTTGAGCCTTTTGTGTCCCACAAATATAGTCTTAACAATGTGCTTTGTTCTGCAACAATGTGGTAGACAATGACAGTAAAGCAAGTCTCACACAAATTACATTTCCATTTGGATTATACTATAAAAATTCAAAATTTTTATTAAATTTTTATTAATTTTTTTTTAATTTCCAGATTTGATGTAAGCTCTAGCAATCGTTAGCTGATAAGTTAATTTAACATAACTGAATATGTATCTGAATATTGATTTAATACAATAAAAACCCAAAAGAAATCCTCAAAAGCTTGAGTGAAATTCTTATGGACAAATGGAATATAGCTTTGCCTATATTCCATTGAAAAAGAAAAAGATCTGGAAATATTAATGGGTACCTATTTTGTTCAGCTGCTTTGCTGTTTGCAAACACCGAACTGTGAAAACAGTAGGAAACAGTTAAAAAACAGTAAAGACAAAATTCTAGGAGAGGAAATAGAAATTGACAGATTGTTTTAAATTTGAATATTTAGAAAATTGATGAGCAGGAAAAAAATCTAATTTTTCTCTGAGTTTATTTCTAAGACAATTGTCCAAATTTAGTCCCTCTATTTGAAAAAACTCAAAAACTATATATTTTTTTTTTTTAATGTTTGCTTTCTTCATCATCTGTTGTTGGCATGACCCTAGACAAGTTTCTGGTGCATTTTGCCTAAGGGCCAAAGTAATACTTCCACTTTGAATGTTAAATACTATCCAGCAATCTGTCCTAAATCTTGACATAAGAACTGGCCAAGCAGACATTTATTCTGGTTTTTATTATTAAAACAATATTTCAAATAGTTATTTTCCACACACACACGCACAAAAAAAAAAAAAAATTGGAGCTGCCCTTTTTGAAGACCAGATGATGGTTAAGTTTTAACATTTATGTGGTAGCACCAAAGAGGCATGACCTAGTCCCCAGTAAAGCAGAGGCAGTTTAACATATGATATGAGGTGTAAATGCTGAAGATCTGCTTCAGTGTGCCTGGTAAATATTATAAGCAAGGATTATTCCCTCTCTGTAGACATGGAAGCAATTCAGAAAGATCATAACTGATTTTGACCAGGAGTTGGTGTTAGAGACAAGATTAGAATTCAAGAGTTGATTCCTGTCAAGTTTAGTTCAATAAGCAGTGATGAGCCAGCCGGACAGCCCCATTCCTGCAGCAGCAGGTTTTGGCCCTCTGAACTGAGCCACTCCATCACCTGTAGGTACTTGCTTACAGGGTTGTGCCACAGCAGGCCACAGTCAAAGTAAGGAGCCAACGCTTTTCACAGAAATTCTCAGATTGAGCTCTTTCACCAAGGAGATATTTTAGCATTGTGTTTTCCCACTATCTGTGTATTCAAATGAAGTGGACCAGCAAGACTTCCGGCAACGGTGCCGCTCTGATCATGTATCAGATCCCCCCCAAATGAAACTTTTGTTGCCTTATGTTCAAGAGCTCAGCTGGGAGTGGCTGTGTGAGGCAGTATGAGTGACTTGTCTTTGGGGGGAGAAAACAGGAGCATTAATGCATGCTCATATCAGTAAAACAGTAGAAATAATATTTTAGCAGACAAATCTATGAATGGACTTTATGGACAGTAAAATCATTTGTCTGAAAGGCACAAGTGCATCAATGTTCATGTCCCTTTGGTCCAAGAGGACAGTGAGCAGCAGAGATCTCACAGTCAAAATAAAGTATCTCACAGTGTCAAAATAGAGTAAACGGAGTGTTTTAAGGCTCTTTCTTTCTAAGAAGCTAGAGGACCCGCATTTGTCTTTACTTTGACCTCAGTGTGTAGAGACAAATGCCAACCAGAAGAGGGAGCACGTGTCAGCTGGAAGTCTATTCCCAGAGCTCTACCGACTCAACTAATTATTATGCTGACAAATACAGCCATGTTGGCAAAATAAATAAAGAAGATAAATCCGGGGTTGCCTTCTGGAAAAGGTCAAAGCTGATCAGAAAGGAACTGATATGTATATATGCCATTGAACTGCCCTAGCAGAAGTATTTCTACATTTAAAAATGGCTGGATTTGAGACAGAAATATGTCACTCTAGTGCTTTCATGGATATTACTCAGCTCATGAGATCAACAGCCGGCTCCTTGCTGTGCCTCTCCCACTTACAGTTCACATAGGGATCACTTATGTATGTAGTACGAGTCATTTCTTGCTGTAAAGAGGCCATGACCACTAATTGCTTTCCTCTATAACTCTCTTTCTCCTTTTGCCCTCTTTTGGTTTTCGTTTTCCTTATTTCTCCCGCTGCTCTGTCCTTCAGATAGCGTCCTACCCTCAGTTCCCTGGGCACCGGCTTGCAAAGCAGAGGGGAAGCTGTGGAGTCTGGCTGCCTGCTGCACCCCTGCGGCTCTTGGGTCGCTCACCCTGCGTGCAGAGCAAGTACCAAGTGACTCCAGCCATAGCCAGCTGCAGCTGGGTCTGCTGGCAGGAACGCTTGGCCTGGGGAGAAGTAAGGCTTCCCTGCCACAGAACTTTTACTGCCATCTTTTCTGCTCCCTCTGACACTGGACCGCAGCTCTAAATAATTGTCTTGGCATCAAGGCTGCACAGCCATGAAACTAGGGTGACCCAGAGGGGTTGCATGTGGGTAATTGGGAAGCACTGATTCATTCAAGAGGGACTTGCCGTTCTTCCTTAAATTCAGCACTCGTGTGAGATTCCTTTACAGATTTTTTCACCTTACATTCATTTTTTGTAGTTCTCTCTCTCTACCCGTTGACTTCTTACGCTTTCTCTCCGTCCCCACTGACTCTTATTTTCAGTCTTCTCTGTCACATTCTTTACCGTCCACTCCCTATTTTCTATTGTTCTTTTTATTCTTGTTGTCCTCCTCCTTTTCCTTCTTCCTTGTTCTTGTCTCTGCCTCTTCGTTCCTAATCTCATCTCCAAAGTGACGTCTCACATCTTCATCCTATCAGAAAATAGTCTTGTTTGCAAGCTTACATCTATTTTTCTTTCTTCTGCTGGATATGCCACTTAAAACATCTTTGCTTCCTTGAAGGATTCTGATTTAGATTGCAAATATTTTTCTTTAAATGGTTAGAATGAAGCAGGGATTTGAGGAATATTGACTCAACAAATTATTTTCTTTTAAATATATTTGCTTCCCCTTGAATAATCACTTAAGTATGTTATAGCATTAATAAAGTTTTAACAATAGTCAATTAATAGATAGACAATAGATTTAGAATAATTGAAATTAAATTGCAAAGCTTATTTGAAATTACAATTTTCCTTATCATAGATGTAAGTTACATGGCTGTACACAGAAACTAAGATACTAGGTATAGACATTCATTATTGTCTTCTTTAAAATCTGTCCTACAGTGTGACTTTTGGCAACTTATTAAAAATAGATAATTTTTCAAACTGTTATTTTTGGTTCATTACTGTACCAGAACTAGACAGCTGTTTTCCTTTCTATGTTATTAAGATGAACAGAAGAGGTATAAGTGGCAGTTTTATTTACTTACTATAATGGGACAAGAGATCACTAGGCTTTACATAGTATGGAATAACTATTATTGTTCTTTCCAGCCTTTTCTTTCTTTCTGAGACACTTGATCTTCTGAGCGCTTGATCTTTTTAATCAATGCTAGGTCAAGTCAGTTATCTAAGGAATAGTTTGCTAGAGAAAACAAAAAAGCAATGGTGTCTGACAGTCTTCAAATGCACTTTGTACTTGTTGTTTTAGTGTCAGCTATTGACAGATCTAGCTGGGGAAATTTCTGGTCCTATCAGCAACAACAATTCGATCTTCCATAGCGCTTTTCACATCAGAGCACATTACAAATAGCATTATCATCCCTCTGTTGATAGCACAGGAGGTTGGAGTAGGGATAACTGACAGGTTATAGGTAAAGGAAAGTTTTGACTGGAAGAAATAAATTTCCAGCAGGAAACAAATACAAAATTAACTCTTTCAGTGACATTTCTCCACCACAAAAAAAAATCTTACATGAAGAAATTTTCAAATCTTGCTGAAATTCCCCATTATATGATCTGACTTTAGATATAGTTGCAAAACAAGTGAAATTAGGATAACTTTTACTGACATTGTTTTGGCTTAGTCAGGTCTTTTTTTTTTTTTTCTTTTCTAAATTACAAGTTCAGTCTCTGAGGAAACATTCCTTCTTTACCACACAAGTGGTAAATAAAATCTACAAATAAATTCTATTTCCCCAAATGTATAGGATACAAAAAAATGTATTCATTAGTGTGAGATATAAAAATGTAGACTCACACTTCTGAAACCTATGGCTGTTCCTTTCACACTTGTGCCAAAGGCAAACAAACATAATTCTCCCTGGCAGCTGGACGACATTCCAAACAGCCACCACATTAATTCACTCACCTCCATCAGCCTCCGCCTGCAACCTGCACAGCTTGCTGCCAGGAAGCCTGGCAATAAATTCCAATTCTAAATACCAAACAAGGTAGAAAATACCATGCAATGTATTATTCCAAAGGACAAAATGGACTTACTTGATAGGCATACTGAGCTAGGGGCTCTTCCACTGCCTTTTGGAGTTCTCCTTATTGCCCTTGTGGAGATTGGCAGCTGCCACATAAAATGTAGGTTTGCACTGACTGTTGAATTCTGGATTTTTTTCTCAAAATTTGAATCATTTTGTTATAAAAATCAATAGATAGATGTTTGAGTAAAACTTAAATTTTTTATGTTGATGATGTGCAAACTAATGTTAACATCTGATGTGATAATGAGGGATCAAGCCTGGAATTGCTGTGTATTCAACAGCTTCTGGAGAAGGATGTTGTGGACACTGTGCTGCAGCTCTGCAACATCTCTTAGTGAAGCTTTTTATTTTCTCTCCAAAAAACTATGTACGAAAATGCAGGTAAGTACCAAATTATAACACCATCTATGGTTATAGATTACATTTTTTTACTATATATATATAGTCTTGGTTTGTGTTTTTTGTACTATGTATGTACACAAATCTTTCCACTTTTCTCTTGTTCTTTAAGTTATTTTTCTTTTAATTTCAAGAAAAAACTCAAGAACGAAAAGTAATTCTGTTCTTGGAGGAAACAGCATCCACCTTTCTCACCTAACAGCAACTGCAAACAAAATGGCCATTAACTCAGGAAATAGATAATTTCTCATCAAGGTAGAGTATGCAATGAAGGCATCACAAATTCAAGGGTGGGCTAGTTCTGTTGCTTTTCTTCTGTTCACCTTTTTCAGAAAAGCTGTATATTCTGAAATGAAATTAACACAGTATGTTGATTTTGTTTTCCCTGAAATAATTTTCAGGAGTTCAACCTGAAAGAACACCCAGCAATCTAAGTTTTCCAACTTCTTTGGTTCTTATGAGTATGAAGATCTGGGAGGAAAAACTCGGACAGCTGTCAAAAAAGGTTATTAACTGGTTTGGCTTAAGATTGCACTCAGCGCACAAGTTAGCCATTCTGTACATTCCAGCCAAAAGTAAGTGGAGCAAGTGGGACAGTAAAGGAATAAAATCATTCTCAGAAATGTAACAGGCATTTGAACTCTCAGAAAAATTTTACTCTGTTTTGAGCAATGTTGATGACAATAATTTCATGCAAACTGCTTCCACACATGTTAGTTTTATTAACTTTGTGTTAGTTCACTGCATCTAGGGATGGTAAAAAGCTCCCTCTGTTTGATTACTCTTCTATCTTGACTTTATCTTTTTAGAGTTTTGCAAAGCTGATAAAAATACAAAAGTTCACACGGAACAATTTATTTGTATTTCAGCCAAAGCTTTGATAAAATGGGCTTCTGTATCAGCAAAAGTAGCTCATTTTTGAACAACAGGATAAGTAATTCTTGAAATGGTATTTTGCACCTTGGAGAAGCATTAGTTAGGAAAACCTTATAGCCTGTAGATCTATGCATTTCTCATGCTTTCTTTGAGTAAGCACTTACTCCTCAGTACAACTGTGGCGTATTTTCAGTGCTTCTTTTTGCAGGGGTAGAAAGGTCATTCAGATAATCTCGACTTTTCTTGTTGTTTTTGAAGTTGCACTAGGGTTTCTACCTGTGGGCTGTTTACCATGTTGAGTGGCTGTCATTTCTGTACAATTAGAGCTACTATGAGCTTTCTAGTACAAATTGAATTCAACTCTGTTTACTCCTCCTGCCCGATTCTATTTACACTATATTTCCTGCCACGGGATCCTTGCCTGGGATGGAGTTTTGTTCTGTAGATTACAAACTGTGAAAATGTCTCCCTTATTTTTTTTACAGCATAGTTGAATTATTTTCCTGCATAACTTTGATTTAATCCACTCTCTACTAGGACTGAAGTTTTCCGGTTACATGCTTTTCTTCTTTATGGTTTTGTTCATCTCAGAATAATTTAAGCTGTTCTGTGGACTTCCTAAAATATCAGCATAGGGTAAGGAGCTATAGGGTCAACAGGTGTTGCTATAATGACTACCTAGAGAAGGACTAAGTGCTTCAGTCCTTTCACATTTAAAACTACTGTTGACCTCAATAAAGCATAAGGAGATAGGTGGATTTAACTGTCTTCACCTCAGAAAGGACATGCACTGAGCAAAGAGACATGGAGACAAAATTGGCTAGTTTGGCTATACAAGGAGAAGTATATGTTTTTGTTGATTTGCAAGTCTTCTAGTGCTTCAGTTTTTTTCATACCAGCTGCTGAGTTTTAAGTGGCTTTGCTTTCAGCGTTTTTTAAAGTTAATTTTTCTTTACAGAAATGACACCATTGTGCTGTATTTTTGATCTAACTTCTTAGTGGAGATTTACAAGCCAAATTCCAGAACAAGAACTGCTTTGGACTGGGGGGATGGTGCTGCTCAGTTTTGAAATGTCTCAAGATTTTATCTTGAGTTTCAATATTTGCTTCTTCCTTTATAACTGCCATTCCTGGACGTGAATGAACCCATGACCGTTTTAAGCTGCTTTTTCTTTGTGTGCGTTTCTACCCCTCACATTTGTAGCATCTGAAAATATAAATTTGATAAAAGATTAGAAGTTTAAAAATTACATCTTATTTTTCCTGGAATTTAAGATTTTTAAGCCAGTCTCATTTTTGACACCTCTAGGACACCAGTTTTAGGGTTAACAAAACTATATGCTTCAACATGGTTTGAAACCAAGGGACTTAACAGAGTCTTAAAGAACATTAGACAAAAAAAAGACACAAAACGGGGAGAAAAAAAGAAACATCACACACAAAACTGGAAAAGACATTTTTAAAAAATGTGTTTATTATTCAGTTACTCTTTAATAGGGACAAAATTAAGATCCTTTTTTTTAAATTTTCAATTACTTTCCTATCATATTTGCTAAATTTACAGGTCAGAAATTTTTTTTCCAGCTGCCAACCTGCAGCTTCCACACGAGATTTGAAAGTAAAAAATATTCATTCTGCCTCATAGGTCACTGGTGGTAATAAAGATTCCACAATAGGAAATTAGCTGACAATTTGGTTGATGATGTACAAAACAGAATAGAAGCCAGCTCGCCCTCCCAGAGCTCCTTGGCTCTGCAGTGCTAGCAATAGTAAAAACGGGCTTTTGGTCAGAAAAGTAAGCAGCTCTAATTCCAGGGTATGCAGGGAACTGCTCTCTTGAGTAAAAGCATGTTCTTTAACGCTGCTGCCCGTCACTCTGCTTTAAGCTGCCGGTGCTCAGTGCTGGGGCAGCTGCGTTGAGCTCCAGAGGCAGGCAGCTGCACCGCCAGCCACCAGGGCAGGGAAAGGAAAGAACAGAGATACCAAGTTTTAGGTGGTAAGGTCCTTCAAACTGAAATGCCAGCAGAGACAAGATATACTCTGTTCAGCTGGAATCAGTCACTGCAGCAAACAGGACTCAGCTCTCCTGAACGGCTCTGTGACAGCCGGGGTTATCCTCATGAACAAGAGCTGGTGTTTTTCTTTCTTCCTGTACCTAATAAAGAAATTGCAAACACTTTAAGAAAGAAGTGTTCTTTAACCCAGGATTTTTTCTTACATGATCTTTACATTGAACTTCATCTGTATGAAAGATTTTTCAGAGATATTAAAATGGTTGTGGCTCTGTCTCTTTTTCCTCCCCAGAGATGAGGGAGAGCAAGGCATAAACCAGGACTACAAGTTTAAGTTTGTTCACAGTCTGTTCCTTGGGAAGAGCAACTACGTGCATGAGCAGCTTATAACCCCTTAGAAGGTTAAAATCTTGCCTGTGGCAAGGATTACTTTAGTGAAAATGCATTAATAACATGGGTTTGTCTGCAATGATATAGTCATGTGTCTGACTCAATATTATTACCAAGAATAATTGACTCGGCAACGGGGAAAACACACATGTACACAAATGAGGTGCTGATGTTCATGAGATAATTTTCATTTATCATGAACTGTCTCACCTGCCTTCTGTTCTGTATACGACCTAGGCCTCTAAGACTAATGTGAAACAGCTTGGAACACATAAAGAACAAAACAACCAAAAATGCATATTTCCAGATAAAGGTTTCCGTTCCTCTTCAGAGGTGGAAGAAGCATAGGTCTTCGATAAAGTGGTATTTAGTGCTGCGTCTGAGATAGATTCAATGCAGGGAACAGTGAAAGAGAGGGAGCACTAGAGATAGCAGCCTGCAAAATCTTGGCATTATGAAACATGGAGCATCTATTTTTAAATTATTTTAGAGGATTCTTGTACCTCTAAACACAAAGAGTTTTCTATTAAGATGTCTAATTCAATTAATGCAATATCAGAAGTCTGATTTAGTGAAAATACATTCGGAATAAAATAATATTTAACATCCAGACAAAAGACTTCAGTACTATATTGCTACCCCCAGCCTTTGGAACACATTTCAGTTGTAAACCCATAAACTGTAAAAAAATCACAGATGTCTGTAATTGAAAGAAATTAGCTTTATCCAGTTTGTTTCTTCCTACAAAAGTAGACAACCATATCATTCCTTTTGGGCATTTGCCAAATCCGTTGGGATAATCGGCTAGAGATGCCATGGAGTTGTGAACAGTTGTAGTTCTGCTGTTGACCTACAGTAGCCTTGGGTTTTTTTTGTTTGTTTGTTTTTGTTGTTTTTTAAATTTTGTTTTGGTTTTTTGTTGTTGTTGTTGTTTTGTGGGGGTTTTTTGTTTGTTTTTGGGTTTTTGGGGGGTTTTTTGGGGGGTTTTTTGGTTTTTTGGTTTTTTGTTTGTTTGGTGTGAACCTTCCTTGAGGAATGCCTGCTCTGGATTTTATCTTCTCCTTACTGGCAGCATTCTGGATACCATTCCACACCGCGTTGTCTGCAGTGCAGTGGAGCCATCTGAAGTGACATTACTGGCTGCAGGAGGATCCCTGGAGAGACTGACACATGGATTGCCCTCAAATATCTGCTGAAGCAGCAGGAGACATTCTTGTTGTAACAGGCAAGAAGAAACAGTGGTGTGGTGCAGCACTCCTTATCAAAGAAGCTGGAAAAGAGGAATCCCTCTGTGCTTTCAACAAAGGAAAAGGAAACCTTGCTTCACTTCTGAAAATGCTTCTGGAAGCAAATAAAAATGCCAGCTCTAGTAAAATCATATTTTACAGAGCTACAGCTCTGAGTCAGGTAATACTCCTTTGATGTCAAATGACAACATTGGGAATTTTCCTCCAGTAAGGCTACAGAATTTGGCCTATTTAAAATTATTAGATTATTCTTCAATTTGAAATCAGCTTTTCCAAGACAAATTGGTCTTTTACATTTATTCAAATGCTTAGAGGAAATGAGATTAACTCATTAATCTCTAGGTTGCAGTGTTGTAAAACTTTGGTTTTCTAAATTCCATTACTCAGCTATTAGGGCATTGTTTTGATATCGTTTTAGCAAACATTCTGAATCCCAGGAAAGTTCATCACCTGGTAGTTTGTTTTGGGTTTTTTCCCTAAAGGAGCTTAATACTACTGTAAAGGAATCAAAAACCACTTAGGAAGTTTTACTTGAGACTACAAATTTTGTGGAGGCACAATTTTGCCAAGTGATTAGCTGGAGGCCAAATTCTGCAAATCCTAAAATCATGTGTGTATTCCTTTCACTTGAAAAGGACTCACAGTCTGAAGGACTTCTCATGCAAATAGGGACCTGCAGGATTTGGCCTTTTGGGGCAGGGCTGATATCATGTAGTTAAGCTGAATTTTTTTTAAAGAGTTCATCAGGAAAGTGGAAACAGATTTTCCTAAACTAAATGCTTACAGTTGAATTTAAAAGTGCTGCCCTTGTCAGAGGTTAAACTGTTCCCTGCCTCTCTCTTATAAGCATTTTAACTATCTATATTAAACACTGTGAATAGTAAGTATGAGGAATAAGGGCACAATCTTAAGTACAAGAAAGTGTAAAACAAAAGGGCAGTTTCATGGTCCCTGTTAAAACACATTTAAAGTCTCTCCAGCTGCTGGTGTTTAACCAACAAAAAGTATGGTTTCACACCAAAAGAACAATCTTTTCTGTGAACTAAAGCATTTAGAAGGCCTTAGTAGCAAAGGTAAGCACTTACACACATGAGCAAAGTCAATGGTTCTATACGTATTAATGCAGATAATGCTTCAAAACTGGGGAAAAAGATGTATAGAATAAATGGACATGGGTCTGGTTAGGAATTGATCCAAGAAAAGCCCAAATACTCAACCATTGTGGTACAATAAATAGAAGTGTGTACATATAGAAGTGGAGTTCAAGAAACGAAGCCAAATTTCTAATTCCATAGCATCCCTTTCCATTCTGTTGGACAGGAATAAAAATCTGGCAGCTTAGACCTATCTCTATTGCATACTTTCTCAGAGGTCATGACTTGTTTTCTGCATGGAGAGAGTTGGAGTTTTTTCCCATGAGGATGTAGCTAGTAATGTTTATATACACATCACTGAAGTGTTGTGCCTCATGTCCATTCTTTTTCAATGTCAATATACTCTATCAGTAATGCAGCAGCTTGATTAGCTACAGAGATCTGACTATGTCATGAAAGGCCTAAGGAAAACAAAAATATGTCTTCCAGCCAGGAGTGCCTGTTTCCAACATTTGTTTCCAAACTCCCAGGTGTTTCACAAATACGTAGTGCATCTCTTCCCTAACAACACCTATAAATAAAAGGATGCTGACCTCAGTCAATATTTACTCTTTTTTAAAAATTAGTCACTGGCTTATTTTTCTGCTTTTCCTCTACTTATTTTCTTTCTACTTTTCTCTAGTTTGCCCTAGAGTTTCCTTTAGTTTCTTCCCACTGTCCTAGATTTCTCGCCCAGATTTTGTTACGTTTTCATTTCCTTACTAATTTTCTCATTTTCAATTCTATTTTTGCTCTATTTGCAGTTTGTATGCCACTTCATTTCCTCTACCTATCAAGTTTTTATTTTATATTCTGCTTTACTTTTGTTGCATGTTTTGTGGACTCTCTTCTGACTGCCTTTGTTTTGTTTCATTCATCTGCACATCTTTTTTCTGCCTAGCTCTTTACTTCCCTCTTCTAGCTCATGTTCCCCTTCACTGCCCCTTTATGCTTACATCCCACCTGTACGTGGAAATCCTGACAGAATAGTATGGACATAGCTCAGTCAAGACTAGGAGGAAAGATATTCACACCTTATTCTTATCTTTCTTTGCAAATGATGCAAAGAGAAATTAACTGCTCAAGGAATAGCTGAGAATTTCCCTTAATGTGAAAAAATCCATGAAACGTTTTTGGATTATTTTTTGGAAAGTAAATGGGATAGTTTGAATACTAGCCAGTAACAGGGATACACAGGTACAGCTATAAGGAGCTGCTTTTTTAGAGAGCTTGTCAAGGAAATGAAAAAAATTTTGTCCAAACTAAAAAAACCCCACCCATCAACGCACCCAACCAACCAACCAACCAACTAAGCATTTAACCAATCAAAAAAACTATAACACACCAAAAAACCCTAAACCAAAATCATAAGAGAGGTACCAAGCAGCCAGTATTGACTGTAGACACTTTTCTGTCTCTACAGTGCATTTTATACCAGAAGAGCAATAACCCCCGAACAAAAAGTCCTCACCGTAGAAAACTCCCAACTTACCAAAAATTTTTAGAATTTGCTTCATGTTCCTTGTATTTCTTCAATGTCTTCACATTATTTCTTCCCATTTAAGTTTACTATCTTCCTCTATTTTGAGGTGTTTCCTCTTACACTGGGCAGTAGCTGGTGCCCTGCTTTTCTCCTCTGCCTTTTGTGTGCAGCCCATCCTGTCTTTCTGGACCACTCCTATCGATCCTTCGCCTTCCTGTGTTCGTGACTCTCACTCTTCACATGCTCTCTTTGTATTAATCTTTTAACCCAGGTGTTTCATCATACTTTCAACATCACAAAGATCTCCTCTGCTAGCTTCTTCCCACACTACAAATTATATAGTCATGCCTTACTGGCATAGCCACAGAAACTCTCTCCTGCTTTCACTTGCATGTGCACTTGTTCTCTCCTATGTGCACAAACTGCACCAGCACTTCAAAACTAAACCAAATATAGTGGATATATGAAGATTTTCACTGTATGTGCTTGTCATGTAGGCTCAAACTCTGCTTTACAGGTTCTTGCCAGACCCAATTTATGGGAGAGTTGTAATATAACCTCCTACTGAAATATGTTTAATTTTTCTTCCCCACTTTCTTCTAGATCATTTTTTGATGTGCAGACAACCTCCTTCTCATGTCTTTTCTCCTTTCACAATAAATCCATCCTCAGATTACTTTTAAATAAAGATGTTCCTATTTTGAATGATAAAGGAATCAGCTGGACTGAAAAGAGAAAGTAGTTGAGTGAGTGTTGTGAGGGACAGATTTGCTCCTCTAGTTTGTAAAAACTCTCCAGATTTTCTCAGGAGAGGGTTTAAATTTTTTTATCCCTGAAAGAAACAAAGAAGCATTTTTATTTTGAAAAGTAAGATATTGTTAGCGTCTTGCTGAACAACTGGGCTGGAAGAGTATGCTTACTCGCTCTTAGGAGGAAGCTTGTTTGACTTTTCAGAGGACAATACTTACAGCATGCTCTTACCACATTCGATTTTAGGCTTTTTTTTCCCTTGACTTCAGGCATGTCAGAGAAGAAATTTAAAGCTAAGGTAAGAGCAATTTCATGACAGAAGTGAGGTTCCTCAAAGCAGTGCAGGAAAGGACAACCCTAACTACTGAATCTTATGTGACTTATGACAGAGGTGAAAAGAGTATAATGCTACCAGCTCTCCTCCAGGGATAGGTAAGTGGCACAGAAAGGCTGACATGCATAGAGAATCTGATTTTATCAGGACTTGGGGAAAATTATTTTAACTTTTCTCCACGTAATTTGCCCTGCTGTTGCCCACTCAGCTAATGACAGAATGGAGACATGACTTCCAGCCTTTGTGCTGGAACCATTTTCTGCAGCCTGCCTGATGTACCGTGGGTGAGCAGAGGTGTCCCAGTGTTGCAGCTACCATGAGGGAAGGCAAGCACTCACAGAGGTCATGGCTCAGCCTGGCTGGGCTCTGAACCTGTGTGAGCCCCAGCACCACGCACACACCAGCTGCTCAGTGAAGGTAAAGCAGAAGTGTTTCAAGGTGTACTTTGCCAACAGCCCTTCAGAATTGTGGTTCTTGGCCTCTGCAATGTTCCCCTCACCAAGGCCCTCTCAGTTCCCACGAGACTTTCATTTGTTGATCACTGAGGTGCTTAAGACCTGAATCTTGGCTACTGTTTATCAGAGCTGTTTGTTTTCCTCTCTATTCAAGGCCAGCACCACACAGCTAAACCCTGTGATCCAACCTACACGTGCCTTCAGTCCTCAAGCTGTTCTCAGGTTCCCCACTCCACCTAATATCAATCAGTCTTACTCCTCAGCTTCACTGGGAAATTTTTACAAGGAAAAAGAAACTATTTTGCTCTTCAGACTGCAGTAATACATGCTGGTGCGTGCATGTGTGCTTGGTGCGTCCCAGAGGTTTCAATTCCTCAAATCAAAAATGGGCATCTGGTTAAAATACAAGGCAGTTTTCTTCTGGACAGGATGCTGAAGTTTCTTCCAAATAAGGGACAATAGAGGAAACAATGGAACTGAGGAGGAAAGTTGTATGTACTGAGAACACAATTTAATCTGAGGTTCCTATGCAGATCTGTTGCTTTCTTAATTTCAGAAACTCAATAATGTTTCCAGGTCATTATGCCAGCCAGGGAAGTTCTCAATGCCCATCAGCAAGCAATGCTGAAAGACCTACACCTTATTTGTGTCCCAGGAAAGTCAGTGTTTTCAGTCTTACAAATAAAGCAGGATTAGAAGTCAGATAGTCTTGGACAGCAACTCTGAGAGCATATGCTTGTCTTCCAGCCATCTTTGGCCAGTCTTTGGTAGCAATTGAACCAAACTAACAATTAAGTGTTTGTATCATTTCATAATCAAATACCAGTCACATTCTAAGCATCAAGTTATTATTTGCATAAAATGATGTCACATTCTTTTTACAGTCACCTAATTTCTCTTATGGTAAGCAGTTTCCAGGCTGATTCAGCTGTATGCCAGCCATGCCACAGAATAGATGTCTGTCCAGTGGCTTTTGTTTTGGGCTGGATACTGCTTTGGTTTAAAATCTTCATAGTAGTGGCTTCCTCCTGTATTAGGTGTGTGAAAAAGCAAGCATGCACAGTGTCACTGAAGTCTGAACTCACAGAAAACCCCACAAGATCATTATTTAGTCTCATGCATTAGATAATGTCCAGGAGCCTAGGACACGTCTACAATGCTGATGAAGAAACTTGTGCCTGAGCTGGCATGGCTGGTAAGTGGTAGAACTGTGCCTGAACAAACGAGTTCTGCCTTACGCCATCCTCTGCCAGCCCCTGTCTAGCTCATTTGCACAGCAGGGATCTGTGCCATGCCAGATGCTGACGTGGCTCCCTGTGAGCTGAGGGATCACTGCTGGGCTCAGTGTGGAGACAATGCTAACGAGATCTGACTCCCAGGGAGCGGTGGTGGCCAGGAGGAGGACATGCAGAGGAGAGAAACAGGCTGACTGCTGTCTCTTTTTTCCATTACATTCTCATTTCATATTCTTATCATCTTATTTACATATATTTTAATTACTTATATTCATGCTTTTCATTACTCTTTTTTAAATTTCTCTTATTAGGTTATAAAAATATCTATTGGTATTTATTCCAATAATCTTGAATGCATGGGAAACCCTTGAAAGCTGCTGAAGAAAGATACTATTGAAAGAAAACTTCAGCATAATTCTGCCATTACATCTATCAGGACACATATCTCACCTTTAAATGCAATAACTAAAATCAATAGGCGATTAAATAATATGATGCAATTGAAACAGGATTGGGGCATTGCGCTGAAGACAGAAATATTCCATAACTTTTTTGTCAAGGTCACTCTTACCAAAAGAATGAAAACATGCCCTGGGAAGAGTGTCTGGCCATAGAGCTGTGTATGTAAGTTTAGGCATAGGAAGTCACAGACAACTTTTAACAAAAGCTTCTGACTCTGCAAAGCAATTCTACTTTTGTGTAATAAGAATTGATTTTTAGCCATAGATGTCCTGCAGCATGAAAACAGTGAAAATAAGCAAGAAGTACTCTGGCAGAAAGAAAATCCAGTCATATACCATTTTTAACCAGGGATTTTTAAAAAGTGAGCTTCTGCCCAATATATGTGTGGAGTGTTTTCCTTTTTTTTTTATTTTTTTAAATTCTTGTACAGATGGTTTCAAGGCAGGAGTTTGGAAAATATGTGAAAACAAACTTCACAGGGCAAAGATTTACAAGTGCTTACGTCTAGATTTCTGGTAGGGTAGCCAGACATCAAGGTAGAATTTTGCTTGCTTCTCAAAAATATTGGAGCTATCAAGATGAATTGGGCACAGAAGATAGTGTATGTAAGGGCAGTTGGATGACTGAAAATAGAAACTCTTAAGAATAACATAGAGCCATTTTGGAAGAGAATTCTGTATCTGGAGAGCCAAAGGCACAGCAGACTGGCCAAACTATATCAAGGATATCCAGGAACCTGGTAAGCAGATGTGAGGCATGTGGGGAAATGTGGTCCAAACAGCAAAAGACACTATGAAAAGCTGCAGCATCCCTAGCATGCCTTGGAGCATAGTAGGAATGGACCTTCTGAGAAAATGCACCGAGAAGTTACAATTTTGAGCTAGAAGATAGTATTTGTATGTCTCTTGTAAATGTGAAGTTAAAGCACTGTCACAGGTGAGTGTAAATTTAGCAACTATTACTTTATTTTTGAGCTGTATGTTATGAATTGAACTGTTTCCCAGCTGAGAGATGGTAACTCAACCCAGGAGTGTGTAGCTTGGGTGGATGCAATGACCTCAAGAGAGCGTGAGACCCTATCTCTGCAAAAGGCAAAGAAAAAATACAGCCAGCCTTTCCCAAATTAAGAAATATATGTACCAAGAGCCTGAACAACATCCTGATGCTGCACACAATGTTGTGTGCATATTTCTACATTCACAGCCCCACCAGCACTGTCACTAGTGGTGGTGAGAGGACGAGGAGGAACAGTGCACATGAAAACGTGAGAATTCACTACAACCAAAACCTTGATTGCTTTCTAAGCAGGAGACTTTGTTTTAACTGCAGACGTCCCCAGGACAAACTGTGATCTTGAAAAAATTCAGGGCATTGAAAAAGGAAATTCTTGTTGATACAATATGGCAGTGGGCAAGCATGTGTTTCTCTGAGACATTATTACAACACTGAGTCATTGACATTGCTCTGAAGGAGAGTAAGATCCATCTTCACAGAGATGTGATCAGCACTGCATTGAGAAACTACAGCCACCGGAAGGATTGACTGCAAGACAGCCTCTTGGCACTACCAGAAGATAAACACTCATTAAACTCCTACAGGGTATATCCAAGACCTTGTGCTACAGCATGGTGTGGAGCAACACCTCTCCAAGCCCTGAGGAAAATATCTTAGATCCTACACACAGTTTAGAAAAGAGAAAGAGACAGACGAGTGTGTTAAAATATGTATGATGTTAATGAATTTCAGACTTCAAGGGTGTGTAACAGAATGCTAAGCACATAAATTGGCTGTGGTAGTTGCAATTAATTTTGGTATCTTAAATAAATGCAGGAAATTGAACACTAGTATAAGTATAGTTCCTGTGGGGACATTGTCACAGGTTAATTTACTGTATAAAACATGTCCATTTTTACCCTGTACTGTTAGCTGATATCAGGAGTATTTATGAACTGAAAGCCCACCTATGCTGCCACAATAAAGGCAAAGGAAGCATCAGCAACAATACCTTGATGAGATTTTATATCAGTATTTCATGCATGTTGCATATCTCATGCAACAACAGAGACTGTACACAGGAAGGAGGTTTAGCATAAGCTTCATTAATCTCCTGGGGGTGAGTGGCTGCTTTACGTAGGTAGATGTGCAAGTTACACAAACTCCTGATGATATTGTCTAAAGTGGGGTGAGGATGCTTACTCATTCTCCAAGATGAAGTGTAAAATTACTTTGGGGAAGCTAGTTAGAGAAAATGGCATGCAAGGCTGAAGGAATAGTGCCAGGATGTTGAATGGTCTTGACTGCCTCGCTACCCTTGCTTTAAAAAGTGAAAGAACCTGGGCTTCCGCAGACAAGTAGATTTAGAGAAATCCACCTCCAGGCACCTCTTTGCCTCTCCATGTCCTCCTTCCTTACAATCTTCTGGGTGTGGTGATGTTCAGAAAGGGAATGCCAGAGGACCTCCCCCCCGGCCCACCTCCACAGCACTGTGGAGAGATGAGGAGCAAGTTCTGCTGTGGGGTGCTATTGGGTGGGGCCACTCAGCTCTTTCTCTCCTCACTTCCCAGCTGTTGTGCTCTGGAGTGGAGCACCTGAAGCTCAATACTGTTGCTTCTCTATCCACTAAAGCTATTGTACACAACTACATACATAGACATATAAGAAAGGCAGGCAATGATTGGAATTTTCTCCTGCTCCCATGTGCAGCTGTGTTCAGCTTGGATATAATTTGGTCCTACATTAGGATGCTAAAATATCTTCTGAAATATTTCTTCTTTTTATTTATTTCTAAGTTTCTCAGTACATTTCTAACTTTAACTTAACCTCTGAATGTTGATGGTCAGTAACTTCCTCAACGTAACTTCTCAATGAGCACTGCAGCCAAAAGGGATCCCAGGGATCCAAGAGCATGCATGAAGAGCATGGAAGATGATGTCACTGCTACACTAAGCGTTGGTAGGACTCATGATGGGCTACAGTCCATTCTTCATGTTTTCAATCCATGAGGATGCTAAGGGATTACACAGACTACAAAGAAGAGCCATGGGACTGATTAAACCACTAGAAAAAGTTTTATGGAACACAGTAAGAATTTCATATGTTGTTCTAGAAAAGAAGTGAAGAGTTGAGATGATCACAGACTGTAAGTATCTATGGAAGGAATATGATTTTGATAAATAAGAGTTAGTCTAGTGGACAAAGGAATAATAAGATTTAATTGCTGGAAGCTGAATTAAGGGAAGTTCAAAATAAAAATAAGGCTCAAAAATGTAAGGGCAAAGATAGCTTTTACTTGAAACAATTCACTAAGGGTTGCTGTGGGCTCTTCATCACTGGAAATATTTTAATTGAGATTGGTTGCTTCTCTAAACTTTTGCTCCAGTTCAAACAGGAATTAATTCAGGGAAGTCCCCTGGCTTGTGTTATAAAAGAGGCCAAACCAGATGATCACAGTGGCCCCTTCTGACTTTTTCATTTATGAGCTTTGATATCAGACCCTAACACAACATAGCCATAGGCAAAAACACTTCCTATTCATCACAGATTATCATAAGAAATATAGCATCTTCTCATTATAACTCAGGCAGTACAGTTTATGGCTGATAAAACATAACTCTAGTTTCATGTGTCTTTCACTCATTACCTTAAAAAACCTCAAAACATTTACCCAGCTCATCCCAACTATTCAGCGTAAAAAGTGTTTGAATGTTGAGAACAATGAGTTCAGGCTCCAATACCGCTGAGCTGTCCTTCAGTAGGAACACATAAAATGCATCCTAATAAATGAGCAACCCTAAAGTAAACCCTGCATCACTATCACCTGGATGTAACTACACCTAATGTCCCCTTGATCTTTGCACAGAACTCTCATTGCGTACACAGCAAGAGCAGTAAATGGCTCTAAGGGGGTAGATACTGTTTCACAAAAAGGTTTAAGGCAAACACAGGCAGCAGAGAAGTGCTGATTTAGTAACAGAATATTTTACAGCAAAGAAGGTCACAAATTGGCAGTATTAAAGGTTTTATTTTGGTTAGTTGACAAGTGTGAATAAATGCTGTACAGAACAGGTAGTCAAGTGCCAGCAATATTTTTCTTTTGAAAATGTTATCTTCACTTCAATCTTCAGTAGAACATCATCAGTCAATCATAAAGCTGGCTGTTCCAGGCAAATACTTTTACCATTACACAATCCTTTGTGAATATTGGGTTCACACAGTAGAGACATAATCCTGCAAACACTGAAGAAAACAGTATTTTCTAATCCAAGAAGAGCCCATTTCACCTTAGAGATAGGAAATGAATCTTTTCAAAAAGTGGCTTTTAAAATGAGCTGAATTCCTATTCCAGATAAACTGCCTTAACTTTATTTACAGAGCTGAACCTTTTGTTATTAGACAGAAAGACAGACAAACAGTTTATCTCCAGCATATTTTTCATGCACAGTCCAGGCAGTATCTTGTGACCAGATTCGCAGAACAAATATTTTAAAGTAATGTACAACTTTAGAAACTAGGTGGTTAAAAACAAACAATGGACTTAATGGTGACTTTAAACAGAAAACAGAAAGCAGTTTGGTGGAATATCATAAATCCAGCTGTTTCATGTTAGCCACTGATTCAGACCAGCTAAATTTACCCAAACTGTCCCAATCAGACTATTTGTTTCTTATTTTTTTAAAGTTCATCAGGAATTAGCATATTTTTTAAAATTATATTTCTATTTTTCATAGTCATAACAAAAGAACTTTCAAAAGAGCTGTGGAGCCTCATTAATCACCTTTTCGTCAGAGCTAGATCATATTTTCAATGATGGGAAGTAGTTGTCACAAAATATTGCCACAAAATATTTACATGCTTATCATCAGCAATAGAGGTGGTTAAAAAAGCAAGTGGTTCAACTTAACAAGCCAACAAGCAGCAACTTGTGGATGAAGTTTAAGTATGCTGAAGAATTACCAGCAGAGCTCAAAACAAATAACATCCTTTTTGTTTTTTTTTAATTGTAATGATCCTGACTCCATCTCTACAGTAACACGCTCCAAATCTCATCCCGCTTCTGGCCGCCTATGAAATTTCCCACTGGCCTCTCCTCTAGACATGCCCTTCTATTCCTGATATTGTCTTTTCCATGTTATGTCTTTTTCTTTTAGACCGAATGACGTTTTCCTCTCACCTGGACATTTACTAATTTATACTACTTGAATTCAGCTTAAAACCATGGAAAGCAAAGTCCTCATAGCACGCAAATGTCATGGTTTGAGTTGTTGCTTAATGTTTTTGATCCCCAAACTGGTACTTAGGCAAAAAAAATTTACAGGAAATATATTACTGATGGATGTAATGTAAGATTAATGGTTTTGATATGGGCACTGCCTTTTGGTAAAGGAGTTGGCTTTGTGGTATAGTTTTTTTTTGCCAAAGATGCATGGGTGGGCTTGCATACACCCATAACTCACAATCAAACTGTTGTGCACTATCAGGAGGAAAAAATCTGTTGGCTGAGAAAAGAAATTAAAGACGATGCATTTCAATCCCAAGGAAGAAGTAGCAAAGCAACCTAAATAAAGGCAAAACCCCTAAAGAGAGCATCTATCAGAAGATAAAAGCGGAATGTCAGTGGTATTTTATGATTTATAGTAGTTCTGCAGTTGCAGACAGTGATGTGTGAATGTGATGTGTTTTCTCAATAGGAGAAATAAGTGCTTCAAGTTGATCCTTAAATAAATGCAGAAAGTGCTGAAAAGCATGAGCACAGACTATGGCTTGAGAAGTGTAAATAGAGATATGAAATGACTGCTCTTGAGTACAAGTGTCTGGGTGATAGAACAATGAGAATGAAAAGGATATAGTGCTCCTTAAAGAGTTTACTGTTTAGTGAGGAAAAAAATGAACACACTGTCTTCAGTCCTACACTCCCTCTTTTTCCTGCCTTTTATCATGTTGCCAAAATTGTTTGCTTTGGAAAAATTATTAGGATTTTTAAAAATAACAACCCTCCTTATACCTTAATACGTTGTTTCATTTCTTCAAAGGGCTCAGCAAACATTGCTAAGCCTTCCTAAGAACATAGCTCTAAAATATTACTATGAGATTGGGAAACTGAATCCTGGAGATGAAACAACTCAACTGTGGTCTCGTATTTAAAGCTTCTAAGTGGCACTGTTGTACAAATAATGATTGTATTTTTAAACAATGCCATTAAAGGGCTGATAATGAAATCAAAGGTGGGACACAGGATTTGCTGCTTTTCAAATGTTGTGGGCCACAAATCCCACTGTAGAAATTGATCTAATAAAGTTCTTCTTTGTGTGTTCTTATTTGCTGTATGAGCCTCTTATCAATGAGTAATCAATTCCTGAACTATCAATTTTAAAAGTTTTACATTATGTCTCACTTGCACTTTTATCAAATGGGATTTATGATCCATTCTAAATATCTTGGAGTATGTTCTTGTTGTATGTTGAAAATCCAGTGTCATCTAAAGAGGTTCAAATACTGTTGGGTGTTCCATGAGTCCAGCAAAAGAACAAGATGGTCTCCACAGCTTTCTGACTAGGAAAATGTCCTTATGTGAGAAAACTGGTTCCAAAACTGACAAGTCAAACTGAAAGACTGAAGACTGCTAGTTCACTCAGAGAATCTCTTTTATTAATAGCAAGGTTTCTTTCATCATCAAGCTGAAGCGAAGTTAAGGGACCACATGAGTCCAATTTGCTGTAACTACAACATGTACATGTTTTGCTTTGTCTTAAAAGAAACCTTTAAACCTATGAGAAACTTGTAGAAAAAGGAAATTTAGAACACCCTGACTCTTACCTACCCAAATAGCTGAGGTTCAGGTTTGCCTCAGTATAGTAGTAAAAGGCAAAAATATCATTTGTAAGAATTTGTCAGAGTATGACAAATACCATAGAATACAATAGAATGCATAGAACTATGTATTCCATAGTGTGGGTAGTTATGTTTTCTGAAATGATGTTCTTCAGCTGGGTCATCCTCATACAGATAATCTGTTCTACAATTGTGTTTTGAAGATCTCAGAAAGCTTTTCTAAGAAACTAGTTTTTGTGGTATGTCTTACAGGAATACTTGTGGGACTGCTCTGCATCTTTGATGACTTTATCAAAAATTTAGGCACTGCTTAAATTACTTAATGGGCATATGCTTAATGGGAAGTCATCTTTTTCTGCTAACTCACAGAAATACCAAATCCAGAATTCTGGTTTTGGAACACTCCCTTGAGGACTTTGTGACCATAAACTAATAAACAGATTTTATTCATTCGCATGTTTTTTCCCCATCTCTGGCAGATAATTCAGTGTTCCACTCTAAGGTAAAATACGGTGGTCAAAATGCAGCTTCTTTCACGCCCTACAATTCACCAAGAAGCGTTGAGATAGATGCCAAGACTTTAAAAATCTTGAATCAAATGCAGAGGCTGAACCCCAGAGGTTTAAATAAGGACACTGAAATTTTTAAATATCTGGATGAGGACAACACTGTCACAGAGCAGGAATACTCACAGGCCAGCTGCAAATGGGTAAAAATTGCACTGAAAGCAATCATCTTGAGTGTATGAGGCAAGGACTCCCACAGTTTTCTTTCCTTCTCTCCAGGCTAGTAATAAAAATCCCACAGAACAGAAAAAGTTTCTTTTAGTTTGAATTTTAGATGTTAAAAAATATCTACGTCACTTTCATAGAGCACCTGATGAATCAGGTCTCAAATAACATGAAAATTCTTATATAACCCAGTAATCAGTGGACTCAATTATTTATAATATGCCAACAGTAAATGCAGGAGGAATTTATAATCATATTTTCATGGGGAGTAAGCCAAAACCCCTTCTGTAACTCAAACAAACTGCTTCGCTTTTTCATTTTGCACAGGTTTAAAATGCAAAGAGAAATGACAACATGTCAGATAAATTTCTCTTGTGGCATTTTCCACATGAGGGTGACGCAAAGAGAAGTCAGAAGATTAGCTTGTTATGCCCAGTGTATTTACAGTTACTGTACAGGTGGATTGTTACAATAGGCTGAAGACAAATTCTCTACAGAAAAAAAAAAATTCCCCAAAATTGCTTTACTAGGTACATTTTGTATTCTTCCTGTCAGTTCTCCACTTTTTTTGCCCTCTTCTCAAAATGATCTTTTCTTTCTCAGCATATCTCTCCAGTAGACTTTGTTTTTTTCTCATTTCCCTGCCTATTTTAGACTCCCTCAACAATAGAAATTAAGTGGGGTTGACTGAACTGGTTCAAACACAATAGAAATCCAGTTCCAGAGTCTCGAACTCAAAGACAGATTTCCCCTGACTGATGTCTACTAGTCCTAACTGTTTTGAGACAGTATTTTTAAATTACTTCTCAGATGTTTCTTCTTCGAGTGAAGTGGTCCCATTTGCAGCAGGGAAAGACACAATATCTTCTTCATTTCCTTGCTGTTCCTCAGATGCTTTTTCTTGTTGTCTTTCTCCTTCCATCTTCCATTCATTCTCATCCCTAGCCTGGTACTTCTCTTAAAAAGAGACTCCAGTTAGGAATGTGCTTGAGCACCCCAAAAACCGATCCGTGACCTGCTAAATGTCCCAGAACCAGCAGGGCAGTGTTCTACACTGGGATTGGTGACGTGGTAGCAATGTCACCAGTGGTCTGGTACTGGCAAGGAGAGCTCTCCCTGGAGCCCAGCCAGGCCCTTTGCCAGGGAACAGGACAGGAGCAGATGGCAGGTCCCTCCAGCACATGTTTGCTGCCTGGCATAGTGAGGTAGGGGAGGCAGGGGTTGATGACAGGAAAGGCTTTTTCTCAAGGTGCAGCAGTCTAGCTAAGGAAAAGTAAAGAAGTGACCGGTACACCAGATACTTGCAGCCTACTGAGCATTTTTTGGAGTCCTCTGCTCAGTGTGGTCACCTGACACCCTCCTGATCTACCTGTGAGCCCTCAAATCTCACACTCCTGCCCGGTTTTGATTTTGCTCATCGTGGGGTTTTTGGTTTGGTTAGTCTCCTCTGGGGAGATCTTGACACTTTGGTCAGCCTACTAGTGCCCCAGCCAGCCCTGAGCCAAGACTAACAAAAGTTTTCCTCCTCTCCCATTAATTTCTGCTCGTGAGACGGGAGAAAGGGTTGACACCCCAGGCACAGAGGGGGTGCAAACTGTTCAGACCAAGGCACAGCTGTAATTCCAATCTGTGAATGTGGGTTGTAGAGAAGAAAATCAAGATGATGTTTTTCCCAAGCCCTGCAGACAGGCCAGTCTAAGGACATACTGGAGAATGTTCTCTTCACATGGAAACATTTCACAGATTCCTGCAGACACTGATTCCTCTTCCACAGTCCAAATCCTGCTTTGGTTCAACACCTATGTTTATGCCACAGCTTTAAAGGCCAAGATCTTGACTCGAAGTGGTGCAAAAACTGCTAGGGTTTTTTCCTTGAATTCAAGGCAAAGAAACATTTTTTGCACTTGGGCAAAGGCACTTGTGTTCAGTGATGAGGCTAAGAGATTTGTGCTTGAAACATTCTTGGTAATACAACTTCAAGATGCTTGGCACAGCTGAACTCCCGTGAAAGAATCTGATGCAAGAAAACAGATGAAAGCTGCAACGTGGTTGAAGGGAATTGCAGAGATTGGATTGAAGACAGGATTTGGCCTCTACCACTGAACGTTCATGAGGCCAAACATGATATGGAAACTGTTTCAGTAAAATGTACTCCACAGAATCAACATGCCAGGGAGCCTGAACAGCTTCATTTATCACTGTTCCACTGCTGGTGCTTGTCTTTACACAGGGTTATAACTTTTTCCATTAAATCCCATGTATGACTCTGAGTCTCTATTTATTTCTAAGGATGCAGAAAGAAGATGTTTATAACCAAATATCTGTATAATTGTTTTTAAAAAGAGAGCTGTATGTTTAAAACCCTTCTGACCAGGAACATATGAGTTTGAATGTTGTTCTGAAGCCACTGAGAGTAATCACAAAATTGATTGCTACAGGTAGGTGTGGTGAAGAGGAACACTAAATATTAAAAATACTGTCTGTAGCATAGAAGAGTGTCTGAGGCAGTACCCTAGCTTTACAAATATGGAGACAACTATGGAAAACTTCAGACTCTTTGCTATCATAGAACAAAGTTAGTCAAGATGTAGCTGCTTTTTCACTCTCCATCTCCATGTGATTCCTTTGTGTGTTCCTTTAAAGGAGCCCAAATGCCTCTGGTAAGAATAGTTTTCCACCGTATTTTTCCCATACATTTGTTGAAGGTTGTTCAAAAAAAGATTTTACACATATACATTTATTTTCATATGGAAATCTTTAACTCATGAAATGAGTTCTTTGCTTTCATATTCAGTGTTTATTCTAGTTACACATTTTAAAAGTGATGATAACGATTTGTGCCACTAAACAAAGAGCACATTAGTATTGCAAGCAGTCATTTTCCATCCAGCTAAGCTTTCTTTGGAATGTAGCTGTCAATTTTTCCCTTTTTCAAACCCTGAAGGAAGTATCCACATTTATTCAAATAAAAGATCCAAAATCTTGGACTCCTTAGAGCAAAATAAGCCAGAAGGTGGAGTTGCAACTGTAATTATGATCCCTTCAGTGCCTGAGGACAAGGTCTTTAGCTAACTAGATGCATTCCACTGCTACCAAGGCAGTCTGTTCATGTTTAAAAATGTTTATTTTGCCCTATCTAGTTGTAGGTCTCAGTGTTATTGACAGATATAAGCAATGTGTGCATCCAATAAACATATGAAAAGAATCATTGAAAACATCCCTTTCTCAATGGTCCAACATCAGGTTCAAAGGATCTGTTTCATAAGCTACTACCTATTCTCTTATTTGATGTAAATGTGATAAATTTAATGCTTATCCCACCCTAGCAATAGTTTTAAAGTTGTTTTAGAATTGTACATGTACTTAAAATAGAATTAATCAGATCAATTTTACATATGAAATTTTACAAATTACAGAGATCAGGGAATTGTTGAGATCAGAGAAAAAGGGAACCTTCATGCAATTCAGGTTATAAGCAGGTTGTCCTGAGAAGAAAGGGTGGAAATACTACAAAGCTACAGTGCCATGAGAACATTTTCTTCTCTCAGCTTCCCACTTTTTGTGCAGTGGGTTCTGGTGAGAGTCTGCTTTTAGATTCACTTGCACTTACAACCATTCTAGTGTTCTTTGCTACAAGTAAATATTACTAAAGATGGAAAAAAGCTTTGTACTGTGAGCTGAGAAATACTGCACAGTGTAACTCTGCCTGCCCATCGTCTCAACCTTTTCAGTTTGAAATGGTTGGGGAATTTTTTTCATGGAGTGAAAAATTTTTGACATTATACATTGCACCCTCCTACCAAAATGTGATCAGCAGAGCTCAAGAGTGACTGGCTCAATACCATAAAAATTAGCACTTGTTTGAAACGTGAGAACATTGTCTTGTTGTAGGTATTCAAAAATGTCAAGATTTTTCACTGTCATTTACCTATTTCACTTCGACAAAATTCATGCCATAGATCTGAGATAAGCTGTTTGGTTGTAAAACTAGTGTGAAACTGGGCTTACAGTAAAGGAACTGAAAACTATGAATTATTTAGACAACTATGAAGCAATTTTATAATTCTGTTATACTACACATTACCTCCTCCAAAGGCTTGGAGGTTCTGCATGTGTGCATGCAGGAGTGTGCATGTGTGTGCACATGAACATGTGTGTTGTATCTATACAGGCTTCTCATGGCAGTGGAGTTTTTTAAACTGCAGTCACACACCTCCAAAAAGCTGATCTGATACCTCAAAAAAAGGTACCAGAAAAGCTGTTCATACCTCAAAAAAAATATTGCACATGTCTGTCCCTCAAGCTAGATGAAAAGAGCATTCCAGCCCGTTTGGGATTGGAAGGCTAGAGACAACAGAAGATGTGACCTGGATGGTGACAGAGCTAGGCCAGCAGCAGCTGAGCATGACCAGGATCCCTGTGGCATGTGGGGGTCAGGAAGGCAGCTGGATGGACGTGGGGAGGAGGCGGTGTGTGTGTGGGTGCATGTCTCACCTCACTGCCCTTCAGGAGCAGCAGCCAGGGAAGCAGAGCCCTGCCAGGCTGGAGCAGCACGGCTCGATGGAATACACGCCACGCTACAGACTGGGGCTTGGAAACTCTGAGTAAGAAAAGTGCCTGTTGTTTGTTTCTGCTGCATTCAGAGAAACAAGATTCTGAGTACATGCTTTGTAAATAAACCAAAGACATTCCTGACTCCTATCATCAATTTCTCCTCCTAATGGAAAAAAACCAGCAAGTTTCCACTCTGTGAATAGGGACAATATTATAAGCATAAGCACAGGGCCAAGTCAAGTGTTGTCCTCACTTATACTGGTACAGCCCAGCTCACATCAGTGCAGGGAAAATGGTTCCTCTACAGAAGAGTCAGAGAGATACTTTCTCTCGTGTTTGAATTTCCAAACTCAAAAAGCTATGTGGAGGGATCAACCGTGCTCATTCCTTTGGCTGGAAACAGAGTTGTGCTTCCAACAAAGTGAGTAGAATTTGATTTCTCTGAAAAGTTTTAATTTATGGACCAGCATTTTTCTAGTCCTGAATGTATGGAGTTAGTTTGCTCAAATCCCTTCTTCTTCAGCCTTCCCAAATGAAAAGCAGTTCTCATGTCGCCATACCAGGCTGCCTCATGAGGAGGTGTAAGACCTGACTTTTTCAGGCTGAAATGCTATGAAGTCTTTTGGGTAACATGTAGTGGGCACTCCATTTCTGATTGTCAAAAGTAGTTTGCTGTAAGTGCATGTTTTTGGACAATACAATTATATATATTTATATTAAATATATACTGTAATGTCTATTTTTATTATAAATACTACAACTGGAGGGAGAGATAAAACAGTCCTCCTATATGGCAAGCTTGAGTCATGCATGGTTCATGAACAGCAAGATTTTTAAAAAGACCTTGGAATAAGTGTAACTGCTGGCCACATACATTCTTTAGGGTTGGAGTTTATTACCTTTTGACAATGCATCCTCCATATCAATGCCATATTACAGTTAAACACTAGCAGAAGCCTTGACATTTTCTACCATCTGTTACAAAATCACCTTTGAAAAATCACCTTCATTCCAATAAAAGCATTGCATTTAAAGTCTTCTAGCTTTTCCTCCTGGGATACTGCAACAAAAAAAGTACGTATGGGGTTGAGTGCAGTCACTTTATAAGGGGTTAAACTGAGTAACAGCACGCAGGGTTGTACAAAGGGTGCTCATGCAAGAGCTTGGCCACTCTGATGACATCTTGCAGGAAGACAGGGAGGAGAGCATAGAGGAGACATTTAGGGCTGGATCAAACAGCCCTAAATTTGTCTTTGTCCACAAAGACTTTCACTAACCCTCTCTTGTACAAGAGAAGTCCTACTGCAAATGTAGGGGTCCTGACCACTGCACTAGCACAGATAAAACAGTTAAGCTAGTGATAACTAGACTGTGGACTAGAAGATAGCCTTGTCAGTCTTACCACTTCCACTTTCAAGAACCTACCTCTTAACCCAATTTCTTGCTTGGGGTATCTTGCAGAAATAGGGCAGCAACCAAGAAAGCAGAGTAGCCCAAGTGGTGTTAAAGAATGGCCAGAGGGAAATTTGTTGGTTGGTGCCTCTACAAAACTACAGAAGTTAGGAAGACACAAAAGATGTCACCATGTACTGGAGAGGAAAAGAAATAACATCTCTAATAAAGACAAATTCTTACACAGCATTTGGTCTGTAGTTATAAGCAAGGAGGGAACAACAACCCCAAATTTGAAAAATCGTAGTTCTAAAGGAAGTTGACTTTAAAGTCCAGATAAACAATCAGAATAAAGGAGGGATTGTCCTTCTAGTCTCATGACTTCTGCATTCCTGAATGTGTGGTGGCCCAGATTTAAGAAATGGGAAAGGATGAGCTTTCTTTTAAAAGCAGACAATTGAAGTGAAAGCAGGAGGACATGGCGGGAGATGCATGGTAGGTTTATGGCTCGCCAGCACAACAGTGAGTTCTACATAGCTCTTTCTGGTAGGAGGCTGTCCAGAGATGAAGTGTAGAGAAACTAGGGAAGAAGATCAAAGTCAAAACCTGAAAGAGCTCTTAAAAAATCACTAGGGGAGCATAAGAAGGGGTTTCCAGAGGACTTGTTAAAAGAATGATTACAGAGTTGAGAGAATCACAGAAGACAGAGGAGACAAGAAATAAGATGACAGGATTGCAGGAAGGTGCTCCAATTGATGAGAAGAGAGACAGAACATGAAGTTGGGAAGAACAGTCCAAAAGGAGTAGGACTTAAGCAAAAGAGATGGGGATGGGGATTTACAAGGTCTGAAAATACTTCAGAGATGCAGATCCCACTTACCCATAAGGCATTTGTACAATTGATGAAGTGCAAGTCCAGTTACACCCCTGCCTCAACACCTCCCAGTCAGCCAAGGATTTCTCCACTCAGCTGGACTGATAACCACTTCCCAGCAATGGAAACCCCACTGCCTGCTGGGTGCCCCAGTTCTCTTCCTCCCGCCCCAGCTCCACCTGGTCCCTCTCGCTCCCGTGCCCAGGCTCTGTGCTTACCCAGCCCTGCATTAAGCCCGAGTAGACCTAACCCAACAAAGCAAATAGTTTTCCACCAGCTTAGTGTACTATTAGGCAATACTTTAAATAGCAAAGAAAATACATGGGATGACATATGGAGACACTTTCCCACAGAGGCATTAAAGGGAGTTTAGTACAGTGCTTAGTTTCAAGACGTATGAGTATCTTTGAAGTTGGTAGCCCCACCTTTACTACTGCTTGCAGTCTCAGAATACCAGATGGAGAGCAGGAGAGGCCAGTGTTTACTCTGAGCAACAAAATAAAAAGGCTACAATGCTTAAAAGATCAGAGATGCACAGAAGCATGTTATTTCTGCTTGTACTAAAAGCTTTGCCAATTGAAATAACAAGTTCTCATCACACTGTTAAACCCCTCACGTGTTTAACCAAAACTTAAATGCATCAGGTGTATTTGGTCACAGACACAATATAACAGATCGTAACTGTGGAAACAAAAGCTGCATCACAAAAGACAGCAGCACTAGGCAACATCCAGTTGTGATAGAGCTGCCTGGCAGTCCCTGCAACATCCAGGCTCTGTGGGATCAATGTTGGGCTTTGGACTGCATGCTGCTGTGAAAAAAAACTCTTCTAAAATCTTAGAAAATGCTTCATCCAGCAGCAAAAAAATGTTGTTTGGTCATATATACATAGATTTAGATTGGGAGTGTAGAGTTATTTATTCTAACTACAAAATTGTCATTGGATTTTATGGGAGTATAATAGAATGTTAACAGTGCAAACTACTGATATTATTAACATGCAATGTAGTTATTCCCCACAGAACACAGAAGGATGAAATTAATATGATGAAGGTGTATGTGTGGAGGTAGCTACACACTGCAATAGTACATTTACCTACAGCCAAGACATACAGGGACTCCATTTTTATTCCTTCCTCCATTTGTGGAGGAAGGAGTAAAGGCCCAGAGTTTCATTCTCTTGGCTCTGTGTTTGCTGACAGAGCAATCATTCATTTTAGCCATATCCAAGTCACTGTTCAGCCTCACCTCAGTGCTTACTGTCAGCACTTGCATTTTCAAGACTTTGCAGTGATGCCTGTTCATCACGAGCACGGTAGGATGCACACTTGAGCTCAAAAGGCCATGGTACACGCTTATGTAGCAGAAGGAACTCTTTATTTGGACAATGAGTTGACACTTGTCACTCAGCTTTCTGACCAGAGTTTGGGAAGGGCAGACAGCCAGGGTACACACGCCAAGGGCAGCTGTGTCATACCTGTGCCTGGGCTGGGAGGGCATGGCCATAATGTGGTGCTGCCCCAGTCTGTTCAGGTTCACAGCATTTTTGTGGAGGAGGGACACTCATGGAAGCTCTGATCTCCCCAGGCTGCACAGCCCATGCACCTGCAGTGTGTGGGGGCCCAGCCTTCCCTGCTGCAGGCAATGTGAAGTGTACAGGCAACAGAGAGAAAGGTCCACAAAATCTGTGGAGAAACCACAGCCAGGGTGCAGTGAGCCACTCTTGATGGCAGAGCCAGGGAGGGAAGCAAGGAGCAGAGCTCCCTTTCAGCAGAAAGCTCTCTGAAAGTGCTGGCCAGTAATTCCAGGCAAAGTTGTTGCATGGTGTTGCTGGTCCCTCACAGGGCTCAGGAAAGCTATTTATTCTTTGTAAACAAGCAGGATTGCAGCAGAGAATTACCATCAATCTCACATCCACAGGAGGCATCCAAAAAGGTCTTAGATGCTGCCTCACATCTAAGACTATGACAGTGGAGCTTGTCCAGTTTCTAACATCCTGAAACACAGAGCTGGACACTGTCCCACCCTGCTGGCATGAGGAAGGGACTGTCCATCCTACAGCAGCCTGGCTTGGCCCCAGGACCCCACACGTGGGGTTAAATCCCCAGGGACGCATTGGGGTTCTGACGGTTCAAGGCAGCAACTTCAGGGTAGGTCTGGTTGAACTACTCATCCTTTGTACAAAATTTGTAGCATCTGCCTTGGATAGCTTTAGTATTGCTGATATTTGAACACAATCAGAGGTGACAGGTACAATAAATCTCTTTGGAACAGCTTTACCTGAGAGAGAGAGGCCAGGCCAGGCCCATCCTGCAGGTACCTCACACAAGCAGTCCTTAACTACTTCTCTGGGGGTGAGGTTTTCTCTTTGATTAGGGTGAGCAGGACCTCACCAATGATAACCTCACCTTTCTGTGGAGCAAGGCAAGGTAATGAAGTTCACAGCCCTCCTGGCCTGGCCAAAAACATAAGGTACTTTAATGCAAAGTGGTACTTGAAGGCAGCTTAGAGCAGGAAAGGCAGAAGTTCCATCTCAGGTCCAAACTTCAGATAGAAAGTGCATGGACAGAATACAATCACTCACTCATGCTGATCCACTCTCATTGGCATGCCAAACTCTTTGGAAAAATTATGTGGGATCTTTGTCATGAGTGACAACGGCTGATTTCACATCTTATCCCAAAAGACTCCACTAAAGATCCTGAGGAATTTCTTAAGTAACCACATATGTTGAACTGTTACTTATCTTAATGAAAAAAAGACAGTTACTTAACAGAAAGATATCCAGAGATGAGTTCACGCTATGGATTATACAATATGTATACACACAGCCCCAC
>VWZS01006638.1:694330-717329 GCA_013397075.1 Rhabdornis inornatus
AAAAAAAAAAGGATACCGTTCTAATTCATACAAGCACAAAATTTCCATCTGAAAATGCTAAACATAATTGTTTCCCATCATTTGAAGGAAGTCCTGGCTCCACTGAAGTCATGGCAAAACTCCCATTGACTTAAATGAATCAGGACTTAAACCTTTGCCTTTAAGAACATGCCGAATTATTTTAAAATTTTCTTTAAAAAAATTTAAAAGAAAAATCTGCTTGTATTTAAAAGTTTTGAGGCCAAGTTTTTTCCCAGAGTGAATTACTTCAGCCTTGATATAAATCTATCAAAATAGGTTTAAAATATGTAAAGATGAACATGCCCTTACAGAATAGCCCCGCTCCCTTCAGCTCAGGTTCATGCAATAGAACAATAAAGTGAAAAAAGGAGAAAACATAAAATTACAGACCAAATAATATCCGACCTTAGGGATATAATCTGCAATTTAGAAATATTCAACATACTGTTATCCTAAGTATTTAATAGAACAAGCATTTATTTCCCCAGCTTCAATTTTATTCAAGTTCCCAATGTTCAAGAAATGGAATTCATCTGTTACCTCATACAAAATTAATTAATTACAAATACTTAATCTGAGTAAAAAAGGCACCTTTTCCATTTCATTTAATGTCTTGCATAATACAAGAAATTTGGCAGACTAAAGGTCAACCTGTCCCTGTATCCTGTTTTTGGCAATTTTAAGAGCATTGCTTTAAAGACAAAGTATAAAGCCAGGACAAACATAGAAGTATCACATCAACATCCTCTAAAATGCAGCAGATTAAGAAAGATCATTTAAAGATTTTGTTCCTTCTACAAATTCAATTGAGATTTTCTGAATCTGTTCTGTATTTGACAATATTGTCCTGTGGAGATCAATGAACTAACGCTGCAGCTTGGTGTTAGCGTAGATCATCTTGAAAATTCCACTTAAATAAAATATTTGCATCCTTTGCATTGTAATCTTGATTCATTTGCAGTAATGCTAATCAAGAAAAATTTCTTCTGTACTTACACATCTAAGTAGAGAAACAGCTAGTGTCTTTTGACTCCATCTGAAAATTAACCAAGCCCCTAAACTCAAAATAATAGAAGTCATGCAGTTTTCCCAGATGCATTTACACAGCTCACTGATCATTGCAATAATAGTAGGACATGATGACAATACAATTTTTATGTATTAGTTACAGGGATACCAAAGGTTAAAAAAAAAAGGCTCAGTACTGCAGAACATTATAGAAACTATTTCTCTACTTTCTGATTATGATTAAATCTTGGTGTGCTTTGAAATCCCTGATGTGTAATGCAAACCAGGATTTGGGGTGTTAGGAATGCATCCCCACCCTTCTTCCAAAATGCTCTGTAAATTATCATCTGCAGACCCCAAATCCTTGAGTGGAGGGGGGAAGGAAGGAGAGGAAGGCAGGGAGTGGAAGAGGGAGAGGAGGGGGAGAGAGAGAGGAGAGAGATTAGAAGCACTTTTCACCTCTTGGTCCCGTCAGTGTGCTCAACGCCGAGAACCGTGCTTCAAATCCGGTGTTATCGTTAGGCCTGATTCAAAGGAAGTGAAATAGTCTACTGAGAAAACAGTGGAAAAAGTAAAGGTCCTGAAGAAGTAAGTGCTGCATGTTGAAACGTATGCATGTCACACCCCATTTGTCTTTCATATTGAAGAATAAAGCAGCCTGTCCCGCAGCAGTTATTATACACCATATTCTTTATTTTAAAAATGCAAGAAATTTGGCACAAAGAACAAAAAAATCAACTGATGAAAAGCATTTATGTCATGGTTTAAATTAAGACCTTTGTAATGCAAGAATTACATCAGCAGTGGGCTTAGCTTAATGAAAATAAGACTGTGTTTTTAAAGACCATGAACGAACAAATCCCCTCTGCTTTCTGAAAGAGACAAAATGCAGATATAGACAAATAGATAATTTAAGCTGAAATCAGAGCAAATCACACTTTGATACCTTTAGGAATTACTGAAGTTTCTGTTTCACTGGCAATTCTGGGTCAACGAAGTCAAGCGAGAAGTTATCTTATATTCACATGTGGATTTGAAATATTGTCGGGGGATATTAGGTATTACAAAGTCTCTTCAATATTGTCATTGCTTGAACTTCTGGTTAAGATTAATTGAAATTTTAGATTCTCTTCTCTTTTGATGTGTTTTTGTTTTGGGGTCCACCTAACAAGAATTAAAGGGACAAATGTTCTACATTATCAACTACTTTAAATGTTTATTGGCATATTATTTTGATATAGTGATGGTTGAGGATTTAATTAAAAAAAATCATTTTGAATGAGAAGAAGTGAATTAATATGAGCCATTTGGGGCCACTAGCCATGATGTAGTAATGATTTGATTAATGTGAAAATCTACGGGTGGAGGTAACAAAAAGGAAGTGAAGTCTCTCCTCTTTGATGTGTATTGTTTGATATAAACTTTTGTCCTCTATTCTTTTCAGTCTGCTGAATGGCTTATGCAAATATAAGCAGCAATTTTTCTGATGCAAAAGGAATGCTGTAAAGCAAGAAAAAAATAGTTGTTTCTAGTAGAAATGAGAATAGAGTTCAAAATCTAGACAGAAAACTTTCTACTGTAAAATGGCGAGTATAATTGTATATTATTTTTATATTTCTATACTGCATGAATACGACAGAAAACTGCAAAGCAATTGGATCAGGTCCATGTTTTGCTGTTATTGATGACAAACGCAGCTGGTTCAGCAACAAAACATCGTATATGTTTCGGGGGTGTGTGTTTCCAAATATATATATATGTGTTATCCACCTTCTATAAAAATACCATAGGCAACTGAAAAAAGTTGATTTCATTATCTCATTCTTCAGAGGGAAAAAAGGGCGATATTTCAATACTCTGTTACTTTTTGTGTATGAACTAACTGCGAACTGACCATCCACATGTTGCAGAATGAGTTACATTAAATATTATATTTAATAAGATATATTAAATATTGAGGGATAAAAAGAAATTAGATGGGAATACACAGCACAGAATGGACACCAATATTTATGTTTCATAAGCATGTTTTGTTTGTGTGTTATTTCTGAACAATGTGATCAAGCCACTGTCAGTACTCAAGATAATGATGAATATTAGCACTAGTCGATCTAGTTTGAAGATTTTCTGAATTTGTTATGAAGAATAAATTATTTCTTATCTGGGCAAAACTAGCTATCCAAATCTTGAAAGATCCTTCAACAACATTTATCTGTGTGTCTGTTGGGGTTTCCAGGAAAGTCTGTTCTGTGATAAAACAAGCCTTGTTCTGTGTACACTCTCAGTAATGAAAAAATGAGCAGCAGAGGCTGTCTTAAAAAAAATGGCAGTTTTTTAGAAAATAATTGTCATCTTTCACTTCCAGAGAACTTCTGATATCTGTTTAATTTTCAAAAACACAGTTAACAATTCACTTTCATTTTCCACTTCCTTTGGGTTGTGGGAATGAAAGGGTGAAGGGAAGGGGTGAGGAAGGACAGGGCCTGAATCTGCAGCCAGAGCAGGTCAGCAGCCAGGGCTGGTGTCCATGAGCCCTGCTTGAAAGCAGCAGCTGCAGGGCTGGAGCTGATGCTAAAGGTGATCTGACATGCAAGAAGGAAGGGAGATAAGAGGGTTGGATTTGCTGCTCCTTTTATTTGTGCACACACACACATTTCTTATTGATCAAATACAACCCTTCCTCTCACAATTGGTGTCTCTCAGGGAGGACTCAGAAGGCTGTTAGGAGTCTGCCCATTCCTTGAAAAATGGCATACAATACACAGTGTTTACCAAGAAATCCCTCCCTCTTGCTGAGTATTGTTTTCAAGAAATTTAGGTAGGAGGTAATGAAACAAAACAATTTCAAGCTGTCTAAATTGAAAAAAAAAATGGGGTTTCTTCCAAGAATTGTTTTCCCTTTGGTTTCTGTAATGTCATGCCAGATATATTGTGCTTGCATCATCTCTAATACCCACAATCACCAGGAAATAAAGGGGGTCAGTACCTACCTTCCTTGCAGCAAAAAGGAGAAAAATATGCCAGTCTTCTTTTATTCAAGAGAAACCCAGGCAGCAGAAGAAAATACTCTAAAATCTAAACCATGGATCACCTTGAACAAAAGCTGATGCCAACATTGGTGTTCTCTGATGGGATGGCAGCTGTGGGGCTGGGGTAGGAGGCAGAGAAGGTTGGTTCCCATCCAGGATTTCCTCGCCTTTTGTGCAGAGCAGTGTCTTCCGCTGCCCTATCGCTGTAACACTGCAGTCCTTGGATGTGCAGCAAGAGCAGCCTTTCTCATTGGGAAATCAGCTACTTCTGTTCCACCAAAGGACTTTCACAGATGCTGCTTGTGAAAAGATAAAGTCTTTTCACCCGGTCACTGCTAGGTGGGTTTGAGCATTAAGCTGCTCTCCTATGCTGCTGAAGTTTCTGAGCTTCCACAGCACTTCCCTGGACAGAACGGGCACCAGCATGAAAAACATTTGTACCAAGGAACTCTTTCTTGTGGGCAAGGTTCTGACAGCTGAGTATGCCAGGCGGGATCCTGAGTGTGGGGTTTCAAGCTGTTGTTTACGAAGCAGATATTGCTCCTGATGCGCTAAATCAAAACAGCAGCTCTTAAAATGCGGTCAACAAAACATGATTTCTGAAGAGCTGGCTACTCACCTGGTACTAAATTCCTTCCTTCTGCTAACTGCAAAATTGCATTAGACACAGACAAAAATCTACTAAAGGTTTTCCTTACATTAATTTTCTTAATATTAATTTTCCATGTCGGCAAGGGTTCTCATTACCGCAAATATGTTATGCAACTGTATGGCCAGATCTGCACCGCAACTGCTATCTATTAAGGTATAAGCCACATCATGAAAATATTAGAGGATGTCTGCATTAAAAAATGACTATCTCCTGTTTAAAGCAGATTTATATTAATAGGAATTCTCAGCCTAAAGTGTTTTGGGAAAACAAGCAACCCCTAAGAAGCTTGGTGTGGAGCTAGGGATCGCAGGGCCTGATCTTTGGAAATGTGTGCGCTCATGAACAGATTTATCAGAAGGAGGCAGAAGCCGTGCGGGGTTGCAGGGCTGGCTCTGGCAGATGACAGCAATCTGTGTTTGTAAAATGGCTGCGCAGGCAGCCCTGGGAGGGCGAAGACTGCACCTTGGTACGAGCCAGGGGCAGAATCGCACTCACCAGCAAACCTTATCTGAATACGTTCATGTTCTTTTTCCTCTAGAATACGGCAAAAGGTGCTACAGCTCTGGACTTCAAAGTTTTAAAAGTTATTTGTAGTTAATCCACCTCTGTTACAAGCTCTAACAAGAACTCTGCCCATGCTGTAAAAAGCCACTAATAGGACTACCTTGACTCTAGAGCCCAACAGACGCCTTTTTGATGAACAATCAGCACCACCTTCCCCAGCTGCATGGTCAAATTACAATAAATGGCAATTAGCAAATTATAGCTTAAACAGTCTTCCTGCCTGCTTGAAAGGGAAAAATTGGTTACAAATGCATTTATGTATTGCTAAACTTAATTTTATTGCATCATAGATGTGTGAATTCTTTTTCCATAGAAAAAGAAAAGTCAAACTTTATCCTTCTCAACATCTAAAGTTGAGCTTCATGCACAGATGCATACTTACACACAGGCAAATTTTTGCCCTTCCACATCCAGTGATTTCAGTCTTTTAATTTGTAATTGTCCTGACACATTCCTGCTTCCATTTATTTTAATTGTCTCGGGTTGTGACTCTTATTTGGAAACTGGAGCACTTGAACTAATTCAAAAGTACTTTCTGAAAGAAGTATCCTTCTGTGCAGCATTTCGTAACACTACTGTTGTAACATATTACAAATTGGTGTTGTCAGACCACCATAACAGTGACCGTCACTTCCCTGCTCTGCCCTTCTGAAATGTTTACTTTATCCTAAAAAAAAAAATATCTAATTAAGCCTCATGATCAGCCTCATTGCATAAATGAGTGTGAGTTGCCTTGGGTTTCTAACAAGACTATTGAAGCACAGATGGGTTAAATGAGTTGTTAAAAGCCACACAGTAGCTGCATTTTTTATTGTAAGGGCTAGCTTGAAGGGTAGCTTCACTGATTTAAAATATGAACAAAGGAAAGAGAATCCATATGAAAAACAAATGAAAAAAATTCACCCTCTGTGGACAAATTTCTGCTGAAAAGGATATGCACAGTGATCAAAGCAAATTTTAAAGAATGAACGTCTGGAAAAAAAAAACTTTAAAAGATGTTTTAGTTATAATAACGCAGTTATCCAAATGTCAGTGAATTTGATCAAAGCTGATCTACAGAGCTCAGGTTTAGCATTAGGTGAGTCATTTTCTTTTATTAGTGATGCTTTTTCATTCAAATGGGTAAAAAGGTGAGAGTTTGAATATGTTGAAGGTTTCATTGGCTTACAGTAGGGACAGACAAATGAGGCCCACCTAGTTTTACAATCTGGCCCACAGCTACTTTGTTTTTAATAAAATGCAGCATATTGAAAGGGCATGTCTCAACATGTCTTGACCCATCCAAACTGGATCAAGATGGAGAGTCCCATATTGAAACCAGTCCACTCCCAGGATGGGTCCTATTGTCCTCAGGGAGTGGGAAGAGTCACCACCAAGCCATGGGGCAGACACCAGCCAGCCTTGCTCCTTTCAGCCATGCACCCATCCCTCTCCTGACTGCTTTGAGAGGAATATATTTTCAGGTTTCAGTGCTGTAGGGAGTCCTGGCAGTTTATTTGACCATCTTGACCAGCTTTTATACTACCACAGTCTGTCTACGTTGCCAGTGAGAGCAAGGTGGAAGTCAGAATGGTGTTAAGTTCTCAGGGGCAATCCAATTTTGGGGCAGGGATTTTCTCCTGCACAGCACTCCAAGCACCTGTAAGAGAACAGTCCCTGGGGCTCTCCAAGGAAAAGGGATAATGCACTGGACAAAACCTTAATTTCTCCCCTCAAGAACCCTGAACTGTACCCATCATTGCTTCGAGGAGAATTTCAGGGTGCCTGTTCTGTTGCCTGGCAGAGGAAACACCTCAAAACTAGGTTTTAAAATAGAGTCAACTTCCTAACCATCTGTATTTTGACCGGGACACTGTAAAGTGCTTGGGAATTTGTTGGGACATTTAGACAGCAAACTGCGTGAAGACAGGGCATAGGTTTCTTGAGCATCGTTGGGAGGATGTTTACCACCACAAGACCCTCCTGCTCCATTAATCTCAATGCCTTTAGACAAACAGTATTAATAGCAGTGTTGAAGTTGAGGGCAGAGGAGCTGCTACTTTTCACAGCTTGCGACTGAGACTGTGCAGATGCACTTTACTGAGAGTTCTGTCATCTGCACTTTCCTGTTGCTGAAACCTGAAGAATTTTAGTCAAACTAGATTGCTGCCTGCAAGTGGCTCTAAGGCAAAGGCCAATTGAGCACAGAAGCTCCCATGCCATTCCCTCACCTGAATCAGGATTTTACAGTGGGGCTTTTAGGGGAATTAATCTGTTGTGCCCTAGAGTTTGGAGAGACAACCAACTGCAGGACAAGGTGTCACCAATCTACCCTTCGGTTGCTCTGTGGTGGCAAGTGTCCACCTGCACCCTCTTACATACAGAACCTTGTAGCAAAAGCCAGATATCTCATTCCCTGTGGGAGAGAAAAAGAGAGTCTGCATTTGTGAGCGTGTTAAAGATTAGAGCAGTTTCTGGGCAGTAGCTGAGGGGCTGAACTTCTACATCCGCCGTTTTGCCCGCAGTAACTTGTTCATTTGCCCACATCCCCACCTCCCAGCTGGAAAACCCTATTGAAGCAGACAAACAAGTGCTGCCTAGGTAAGGATAGACCTAGGCAAAGGCAGCAAGGTCCCCACCTATAGCCCTCACTCCTGTGTTGTAATCCCAACTCATTTGAATTTACTGAGTGATTTTAGGTAACTGAACCTGTTGTGCACCCAGAAAAGGACAGGACCACATGACTGCATTTCAGACTGATTTTTCGTTAAAAACTTGGTGTGTCTAGATTTGGTTTTTGTTTTAACTAGGCAAATGAGACCGAGAAAAATGTGAGGTGCCCACAGCTGAACTACTGAAAATCTGTTTTTAACCTTTTTAATGACAAAACTACGGTTGTAGCTTGGCAGGAACACTACATATGATAGTGTGAGCTGCTACATACCTCTTAAGGCAGCATTAATATCAAGAGCCAGTTTTTGAGAAATAAAATTAGAGGATAATAGGTGCATGACAAAAGAAGTTGGTGAGCATCTGACCCAATCACCCAGATTTGTTCAGTCATATATATAACTGAAATCCCCTCGAATGCTTCCTCGTTTTCCTAGCGTTTTTCTATTGTGGTTCCTGCCCAGGATCGGGCCATCATTTCCTCTGTGGAGTGGGAAAAGAAGACCACAACATGGAAATGAGAGACAGAGTCATGGGGTGCTCGTGTGCTTAAATGATTCATCCCAGCAGAACCAGCTCCTGGACTAAACCAGCGCTGGGTTTACATTGCACCCCAGCCAGGCGTCCTTTGAAGGACTCTGGAGGTCACGGCACCCTGCGGGCAGGTGCAGCGCATCTGCATCGCCCTCGCAGGCAGCCGGAGCACGCCCGGGGCTGGAGCTGCCCGTGAATCCCATCTGCCATCACAGCTGGGCCTCAGGGCCTTCCAGCAGGGCCCCCGAGGGTCTGCCTGCAGCCCCCCTCCTGCCCATGCCGGCGTGCCGGCAGACAGGGCAGTGCGCAGCCAGCGCAGCGCGGAGCCACAGGGCTGCTGGAGCTATTAATTAGGACTGTCCCCAGGGCTGTCTCCAGGGACACTGCAGCCTGTGACCAGAGGTGGTGTCGGGCTGCTCCCCCGCAGTGGTTTGGTCCCTTTGCTGGTGACACACGGAGCGCTGAGCCCAGCTGAGCTGCGGGGACACCCATGGGAGCCGGGCAGGACAGGGTGCCTCCTCAACCTGGGAGCGCTCACCGCGCTTGCTGACTGCAAGCCCCAAGATTAAGATAATCCAGCTGTCTGCCTATGTTTATCAAGCAAAAGAATTTACAATGTTTAAATAAAGGGACTGTGATATAGCGATGAAAACACCTAAAGCATGTCGCTTGTGTGGAAGATACCGAGTCTGAAGCAGCTGTGCCCGTTCCACACTCACAGAGACCCAAGTGCGAGCTCTCCGTTTGTGCTCAGCGTGGCACATGGAGGCCAGGCTGCTTTGAAGGCAGGCAAACTTGCATTAACACGATGGGAAGGAGTATCTACATTCTAGCTCACCAGTGATCCATGCAAATTGGGTCACCGGGAGATTTAGAAACTGTACCTTTCAATTCCAGCCAAAGAGATACATCAAGGCGCATTGACGTGAAGCACGACTGACACACCTTGAGGCATCTTCAGTGCACTGAGTGGTGGTGACGCCAAAGGATGTCAGCTGGCAGTAGTAGAGATAATGCCTTAGAAATAATCTCTGGGGGAAAAAAAGAAATAAAGGTTTTGCTTCCTTTTACACTTAGAAAAAAAGAAAAGCAAGCAATCAGTCAATCTACTTCCCCCAGATGAACAAATGGGTCTCCAAAGTGCCGCGGCGTGTAGGAGAGCCCTCACAAGCGCAGGGCGAGGGAGCCTCAGGTCAAGGCACTGCCTGGGGCAGCGGGAGCCTCGCAGCGCTGCCTGCGGCACCGCCGGCACCGCCCTCCCTGCCAGCAGGTCTCCTTCCCGATCCCATCCCCGAGCTGCTGGCAAGCTGAAGTTAGCTTGTTTCAAAGCCAGAAATCTGGGGGATTTCTGCAGAGATGAAAAGTCAAAAGACCTGGGGTTTGCAATCTTCTCCCAGCTGCAGCCCTCAGCCGTGTGAGGCGATGGAGCCACTCTCTGGATCCTACAAGAATTTCAGGAAAGCAAAAGTCCAGCTGCTCCCCTTCTCCTATTGAGAGGAGGCTGATTTCAAATGGAGTCTGAGGGCCTGGAGATTCACTTGGCCAATCCCAATTATCCCAGAGACTGCCCAGCACCATCTCCAATCCCCTTTCATCGTGGTCCCAATGGAGGACAGCTTGTAGGACTGTTCCTCATGTCCCCAAATCCAAGCCAGCCCTGCGATGGCTGCGAGGCCTGCCTGCTGGGGCTGGTGGTAGCCTGCAGCCAGGAGAGATGCCACCTTCAGCCAGCATTGCCGGGTCTGACCATCCCCTGGGGCCACTGCATCTCCCAGCCCATCATGCAGGATCTCCGCTGCAGCCATGACCTCCTGCCTGCTGTCCCCTGCCTGCTGTCCCCTGCCTACTGTCCCCTGCTGCCTGTCCCCCTGCCTGCCTGTGGGCTGGGGACACAGCCAGTGTGCTCTCCCCGATGATACAGCCATGCCCTGCTGCATACACTGCTCACTTCAGGTGGAGCTTGGTATTTCCTGTATCTGTAAATTTTAGATTAAGCTTTTTTAGTCAGTCTGTACTGCAAAGTTCTGCCCAAGTGCTGACAGAGGAAGAAACCTTCCCAGGGAAAGGTGACCATGCACCACTCCAGCTTGGCTGTGTAGGGGTGAAGGTGGAAGGCCACTGCTTTTGGGTCCTGCTCCACTCATCATGAAGTCCCAAGCAGTATTTGAATGCTGCACCTGGGAGACGGTGTTCAGGCTTGCAAGGGGGGCTCTGAGAAGTGGAAGCAGCTTACACTTCCATTGCCTTAATTCCGCAGATCTAGGAAAGATGTTTACTGTTCTCAGTGTAGATATTTTTGCATCTCATTTGGTAAACTAGGAGCTTCTAGTAAAAAGTTTCATAAACATTTGCACTGGGATTTTTGAAAATAGATATTAAAATCAATGTTTTATACAGACATTATGCCTTTATTTTGAATGTAAATAAGTATTTTTAATAATTTCAATAAAAATAACTTTTTGGCTGGTAGCTACCCTATTTTTGTCATAACTGCACTGTTTTAAGTTGGAAAAAGAACTAATACAAGTTTAAATGAGTAGGAAGGAAGAAATGTGCCATGAGGAAATATAAGCTGGAAACACAGTACAATTTTAAAATAAAGGAACATATGCCTAAACCCTTGTGTAATGCAGATTGGTAAATCCAGTCACTCCTCTACACTTTATGTATAGAAGACTATCTGCAGTTACAGTGCTAGGAGCATGCAGTGGTTAGAGGCTCTGAGCCACCAATGCAGCTTAGCTGACTGACTGCAAACTCAGTCTTGACGTTCTACCGCCAGAACACTGCTCCTGAAATCACTGGCTCCTCTTGATCTCCATGAGGGCCAAGTATTTTTGGGGCTGCAGTGCTGCTGACAACAGTGCTTCTACCCTGAGCAGCCCAGGCTGCCACCAGATGCAGGTGCCGCCAGCCCTGGTTCTCCTGGGACTATGCTGCTGGCTTTGTGTTAGAGCCAGCAGGCTTAAAATGGTCCAAATACATCTATGGCATCTGTTCTGAGTGCCACGCAGACATTACACCAATTAATGGGATCATCAAGGAAGGACCAGCACTGTGTGAGAAGTACCACACAGGGGACACGAGCTCTGGGTCAGGAAAGAGAGAGGAGCTCGTATGGGCTGGTGGCTGAGGGACAGAATGAGGCAACAAGTGAAAGCTGGAGTGGTTCAAAAGAGGGAACCAAAAAGCCAAAGCGAAGGAAGTAGCTCAGAAAAAGAGATTGAAATGTGGGATGAGACATGGGAAAGCAAAAAAGAAACAGGAGGGAAAAAGTAGGGAAAGAGATGGATATGAGACTAGGCAGGAGGCAGGGTGCAGTACAGGATGTCTGGGGTAAGAGGAGCAACTCCTGAAGCAAACATCCAAAAGTAGAGCAGAGGGGAGGAAGAAAGAAGAGGGAAAAGGAAGGGGAGAGCAGGCAGAGAGGAGTTCGATAAACCATGATTTTTCACGTTTTACTAGAAGGGACCCTGGGCCCCAGCCCTAGACCCAGGCAGATATGGCCATGCTGCATTCCTGGGGTGCTGCTGGGTGTTTGACACTTAGATCTGGGCCATGCATATTCCTAAGGCGGTACTAGTATAAAGCTGGGCTTTGCCAGCAAATTTGCACTGGCATTGGGTATAGCCTGTGCTGGCCTGGAACAGCATAACATGCCATTGCTAAGTAATATTTACTGCATAGAAAATGCACGATTAGCTGGGCTGGGCTGCTCTGCCATCAGCTGTGGACAGCATCTGTTTCAGCAACTGATGTGCAAAGAGCTCAGTTTTCAGATGCAACTTTGAGGGCTATCATTGCCCCTAAAAAATGGAGATTATTGTGACATTCTTCTTATCTGCTGTTCTTTTTTCCCTGGTATGTAGCACAGCTAGTTCTTTTTCCTGCTACAGCACTGCAGCTGCTGCCTCTAACACAGCAAAAGGTGCAGAATGAGCCATGCCAGTGCAGGCAAAAAAAAAAAAGCAGTGCCGAAAAAGAAGCGGCAGTGGGAGAGAGGAACACAGAGCAGCAGGAGGCAGGTGGTTTGGGAAGCTCTGGGAAACTGCAGAAGCATGAAACTGTGTGCTGTGTTCTGTGACTGAGCAGAGAACTTCCAGAGGGAAGGAGGATACTTCACAAAGGCACAAACGGCAGTCACAGGGACATTGCTGAATTTAGTGTTTGCATTGTGAAAGTCAGGATGGAACTTTATGGCTATAAAAACCCTAGCCCTGCCTGAAAAGTAGCTTTACAGAGCTTGTTTCTGTTCCCAACAGGTCTAAAACCAACAAACCATATGTGTATTTTAACATGTTCTTTATAGCTGCCTCTGAAATTTTCCAGGGAGGGATGAATTTTTAAAAAGTGAATGGGGCGTGGCAGTGCTATAGGCAAGTGTATTGATAGTAAAGAGAAATCCTAGATCATTCTCTGGCGTTTTAAGATGATAGCTACTGGTTTAAATATAAAATAACAGTCCATGGACCAACTGTTAGAGATGCTCATCACTGACCCTCTTCAGTAATTTGGGGTTTTTTCTGGCTGCTGAACTTTAGAAATCCTCAGAAGATAAATTTACAGTCTGTGTCTGCTCAGGGGGAAGATTATTAAACAAGCAACCTCAAACAATTAAATAAAACCTTAGCCATATACAATCACTTTAATTTCGTCCTTTGATATTGTTCATCTGATTAAGTTCTCTCCAAACAAACTCCACACAGAACTTGGCATATGAGGAGCGGACTAAGCCCATATGTATCCTGACAGGAGTGTTTACCCTAACGGAGTTATCCCAGCCTTGCCGCGCGTACTTGGGGACGTAAAACGGCCTGGGGACAGGAACTCAGAGAACAATAAGGATAGAGAAACTTAGGGGAAATAACCTACTGAGACAACAGGAATGCACTGGGAGCAGAAGAATCAGTCACACAGGAAGACATCAGATATTGGGAAGATGCCCATGGAGAGGGAGCAAAAGATGCCCATGAAGAGAGGTTGGAGAGGGGCGGTGTGGAAAGAGAAACATTTTGAAGACTGAGAACAAGGATTACCAACACAGCAGGGCAGAGTGTGAGAAAAGATATTTCTAGGGGAGCAGCACCCCAGCAAAGAAGGGGTGCAAGTCCACAGGTAATGAGGAGGACGAGACCAGATGGCACGGCATAAACTTTGATTAGGGAGGCTGCTGTTCAGCCAGCAGACCAGTATTTCTGGCTGCAGAAACATTCTTTCTTTCCCCATCTTCCTGGACAGGACCAGATGAGAGACAGGCCTTGACCACACAAGAAATTTTGAGTTTGGCACTGTCAAATCTGCTGTACTTGTGGAAATTCACCTCGCTGCCTGGTCTGGGGCAGAGCAGGGCTGGCTCGTAGTGCCTGCCCCATGGTAGCCTTCTGTGAAGGCAGTGCAGGCAGTGATGCAGAGCTTTCTGCACTGATGGTCTGACTGCAGCTCAGGCACTGCTGGGTTTGGTTTGCTACTAATTAACAGTATTCAGGCAGTTTGGTTCCCTGCTGAAGAACCAAAGAGGATCAGGGATGGGGACAGTGTAGCCACAGAAGCTCTGCCAGCACCTGTGCTTTTGGACATGCTAGGATCTGTGATCCTTCCCATGGATGGACCAGCCTGGAGTTCTGGTACCCTGCTAGAGGAGTGAAGCCCTCCCTGCTGAACTGGGTGCAAGGGGATTGCTCTATCCTTGGACAGGACTCCCTCGGCCTGGGGAAAAGGTTTCTCCCTGCCATTCTAACCTGGTCCTTAATTTGGCAGAGGAGTAGGGCGGGACAGTTGCCCCCAGACTGAGGAAGAGCAATTTTTGGGGCCCCAAACTACTCAAAACACTGTGGAGAGGGTACCAGAAGTGCCAAGATCAGTGGGATGGTGATGAGGGCATGTACATCCAAGTCACCCTGCAATATACCAGGGAAAATGCCTCAGTGTTGGCACAACACCTTTCCAGAAGAGTCCACAGGTGCTGGTGAGGGGCTGGCAAAGATGGCAAGGGAGGAGAGCCCATTGCTCAGTGGCACCATCCTGCCGGCAGCAGACCCGGTGCAGGCACAGAGCGAGCAGCCCGTGGGGTGCACATGCTGGGTCGCCAAAGCCACCCCGGCGGGTAGAGTGCCTGGGGGTCCCCACGGTGGGGTGAGGGTCTCCGGAGAAAGGGGAAAAATCCCTCTCCTCAGTGCCTCTCCGTCCAACCCCCTGGGCGTGACTTGTGCTCGGCAGGCAGATGGAGGAGGGAGCGGGGCGAGGGGATCCCTGCTCCCGGCGCCGCAGCTCTGCCAGGGCCCGCGGATGAGCCCGGGGCGGAGGGCGCAATTGGCGCCTCGCTGTTTGCTTCCAGAGCTGTCGGGAAAGAATCGTCTTCTGCAGGATAAAGTCCCTGTCTAGGCGGGTGAATTGCTCGTGTCCAAAGTCTACAGGCAGGAGTCTGCCTGCTGCAATCCGCGCGAGAGGGATAACTTTTACAATATACGGCCTGATTGCAAATAAGTTACTAATAAGCCGCTTTGGCGTAAGAACGGCTCTATGCATTATTTCCTAAGATCTGTTTATTTGCAAATATTTCTTTGTTTTTCTTCTTTAAAAAAATCATTCGGGAAAATTAGAAAAAAAAAAAGTACAGAAGTTAATATTTAGACATTCATACTATTAAGTAATAGAGCTATAAACTCTCAAATAAGGCACTTTCATTTTACTTAACAATAGATAACACAACAGCGACAGTGGAACAGACCAAACAAAAGCGATCACCAAAATTGTTGTGACAGTACAATTACCCGGCTAGGAAATTTATTCAATATGCTTTACCATTGCATTGACACAGCAGGAAAAAAAAAGCCCAAATGCTCAGAGAATAATACAAGAAGGCGGGAGGTATTTGGAAAAAAAAAATGATTTATTTTGAAATACATTTTTAAAGAGATACTTTGCCTCCATGATTTGTTATCGATGTGCATCTGACACGATACAAAACAAACAAACGAAGAAAAAAACACCTTCTGTACAGAGCTCTAAAATGAGCCGCGATTATCTACAAGACGAGCTTTACGCTTGGGTGTGGGTTGGAGAGGGGCCCGATCCTGCAGTCCGCACTCTCTAAACGAGTTTCGCAGACATGTGGTAGGAAAGCTTGGCCCCGAGTCTGCGTGCGTGTCTCCGTGTGTGTGTGTGTGCGTGTCTGTGAGTTCCTACAATACACTCCTTGAGTAAAGTGGGCAAGTTGGAGCTGCCGGAGCGGGCGCGGGTCCCTGGCTGCTCTAGAAGTCCTGCCGCGGGGTGTGAGTTAGACTGTGCCGCCGTAGATCACAGTTTCGCCTGAACACTTTGCCGCACTGCTCACAGTTGTAGGGCTTGATGTCTGTATGGGTAAGAAGGTGAGTTTTCAGGTTACTTCTTTGATTAAAGGTTCTTCCACATGTGGGGCATTTGTGTGGAGATTCCTGTTCAGATTTGAAGCAAGCAAAGGATTAATCCTTCACAAACCACCTGGTTTAACGTATTACTGCACTTTTTCTCATCGCAACGCACAACTTGAGATATCGGGGGAGGAAACGAACGAGAGGAACCCCGTGCGGCCGGGCGGCAGCCCACCTCTCCCTGTCCTGCCCCAAAAGCCTTACTTTATAGCTCTCGAGTCGTGATGTTCCGCGCCCCTGGGGCACACGGAAAACAGCTTCCGCGCCGCCCTCCCGCTCCGGGACCCCCGCTGCCCGCCCGACCGCCACGGCGACCCCTCGGCACCGCTCCGCGTCCCGCCGGGCCGGGCCGGCCGGGCCGCCCCGCTGCCCCGCGCCCGCCGCCACAGCAGGACTGCAGCCCTCAACGAAAATCGCCTCGAAGCAGCGGCGTGGACAAATCCGAACCCGGGGCTCACTCCCCGCCGCCAACCGCGTCCCCGCTGGCTTTAAGCCCGTCTCCCAAGGGCGCCGTTTTTCGGAGGTAATCACGGGCCGCTGTCCCCCCGAGGACCCACGGGGCCGTCCAGTGCCGGACCCCCCTCGCTCCCCTCCGCACCAGAGCCCTGTTCCCCCGGCAGCCACCGCCCCTGCCCCGCGGCGGCCCCAGCCGAGCCGGGCCGAACCGGGACAGCGCCGGCGGCACACGCGCTGAGAGGCCGCGGAAAGGCGGGCTCACCTGCATGTGTAGGGTTTTGTGGACCGCCAGGGTCCTGGACTGGCAGAAGCCCTTCCCGCACTCCTGGCACTTGAAGGGTTTCTCTTTGGAATGGATGTACCTGGAAGGCAACCCATGGGGTGAGCAGCGCTACCGGAGGTGCGTGGGCCACCCGACCCCAGACCCCACTACCCCAAACTCGACCCCCCCCAGACGCCCTCACCCTCCTCTTTCTTCTTTTCCCCATTATTATTCTGTGTTTGGTTAAACTTCTCGGCCGGTTCAAAACATTCGCAATAATTCGTATCGAAGCGTGACTGCACTCTCTGGTGCCAGACCGGGACAGCATCTGCGGCTGCCTGCCGGACCCGAGCCCGCTCTTCTCCCAAGGCGGAGAGGATTCTCAGCTGTGCGGCCGCGGGCGCTTCTCAGCACCGGCCGCAATGTGCAGAGATGGGTGGGGGATCAGCAGAGAAGTGCCCACCTGCGACCCGTCCTGTTCCCTGCACCCCCCCCGGGGTCATGTCTCAGAAGCACAAAAGCCAGGGGATCTTCATCTCCGGCTGTGAACCCCTCTGGGTCTCCCTCAGGCGGGTGCCCTTCCCACACAAAGCGCAGGTTTCGGCTACCCTGGTCCCTCCGTGGCCACGGAATATGAGCCGGGGGCTTTTCCTGAGCTGTTTCGGTGCCTCCTGGAGCCGCTGAGTCTCATCCCCCTCGAGCGGCTCACCCCACCCCGGCTGCCCATGGCCCGACCCCGGTCGTGGTGGTCCCTCACCGGTGGTCCCGCAGGTGGTCCTGCCTCCGGAAAGCCTTGTGGCAGATGTCGCAGGTGTAAGGCCGCTCGTCCGTATGGGTTCGCTCGTGGATGAGGAGGTTATAGGACTTGGTGAAGTGCCTGCCGCAGAACTTGCAGATGAACTCCTTTTTCGTCTTGGAGGGCAGGCGGCCGCGGGAAGGCTTCCTGTCCGGAGACAGCTTGCTGATGCCCGACAGGGGCGAGGCCAGTCCGGGGCTCAGCTTGGCGAGCTCCCCCACCTTGGGGGGGTCCTCCTGCGTGGCGGCCACGGCCAGGTTGGCAAAGTCAAAGCGGGGCCTGTCCTTGTGCAGTGCTGGGAGGACGTGGGCGATGGCCCCTTGCTTGGGGTGGAAGAGGTGCGTGGCAAAGGGGAGCGCGGGGAAAGGGAAGCGGGAGTCCACCAAGCCCTGCGCGGCCGCCATCTCCGTGATGGTAGAGCGGGTGATTTCATGCACATTGGGGTAGCCCAATGTCCAGTGGTTCATGTGCATGGTTTGCACGGCGCTGAGTCCGTACAGACCTTGCAACTGGTCCACAGCTGCGGGGAAGGTGTTCACAGCCTGGAGGAAGGAGTAGTTAGTGAGTTGCAGGGACGGGTGCAGCGGGATGGGGGCTGGCAGAGCCTTGCTTCCCATCTTCCCGAGGTGAGCGCGAGCCGGCGGAGCAGCTGATGCCTCTGATGGGCTTCCAAGACGGCAAGAAAATCCTGGGAAGAAAGAGGGAGAAAGGAGGGGAGAGAGACTTTTACTAGGGGCAGTGTGCTACCCCTTAGCCGAGGCGAGCGCAGCAGCGGAGCCAGGGAGGGCCAGGCACGGCCCCGGTGCGCTGCCTTGCCGCGGCCCCAGCACCCCGCAACAGCCCAGGCTCCCGCCGGGACCGGCGGCCGACACCGACCCATGGCGCGATCGCTTCGACCGGAGAAGCTAAAGCGTAGGAAATAAATAAATAAAAATAGGGCTCCCAAAACACCCACCGCAAATTAAAATAAAAAGAAGAAAATCCAGCACCGAGCCAACCGAAGGCGCCCAAATTCAAATTAAACGAATCGTATAAAAATACAGGCGGAACCGAGACGCGGCGGGGGACGAAGCCTCTCCGCTTTCCGTCGCCCTGCCACCTTCCCCCGTAGTGCCCACCGCGGGGACCCCGGAGCCACCTCTCTCCTGCCCCCCGCGCCGACCTGGCCCCCGGCGTCGCTCCCACCCTCCGCCCGGCCTCCTGCGGGCGCGGAGGCCCCGACCCCGACCCCTCCTGGCTGGGGCCTCCCCGGGATAGAGCAGGGTGTTCACGGAGAGCCGAGTCAGGCCCCGGGGGCGGAGCGGGGGGGGAAATAAATCCCGCGTTCGTCCTAGCTCCGTTGCTTATTTTTCTTCCTTCAACAACAACTCATTTATCAAGATAACCGAAGGAAAGTAAAGGAGCCCCTGCCCCGCACGCACACCTCCTACTCAGCCCCCCGCGCAGCAGCCATCCCACCGGCGGCGAGAAGAGCGGCCGGCCCGGAGGCCTCCCCGGCCCGCCGAGGGCCGCCCGGCCCGGCACGGCGCTGCCCCGCAGCCGGCTCCCTCCGTGCCGGAGGGCCGACAAGGGCGAGCGCAGCCCCGGCGGGACGCAGCCGTATGCCGAGCCCCCCGCACCCCCTCGGGCGTCCCCCGGCCGGGAGGTCCGCCGGAGCGGTGGGGCGGTGAGCTAATGAGCGGTGTGTGACTGTCAGAGGGTTTCACTCAGCCCATTCAACCGAGACGGCCGGGCCCGCTGCTGCCGTCGCAAGGGGGTCCCCTCGGCGGCCGGGGCGACGCTCCCCTCCCGCAGGGCAGGGGAACATCGGTGCGGGGGGCAAGTCCCTGCCCTTTCCTTTTTTTTGCTTTCGTTGAGGGTTCACTTCCAGCAGCCAAGAGGCTGCCGCGACCCAGGAAAGCGGCCAAAGCAAACGCCGGGGTCTCTCCGGGCCTGTAAACAAGAGGTAGGGCCGAGGGTGACCCAGCACCTCAAGGGATTTGTGCGGAGGGTCTGGTAACGCGCAATTTCCAAAATAAACAAGAGAACCTCCCCCCACAAAAATCCTGAACCACCCCCTCCCAACAACAACAAAAATTAAGGAAACTCTCCGAGTGCAGAGCCCGTGCTCCGTGAGCGGTGTCCCTGCCTCCCGGGCCGCTGCCGCCCGGCTCCTACTGCTCCTCCGGCACCGCGAGCACACCGGCTGGAAAGATACTTTTCGTACTTTTCGGGTTTTTTTGTTATTTTTGTTTTTTTTTCCCTAAAATACCTTTCCTCCACGTTTGTGGCACCGCACAGTTGGCCGACTGGGGGAAAAAAAAATGTGGCAAGGAGGTCGGGTGTGAAGTGCAGTGCTGCCTACTCCTGTTTTCGTTTGCCTCGAGCCGTGGCTCTCCGGAGCTTCCTCCGCTGCTGCCCAGTTTTCCTCGTTTGTGTTTGTATCGACACCGGGGACAGCTATTGATACTGTTATTTATGGCGACCTTTTCGTTTAATTGTGGGGGGGTGGTTATATATAGAGACTTATTTTTAAAGATGTCGTAGTGTGAGTTCCTATTCGCTTTTCGCGAGGAACCGAAACAGAAGCAATTAAATCACTTTTCGCTGGCTGCTGCCTCCTGCCTCCCTCCCAGAGGCTGGATTTCGGAGCAACCGGCTGGGAGCTATGACCGAGATAGGGGCAGTGTTTCTGTAGGGCAGAGCTCCCTCTGTTACAGCCGCGTTTAGTGGCTGTGTGTGGAGGTGTCATTGCACCACGCTCGTTTTGGTGTCCAAGAACCAGCTTTGAGAAAACTATTTTGAACACAAAATCCTCATTTTAGGGTAGAAATTTTTAAAATTACCCTTCTGTCTGAATGGCTGTACATCTGCTAGTATTTGGAGGTAACTTCAGTAAAATGTATCAAAAAAGACCAGAAAGCGCCTTCGTACGTGATTTTAAATCCGTTTATATTAAAGGTGTGTTGGGGCGGGAGGGGTGAAAGTCAACCAAAAACGGATGTTACTTAAACCTTGGCACTTCCTTTTCCCTTTCCATTCAGAGAGCTTAATTAAAATAAGCCCGATGCCAGGACAGCCCTCTCTACCTGCTCGCCGCCGACCTGCTGGTCCGGCCGCGCTCCCCGTTCTCCCGCGGCGGGTCCGGGACCGTGCCCCGGAGGCGCTGCCGTCCTACCCAGGCAGTAGGTGGGCACCGACTCTCCTCCGCTCCCGAAGCCTCACCCGAAGCCGCGGCCGCGGCTGCCCGCACAGCCAGGTGTTTTCCCCGACCGAGATTTCTCCAGTGCGACCCGCGGCTTAGCTCGCAGCCCACGCACGGGCGGGCTTCTCCCTGCTAGGAGTTTCGCACATCCCTGGAGGCTGCCGGCGCCTGGCCTCCCACCAACGCGCCCGCGGTGTGGAGGGGGGACACCCGCACCCCAAGCCGCCGCGGAACTGCGAACTGAAAGTAAACCCAGCGGCCCTGCGCCCCCGGCTGAGCGCTCGCTCCGCTCTCGGGGTGGCCGCTCCGCTCCCGCCGACGGCAGCGGGCAAGGCGGGCAAGCAGAGCCACTCACCTACCGCAGCCTGCTGCTCCTCCCGGGGCAAAGCTGAGGCGGCGGCCGCGGCACCTTCACGGAGACATTAGATCCACAGCGGGGGCGCTCAGCGGGGCCGGGGCCCGGCGGCGACCGNGGACGGGACGGGACCGCCCCCGGCCGCGGCCTCGGCCCCGGCCCGCCCCGCAGCTCCGGCCCCACTGTTTACTTGTGTTTGGGTAGCAACTGGGCTTTAAAGTGGCAGGACGCCCCCCGCTCCCCCCGCGGGGCCCGCAGGGGGGTCTTTCTTCCCGCAGAAAANCCCTCCGAGAACAGTTCGACGCCCCTCGTCCCACTGCCGGCCGCGGGTATTTACGAGCTCCTTGCGTCTCGCCGCCCATCTCGGCTGCCCGTCGTGCCCCATCTTGGGGTGACATAGGCGGCCCGACTGGCTTAAATATCTAAAATAACACCCCCAAATCTAGAGCCTGGGTTTTTGTGGATGCCCATGTCGCCAAGAGTGGGTGCTCATGTCCAAATGGGCTTGTGGCCGTCATGTCGGGTCGCCCTATGGACCGTCAGCGATTCGGCGCTGCCCTTTCAACTGCGGCTGAGTCGCCTAAGGGCAGATGCGCGAAGAGAAGCTCCGCGGAGGCATCCCCATGCGCGGTGACTAAGCACACAATCCCTACCTGGAACAGACACATAGTTTCNCGGCGACCGGCATGTTGCGGAGGGCTGGGCGGCGGCTGGGAGCTCTGGCCGCGGCGGTCCCGGGGCCCCGGCATAGACCGCCGCCTCCCGCCCGCAGCCTCCCGCCTTCGACCCCGGCGAGGCTCGGCGCGAGTCTGAGCCGCCCCCTGCCCGGTCCATCACATTTCNGGGAATTTTCTGCTAAATGGGGCCTCCCTAACCCTCTTCAAATGTCTCGATTAGGGAGCTCTATTCACGTTCGTCGATAGCTGCAATGCGGCTGGTTGCACATGTCAGCTTTAGGTTACGTTTTTTATCTGTAATATTATCTTGTTATGTGCCTTATTTCAATCACATGTATGGGGAATTTATCGTAAAATCTGGACTGGAAATTGGAACTAGAATTGGAAAAGAGCAAAAGTATGTCGGGGAAAATGGCAGTTAAAGGACTGCTTTGAAAAATTTTCAAAGGTAAGTTCTATGCTGGTTAATTCAAGCCCGAGTTAGAGAAGAGGACATAAATTACGGCTGTACGGGGATTTTTTTCCTCTCCTTTTAGTGGACAGTAAGAAAAAATTAATCAAAGAGGGGAATAAGAGTCGGCAGAGGAAGTTTTGGCCGTGTCCCCTCACAGGGCAGCGCAGCCGAGGACGGCGCACGTTGCAGCCCGCGGCTGCGGCCGGCCGCCGGGGCTATTTTTCGTTTTCTTTTCACAAATCTCTGTTTCAAAAATGTTCTGTTTTAAATTCCAGACAGGCTAAATAAATAGTATTTCTTCTCCCGGGCAGTGAAGGTACGGAAGTTCATAATTCTGGGAGAAGGAGCGATTTCCTCGGTCCGCGTATGAGGTGGGTGCGGGCCGCCCCGGGGAGCCTGCACAGGGCAAGTGCTCGCCGGCCGCGGCTGGGCTGGGCCACTCTGGCAGGACGCGGGGGCAGGACCCGCATCCCCTCGTTTTGCTTTCTCGAAAGAGGCCGGTTGCTTCAAGAACGAAGTGAAAAGAGGTCTTTAGAATCGCAATTTCTTCCCCGCACTGCTGGCTTCTGGATACCAAGAACAACATCCCCAGACTCAAGGATCGGGGGAAATTGTTTCGGGAGAACCATCATTTCTTTCCCTCTACAGCAAGTAGAAATAACCCGCGCTTGTGGAGAAGAAAAAAAAATATTTAACAACCAACTCAAAATCAAAACCAGAATCTAAAAAAGCCCCCAAACAACAACGACGTCCTCAAATCACAAGCCCACCAGGCAACGAAAAAGCCTCAAAGCGGAGGGAACTCGGGAGGGGGACGGTGCGGTGCGACGTCACTGCCCGGACTGTTCGCTCCCCGGCCGCTCGTGGCACCTTTGGGCTACGCCGCGCTCTCCCACCACCGGCAGCGCGGCGGCCGCCACGCACGTCTGCGCTGGCCGGGACCACCCGG
>VWZS01006638.1:717473-881648 GCA_013397075.1 Rhabdornis inornatus
CGGGGCCGCGCTGCGCCCGGCGGTGGCGGCCCGCGGTGCTGCAGCGCCGCCTGCAGGTCAGCACGGAGCCCTGCGCGCTCCTTCCGCCCCGCCGTGGGCCCGGGCCCGGCCCCGCCGCGGGTGCCCCGGCGGACCCAGCACATTGGGATGGGGATCCCGGCGGACCCAGCACATTGGGATGGGGGTCCTGGTTGACCCAGCACAGTGGGATGGGAGCCCTGGTTGACCCAGCACACTGAGATGCGGGCCCCGGCGGACCCAGAGACACTGCCCGAGAGACGGCAGCCGCAGGGTCCCGAGGAGCGCGGAGGCACCACCGCTATCCGCGGGCGTCCGAGCGCTCACCTCGCACCTCCTTCTCCCATCCGCGCGTCCCGTCGGTGCAGACATGGCCGTGGTTATCTCAGCCTCACCCCGCTCTCTCTTCCCACACCTCCCCNCGACTCCGCCCAGCCCGGCCGGCAGGTGCGCGGCGAGAACCGGCCGCGAGCCCCACCGGTAATGCCGCGCCAGCTCCACACCAGCCGGAGCCCGGGGTCGCTCGGATGCCGGGGGGGCTGCACGGCACTGGTACCCGTCGAGCAGGGGTGACACTAGCCGGGGCACGGGCCGCCAGGTCCCACAGAAGCCCAGCACTCCTATGTCACCTTTCCGCGTCTACCTGGGGCAAGCCCCTCCCGCACCCAAGGCACTTCCCCACCTCGGCGCTGTGGCTGCCCCGTTGTGCCGGGCCGGGCGCGGGCACGGCGGGCGGCGCGGGGGGAGCGCCGNGTCCTGGTTGACCCAGCACAGTGGGATGGGAGCCCTGGTTGACCCAGCACACTGAGATGCGGGCCCCGGCGGACCCAGAGACACTGCCCGAGAGACGGCAGCCGCAGGGTCCCGAGGAGCGCGGAGGCACCACCGCTATCCGCGGGCGTCCGAGCGCTCACCTCGCACCTCCTTCTCCCATCCGCGCGTCCCGTCGGTGCAGACATGGCCGTGGTTATCTCAGCCTCACCCCGCTCTCTCTTCCCACACCTCCCCAAAAAATTCATCCGGAGCGCTGGATTCCGTCCAGGGGAGCAAGAAGATAGGCAGTGTTTGCTCTTGCTGCGGGGAAGAGATTAAACTACTTCCTCCGCGGCCGTGAAGCTTGGGACAAACCTTGACCATTCGCTCCTTTCTGAGCACAAAAATGCGCCCGGGAGACGGCAGCGAGGCCCCGCAGCGGCGCTGGCCGGGCCCTCCCGCGGGGCACCGTGCGCGGCTGCGGTGCGTGATGTGTGCACGGAGCGCTATCGGCGGTGGGGGGCCGCGGTCGCTGGGAACTCACCCCCGCGAAAATGAATGGGGCAGAGTCTTCAGAGGGGGTCAGGGGTGCGCCCGCAGCCGGGCCCGGAGGGAGAGGGGTCAGTGGGTACTCGGGCCGGCTCCGGCTCATGACAGGGGCTACGTCAAGGGAAGGGGCCGGGAGCACAGTTCCCGGTGCGGGGCACCCTGCTCTGGGAAGCGACCCGAGGGCCCCCGACGGCCGCCGGCTCAGGGATCGCTGCCGGGGCGCGTAGGGCAGAGAGGCCGCTGGGCAGCGAGGGCAACTGCAGACCGAGCCCAGCCCTGGCCTAACGCCGGCCGCCGACAGACAGTCGATGAGGCGAACGACTCGGCTGGCTACATACCGAGGACTCTTTTTTTTTTCATAATTATTATAAGGAAAACAGTGACCGCCCGTCTATCTGGCATCTGATTCCGCTGGTGTTTCTCGGTGACTAAATAATCACCGGCTTCGCTCCGATTTATTGGGTGGGATATTCTGTTTTGTTTTTAATAAACTAGTAAGGAAATGCCAAGATTTGACAAACAGGCGTAGGCGGCCGGGGACGCGGCTCTTGGCAGGCTCCGGGGGACACCGTCGCTGCAACTCCAGCTCAGAGTCCCCTTTTTGCCTTCACAGACTCAGATCCCCGTAGAATATCGCCGCGATTAATTTGCGTGGAAGAAGAAAGTAATTAAGCAGGGAACGACCTCAGCGGGCTGGATACAGCCGGCGTCTCCCCTGGACGCGCCAGCCCCGCCAGTCCCTCGCCTTCGGCCCCTGCCCGCGGTCCCGGCCGCGGGGCTGCCCCTGGGCAGCAGGGAGCGGGCCCAGCCGCCTCACCCGCGGCACCCGCCCCGATGCCTCCCCGACGGGCATCACCACCGCAGCCAGCCCGACGGGTGCCTCCTCCTCGTGTTCTCCTCTCTAGGAAACACAGAGCCCCGGGGGCCTTTTGTTCTCCGGCCGCTGCCGAGTGCCGGCTCCCCGCCCCCGAAGCTCCCGGCTCCATGTGGGACGCCGAGGGGCTCACGGGCGCACCGGGGGAACGTCAAACCGCTTGGTCGAGCCCGTCTTTGCTGTGCGAATAGCGGTGGGGGCCGCTCATCCCGCGGAACCTGCGCGCTGTGCCGCAGCCATTGCCTCGGTGCAATAGCGCGGTGCGGATGGGACGAGGGATGGTGCGGAGGCGGCCGCCGGCGCCGCGGGGACCAAGGAGGGGACGCCGCCAGCTGCGGTGCTGCCACCTTGCCCCGACGGCGGGCTCCGAGCCCTCGATAAAAGGACTTTTCTAGGCTAAAATGTTTTCTAGCCCGCCATCAGCAATGAGATGTCTGAAGTGTATGAAGTGAGAAGATGTCAAGACATAAAGAAATACAACATGCCGTACCTTGCTATAGTTTGGTTTAAGCAACCAAAAAGTCTTTCCTGCCGCCAGCAAGGAAACACCGAGCAGGGCTGTGCTGTGGATGCACAGACACCCGTTGCATACGAGTGGGCCCCTTTCCCATTGCTCCGTATCTCACCACCGACCCCCTCAAGCTGAGCCCCGGGACTGCAGAGGGTCCCCAGGCTGACGGGCTCTGCTTACTCTCTGATGGTGGCATTTTACCTCTCTTGGCAGATGTGTCAAAGGACACCTGCAAGGTGAAGGTCAGCAGGGCTTCAGGGCCGCCTGCCTGCTGTATGGCCATGGGTTTGCAGGCTACACTCCTGAGTTAAAGAGGGGGTTCAGGCTCCCATGAAGTTCTGCAGCTGCCTCAGGCTGAAAGGATCATGAAGTTTGCAATCTCTGAGCCAACTGCTAGGGGGGAAATCTAAAAGAAATGTTGTATAAAAGCGATAAATTGGTTTAAGAAATGCAGTTGTACATTTGGTCGCATGCCTCATAACTCACCTAGGACATGAGAACTCCAAGGCAGCAGAGAACAGACCCATACATCTTCTCCTGTGGCATATATTAAGTAACTCCATTTCCTTTTAAGAACTTGCAATATCCCAGGGAACCACTTGGTTTCACAAATGAAATTAATATTATAGACTGTAAGTCAACAAACAATAGAAAAGCTCAGAGAGTTTTTTCCAGTTGTAAACATGCAGAATCCATCTGGTCATTAGATACATCTGTGGGTTAAGCACTGATTTGTTTATGCAAGCCTGATGCTCATGATACTCTTAAACTGGGACTATTCTGTTGAATGCATGTATACTATAATCCTCTTTTACCTACTCTCCATATGCGGGTTTCCTGTTTTCAGCATGCATTCTCAATGTGTAAACTGTGGTGAAGGATATGTTATAAACCAGGATACTACAGAGCATTTCAGATATTTTCAGAGCATTACAAGCACGGTGCAAGCATATGCAAATCATCACTTACAGATGTGCACAATGTCTGTAGTAATCTCTGTGTGTTTTTTTTCAGTTGTTTGTGGCATCTAATTCAAAGAAAAGGACAATAATGGATATTAAAAAAACCTAACAGTTATTCCCTGGCAGATTAACTTCTACGATGTCCAGACAAACCTTACTGGTGAAATCCTGCACTTCTTAATAAAATCAGGGTTTTTGAAGGTTAAGTTATTGAAGATTGCTGAAACACAAGGAAATCGGGGAAAGCTTACTGGGGTAAGGCACTAGAGAGCACCTAAAGACACTGCCAAGGCTGAACATAACTCTGTATCTCTACTTGGCATGATCCAAAAAGTATTTAAGTGCATGCTTAAGATCACTGCTACCCAGGGCAGTATCTAAGCAGGTGCTTCAATGTCTTTGTATGCCAGTCATCTGCTGAATGTGTGGTTTACTGTTGATTTTAAATATTTACTTAATCAGGGATATTATTCTCAGACTGCCTCATGAAAATAAACAAATCAACAAAAGTTTATAAAAAACCCAAGAGTAGTTACTGTTCAAGGCAAGAATTTTCATCATGCCTGCTTTCATGTCCTTTTCCATGAGTTAAGTTGTTGGCACTGATATCTGTATGACTACATTGTTTTTGCTTTAAGTGCTGATGTTCTCAGCTTCTGCCACCTCATAGCACCACTGTGTGCATCATCCTGTTGGGTGAAAGGACAGTGTCACCAACACAGAGCCTGTGGATGCAACGCTGATCGATACACTGTAGAGATTTTGCAGTGGAGAGCAGTTTGAATTTAGCTGATAGCATGAGAAAAAGAGTCCTTTTTCTCCATGAACTCTTCACAGCCACTGTGGGGAAAGCTCAGGGCAAGATTACTCTGGAGTACAGTCAAAGAAACAACTGGGAAAAAGAACAGATCGGTCCAAGAATAGAATTGAAATGGGCATGGACCAGTCAGAAGACTTTCTGGTAAAGAATACTCTTCTACCTCATTTTCCTTCCCTTCCTGTAGAGCAGAGCCAGCGTGTCATGGCAGACAGTCTCTGGTGTCTGGGTATCATGAGCCAGCAACAAACTGAAACTGTGTGAAACCAGGACAAATCCGAGTGAAGACCCAGCAGTGGATTTCCACCTTCTTTGCTCATGGGCTTTTGTTTTCTGTTCTCATGATGGTACAGGTCTCTGTTCAGAGGACTGGCATTTCGCTTGCTCTCCTTGGTTCCCTTTCACAGACCCCACAGGAGTATTTGAGGGACCTGGGATAGTGAAGGATAGGATGAAGCTTGCAAATGTCCTTTTTCCCTGTTTAGTCTAGAGCAGATGGCGTGGTCTCTCTCATAAACAGTATCAATGATTATTGCAGGATTTATGTTTGTGTTAACTCTTTCATTTATTTGGCTTGCTCACCCATGCCAGGCTGGTGAAAATTATTAGTTGTTATACTATTCTTTGAAATTCCCCCTTGAGAATTGTCTCCAAGAAAAACATAAATCCCATTCATTTCAGTACCAAAACTCATTTTAGCACCAGAGGAGTGCTGAGAGCCAAGGACGTGACATTGAAGTAGAAACAGAACTGACTCAAGGCCTCTTATTTTCAGCTCCAGAGAAGAGGGGAAAGAGATACTGTCAGCCACACTGCAAATTTTCCAGTGCAATATATATTCTCCTTTTCCACTCAGCTGTCTTGATGACTACCAGTTACTCAAATGCAACCAGGAGCATTTGAATGTCACTGTTGCCATGAGACTGCGTGTTTCTGAACTACTGGGTGGAGCCTGCCTGTGAAGCTACAGCACCTTGCTCTTTTGGGAGGCTGTGGGTGTGTGGAAGGGAGCAGAAGAGATGCTGGGGCAAGGAATGCTTTGGGTTGGCAGCCTTCCTGGCTGTGATGGGAGCAAGGATCAATGGCATCTGCAAGACTCAGGGCTTTGAGGGAGCCTAGAGAGAATGCCATGCCTATGGAGAAATGTGAGGAAATCTCCATCATTAGCAGAAATGCTCAGGACAGAGAAATGAAAGCTGAGTAGAAACTGAAAAAATATTTTTCAAATCCAGGAATGGTCCCAGAAGACTCACAAAGCCATCTGAAAGGATTTTTCAAGAAAATGTATCCTGTGCTTGAATTCTTAAAATCTTAAATCTGAAAATAGAGACATCTCAGTGACTTTTACCAGAGGGCTTTGACCAATATAGTGTGCTAAAAATTTCTGTAGGGAAGAAGCATAAAGTAAGTATAACAGTGTGTTTATTTCAGTAGGACCTGGCATGAAAATCAGTCAGTGGCCACAGCATCATTGCTGACACTCCTGAGATCTAAAAAAGGGACCACCAATATAGGTGATTAGCTAAGGTTAAGCAGGGTTAACCCTGACCTTTCTCCAGTCTCCAAACAGGCATCTCTTAAGCAAATAAAAACCATGGTTATTAAAGAATTCTTAAACAACTACAATAACAAAACAGAGTGAAATGGAGTCAAAACTGCAGATCTGTTTTATTTGAAGCATAATATTTATGTATGACAGATACTGAAAGGCAGCAGAACTAGTTTTAAGGACCATCTCTCTACCTGGATAGGGGAGGCACACTTTGAAAGCATTCTGTGTTTTGAACAACAGTGAGACATCAATTTAAATTTTCCAAAAAAGAGTATTTTAATTCCTAGTGCTTGGGAATTCCTAACTACTTAACAAAGAGCAACATTGGAAATACCCAAAGTTCTGTTAGAATTACAGGTGGAGCCTGAAATGCTAAAAAGCTGTTCAAAGCATCACTTAAGTCTGATCTAGTTCCCCATTAGTCTCACATTATCTTTCCCACCCTCAATGGTTTCAAGATCTATAAAACCAGACTTGAGCTGATGTTTACTTTTACAGCTAATGGTTCCTCAAATCTAAAAGAACTTCTAAGGAGTAGATAAAAGCAGCTGCAAAAGTGATCTAGAAATAAACATCCAGAAGAATGCATAACTGCAATCAAAGTTCCAGCTGTTCTTGTCTCAATTTTTATCAGTATTCTTTTTAATCAGGCACATTTTGAAGTCAAAGGCTTATTTCCAAGAGCTTTTGTCCATATATATAAATATATATATATGTAAGCTCCTTGAAATATTACAGAAGTTCTGTTTCACATCAAAATACTGTACATTGTCACTGAAACTATTAATTTTCTTTTCCTCATCCCCCAGGTTCTCTCTGGGCCCCTCTTTTGCATCTGGCATGTGTACTGATACTCAAGATGACAAATAGTGATAACTGTGAAGCTGCAATGCTGCATACCTCCATAAGGCAAAGCTTAGCCAAAGTTAGTCATTGATTTATGTCCCATATTCTGTTCAACAGCATAAGGGGTTTCTTTTCTAATTCCATACCTTTAATCCTTGCCACCTCCAACCTAGTGTGTGTCGAATTTCCATCTTATTGTTGCAGCTGTGGTTTCTTAAAGTGAAAGTATGCTTATTGAATGCAGTGACACATTCTTCAGTTTATTCACAGATTTAAATTCTCAGTTGTTCAAAAATGCCTGAACTCATCAAAATATGATGGTGTGAGATTTTTTTCTGTATTATATGGTTGACACAGGGGTTTTAAAAAGCAAATGACAAATTTGGGATGACTATTCTTATTTGCTCCAAATCTGTATAAAGTATAGCAACTTAGGCAGAGATAATAAGTCTAGGGTTCTCTTTATCAAAGAGATTTCTTACAAAATGAAGAAGGTAGAAAAAGCTCTCCCACACATAAAAAGCCTTGTGCAGGTGTAGAGATGAAAAGAAACAAACTGTGCACTGTCTAGGTACAGTATTACTTAGGGTAACTTCATAACACCACAGTAGGAGGCAGCCCACAAAGCAGATCAGTTTCAGGAGAATCTGTATTATTTCAAAAGAGGGCTGCATAAGCTTAGTATTTTTTTCACGACCTTCAGTTTTAGGAGAATACCCAGCTTTCCAGTGCTCTCCCATGAAAAAAGGACCAGAGGCAAGATGCTGTAAATATTCCTCCAGAAGCTTGCAGGCAAGTCCTCCACATTACTTCCCAACCCTTTGGACAGCCCTCTGTGGAGCACTACTCTTCCTGCAGGTGAGCTGCCGAAAAGGACCTTTGCTTCAAGTTGCTTCAGTTCGAAGTCTGGTACAGAAACTCAAACCCACTTTTATCATCTTTAAAAGCTAAGAGGTTAGTATTTTCCACTAGAGCAGCTGACACGCGTCCAATTCCAGGAAAAGACCTAGAAAATAGCTAAAAGCAGTTACAACTTAAAAACCACTGCAAAAAATCTGCCAGAGGACATCTGTCAAAGTCCAAAGAGTTCCAGTTATGTATGATTTCATTTGATCCCAGAGGCTAAATAATGTACAGGAAAGATTTAATAATGTTATGCAGATTATGTGTGGAAATGTAAGAGGAACTGAATACAATGCCAGTTTGAAAAATCTTCATGTGCTCATAGCACTATTATTGCTGCACAGTCAGAAAACACAGCTTGAGCAACAGACTATGATAATAAAATTTAAAATTGGAATTGCTAGAATATTTACTCAGGTGAGGCTCTTTGATTAAAAAAAGATGACTTAATACTTTCTCTCTGCCAGGAAATTACCAGTGGAGAGAGCCCCATTCCTGTTTCCACCACATCAAGTTCCACTGCCATGTGAAAGCCTGATAGTGAAAATGTGTAACCAAGGATCACTGCTCACAGTGTTCCCAAATGCCAGTGCAAAGGAGACTTCAGCTACAAAATGTAGAACAAAAATGAATGGCCCTCAGCTATCTCTGCTTGCAAGTTTGAATTACAGCTTCTGGCTGAACAAGAATTGCTGAAGTATAGGTATGATCCTTTCGCCAAGCCACTTCCAGAAGCAGTAATTTCTGGCAGAGAAAGGGAAGAGGCAGCTGTAAGGGTGATGCGAATGGCCACCACAGGATCTGCCAAAAGATATCTGTCAAATCTTCTGCTAGTGTAATGCTCTGATGCCACACACTTTTATTTAACACCCTTTAAATACTGGCAGATGAGGGATTGTTAAACAGGGTTCTTAGCCAGCAGAGCTATGGGCTTCACCATTAAAAATAAAAACCAAACCAAACAAAAAACCCCCACCTGAAAGCAAAAGTAAACCTATCCTATCTGACAATATCTAAAAACTTTTGTCTAAACTTTCACACAGGAAGCTAGTGCAATGTGTCCTAGATTTCTTTAAACCAGCACTTGTGGTAGTATTGCTTCAGCCAATGTTTTTTCTCCCTTGAGGTAGTGGGTATACTTTTACCAGCTAAAAATTTATGCTTAATAGTTTTTCTCTCAGTGGAAGGATCTAAGACTTTTCCTTCCAATGCTAAGACTTTATTTTCAGGGCATTTCAGCAGGTTTCTTGGGTTTCTCATTTCCTCTTGCTATTCCTGCTCTCATCTGTTTTGCAAATGGCCACCACGCTAAGCTTATCTAATGGCCAGGCCTCCAGCTGGAAGAATGCCAACAACATTCTGAAAATCAGTCATCTAAAAGCATTCAGAGGACATGGCCATCACCTTCTCCCTGAACCTCAAACATAAAACTTCCCTGATAAGCACGTAGTCCAACGCCATGAAAAGAAAGAGGTTAATCTTAAATTCAGATATCACTTTAAGCAGCTTCCCTTAGTAACACTCAGACACTTTGTTGAATTCATCTCACTCGCCAAATAATATTTTTTTTTTCCCAGTGTTTGGGATACTGGTTGTACATATACACAGTAAAGAGTGTCTCTCTAGGGTTGATTTCACTGCAAAAGCAGTGAAAAAACCTGCAAAAGCAGGTTTCACGACATTGTTGTTTCTCCTTATTTCATTAATTGGAATACTTTTTCCCCTCACCGGCAGGATATGGTCCATCTACTCCTGGCTTTTGAGTTCAGCCATGGCCATGGCAGTTCCTTCCATCAGTGTGACTTTGGGCTTTTGTCACAAGTCCCGTTGAGAAAAGTAGCAAGGACAGAACAAATTTCTTTCCCTTGGTAAAGGGAAGTTGGCAAAAATCCAAGATTTGTTGTAGGTCTTTATGTGCAGACATAGAGATCAAAATTCTCTTGAATTTTGCTATAGACCTTGTTGAGTTCTGAATGCTATTCAAAAGGAGGAGTGCTGGATCTTTAATTCAGATATTTGAGAAGAAGTCTAAAAAAGAGCCCAAGGTCTGCATAAGACACAACATCTGGCAATAAATATTGAAGAAGGAGCTAAGATGCTTAACTTTGCAAAAATAAAGACAGAGTTTTGTAACAACATTTTATTTAGTTAAGATGGGAGAAAGAGAAAAAAAGCAGCTCCTATACATCCTATAGGAGAACCAACACTATAGGAATGGGATATGTGTGGAAAAGTTATCCCCAGTTTGGACTTCTGTTGCCTCAAAGAGAAGGAAATCTGAACTTGTAGGAGATAGAAAAAACAGGCCCAAAGGAGGAAAGTGCAGTATGAAGACAGCTGCACAAGAAGAGACTGCTCTCTGCAGTAACCTTATTTTGGAAAGAGAGCTGACAAGAGGAAGACCTGCTGTCTGAAGGGCTGGTTCAGTCAGCACTGACAGAGAGACATCCTGAGAGCCTGCTATGAAAAGTCTTTCCCAGCTTCCAGGGATCCCAGTGCCTCAGTGCTGTGGGATGTGCTAATGCCCATAGTGTGAAGGCTGCTGAACATCAGTCAAACAGTCTCCATTCTGAGAAACCAGAGGACACAGAAAGCAGGGAGTGGGAATGCATGATGGACCTAGAGGAGGTATCATAGTGCATAAGGTAAATGTCTTCCTGGGAAAGAAAAAAGTAATATACTTAGTACTGTTTTCTTAGAGAACATGGTATATCTTAGCTTATTTATTTTGACTAAAGGGGAACACATTTAGGAGGGAGCTACATTTAAGTGAATTTAGTAAAAAATTAAACTTAAAACAATAGTTACACAGGTTTAAACAGGCACAGTTCTGGGGGTGTCAGCCGGTGACTTACATGAGCTGCAGGTTTGCTTGGTACAATCATTTGCTGATTACACAAACCTTCTTGGGGCCAAGGAATCTAAATAACAACAATGAGGTTTCCTCCAGCTCCTAATGAGCAGCATAAGGTCCTATACTATCTTTCCTGTCCTAGGACTGAGCCAAACAAACAAAAAATAGAATTTCTGGAATCCATTGCATTTCTGAAGGGCATTATTTAAAAATTAGACTGCAGAAGATTATTATCACAGGCATACCACTTTAGAATAGCTTTCCTAGAAGCAAAGCAACTTTGGGGAAAACCACTCAAACAATCCCTCTTACTGTAAGACACCTGTTCTCCTTAAAGCACTTTTTTTAGTGGAAGTCGCCCCAGCTGAATTAAATTTGTTTCCCTTGGGCCTGCATTTTCTTTAGCCAACACAACAGCTGCACCATGTGGAGATGAGCCACAAGAAGTGTAACAACACATGTTTGTGATTGCAGTATCAGCTTTGGCAGATTTCAGTGCAGAGGTCTTTAACTGCCTTCTATTAGAGAGACAGCTTTGCAATATATACAACATTTTGCAAAGTAGTAGCAGTAATAAAGATATAGTTCTGTGTATTTCTTATACATGCTGGTACAGTAAAACCAGAAAGGAACTGACTATTACTTATAGCAATAAATACTGTATTAAGTACAACCTTTTTCTTTTGGATGCAAAAGTAGGAACAGAACAGAAGGATGGGTTAACTACAATAAAATCTCCTGAGGTTCTTGCGCTAGCTGTTACCCAGTCCTGCAACCATTCAAAATGTGCACTAACACTGTTATTTTAAAGCTGTACTAAGTCTAATCTCTCCAAGAAATTGCTGAATTCCTGAAAAATAATGAATAATCTTGTTTCAATGTGCTTCCCCCCCCCCTTAATTTCAAGAACAGGTGCCAAAAACTGGTCTTGTGTAGCTTAATGCAATATCCTTTAGAACACAGTTTTGAAGACTGCTTTTAAGGCATTTCATTTAGAGCTTTTGAGTATCCCACACCCATCAAAATGAGGTACTTGTTTTTGAAAGACCATTTTGAAAGGTCAAGAAAAATGCCAATAACATTTGAGTCAAGTGTTTAACATGTGTTGTTCCTGTTACTTTAGGTAAAATTAGTGCTGTATATATTTGTGGGTATACTAACACAGTTGTGTGGTTTTAATCTTCCTACACATTCTCTCACTTAAAACTACTATATCATTGCAATGCATATTATACATAGATATTGTAACATGGCATAAGTGTTCCTGTGACTAGGAACAGCGGATTTTCCCACTGTCTAAAATTTCAGATGCTTAGTATCTATTCCACAATAAGGGGACCATTTCTACACTGTTTATCTTCTCTGACTGCATAATTTCTGATCTAATGAACCAACAAAACATTACTAAGAGGTTATTTCAAATGAATGGTAGTGTCTAATATGATCTGTCTTCAATCTTGAGTTTTTATCCATCTTCTTGGGAGATGAAATGGGCCAAGTGTGGAAACATTAGTCAAGCAAAAATCAGCCTTTATATTCACACTCCCATGAGAAAATTAGACAGGACTCTCCTTTAAGGACTGATCCTCAAAGTAGTATATTTGAAAGAAATAATCTGCTGATGTCAACAGATTTTAGATGAGGTCCTAGAGACATTCTGCCTAGTTTGAGCCACATAGAGCAGTGATTTGCCATCTATTAACCTTACTGAAGGAGAGACACAGCATAAATTAAAAACTGTAACTTGGCTTTTTTTATTCTGTTTCAGCTTTTCCTTGTTTAATCTAATATTCAAATTAGCATATTCATTTTAAAATTAGCTTTAAGGAATTCATACTGCATATTGTTAATCTGGTAAGAGCAGCTTAATACCACCAGTATAACAAATTAGACCATGGAACTACAAAAGAGCTCAAGGATGAAGCAATAAAAGTTTTTTACCAGCCTGTTCAAGGTTACACAAAAACATTAAGCTCTCTCTTGTTTAGAAGACATTGAAATGTGATATATGAACATAAGAAAGTAAAAGAAGTAATGCCTTTAAATCTTAAAACGATTAGCAGTTTTATTCTGTAGGGATCTATGGGAGGAGATGTACTCCACCCTGAGGAAGATAAAAGACTTTAGTTTTCTCAACTGGAAGGAGTGATTCATGTTAGGTGGAAGTGGTATGCATGTGATATTCCTTATGTGGTAAATTAACTGTTTCTATGAAGAAAGCTCCTAGTATATGGAATTGCTCTGTTTTCCTCAGCTCTGAAAGAAAATTATGCCACCAAAACTTTTTTTCTTTTTGCTAACTCCAGGCTGGGTAAAAACGGGCTGTTTTGATGGCTGTTGATAAATTATCTTGTGGTATTAAAGAAATCCATTAATTATCCACTAAGAAAATTGTTATTAAGGAAGGAATAGTGGAAAAATCTTAGTTCTCAAATGTAATGGGGTTAATTAGCTCTCTAGATAGTAACCTGCTCTATGTTTTGCTGTGGTTTTATAGCATTACCTATGTACACTTTAGTCACTATGCAGTCTTGTTTTCAGCAGAAAGTTCCTCTGCTCACTAGTGACAGCAGTTTAAGGACTCATCCTGGGTAGTGGTGAGGATGCCATAAACCTCTCCCCTACTGAACCAAACCAAACCTGCTTAGAGGAGACTCAAATGAGTGCATCGTACAAAGCCAGTTCTGCAAAAATTCACTATTTGCTGCTTTGCTGTTTCTTTAGCTCATAGGCTGCCATGGGGAAGGCTTCCCACTGCATTTAAGTGCAAAATCAGAATGTAAATGCAAATCTTAACATTTTTCTTGTTTATATTTTAGTCCCACTTTCCATGGGACCTTGTCTTGTAATCTGACACATAACTTCACAGTCAGTCATGAAATGGCCGTTATGTCCCTGAACTTTTTTTTTTTGGGTGAAGTTTTAAGACTGGAATTGTATTTAAGTTTTGGGTTTTTTCTTTTTTTTTTTTAAGTGTGACTGTACATGTTACACAAGTAGCTCATTTGGACTTGAGTTATGATCTTCTGGCATGTTTTGGTTGGGAAAGTTGGAAAAAAGTAAGAAACTGAAATGTGGTTTCTGGATTGTAAAGCGTTTAGATGAGTGATTCTTCCCCATAAAAACACTTGCTTTTTAATATTTATGAAGAAAGCTGGAGATGCACTTCAGAAATAAACAGGAAGGGTTTTACTAAAACCCCCCTAAACTCTGTAACTGAATAAACTGTAAGGACTTCATGGCATTGCTTTTGTAGTGCTCAATATACACAATGTGCTTTCCAGTTGTATCGAGCTATCCTTATTTTTTATTCTGTTGTTTGGTGTCACACATATTTATACCTCTCTTCCAGCACTTAGGTGAAAGGCCCACAAGGGCAAGGAAACTTCCCTCCTTTAAATCTGAAAGAAGGGGTCTTGTTAGCCTCTTGAAAGCTTTATTCCTAAAAATTGTAAAAAAAAAAAAAAAAATCCTTATCTTCCCTAAATATTTCTGCCATGTATTATTTAAATTCTCAGCTCAGGAGCTAAAGAAAGATAGGAGAAAATCCAGCCACCATGGTGGTAGAAGCCTTCGCCATAAGGTTGTGTGTACTCACGTACTTGAAGTTGGTTTCATGAAGTACTTGCTTCATCAAGTAATGATGATTCAGTCTTTCTTTTGTTATTGATACTAGTTTCCACGCCTAGTACAGGCATCAAGGCTTGCTAGCTAAACGTTATTTATTTATTCTCCAGGGTGTGAGCAAACTTCTTAGCACACTGGAGAGCAGATGGTTGCTCTCAGAAAGAGGAAGAGTATTTTTGTTCAGAAAAGAATCCAGAGTAACCCTCAATATTACCACAACAACAGTAATTGTTTCACAAACCAAAATGAGATTTTTTTTCACATTAAAGCCAATCTGTAGATCCCATGAGCACAATCAATGCAGCTGTAGTACAGACTGGAATATCTGCTGCGGTCAACTGTAAATAGCAACTCTGTATCCATGATTTATTTTTACCATAATGTGCTATAATAGGAAAAATAGCAAATGGTAAGTCTATATATAGCCTGTTACCAAGACTGTGAGCTAAATGGTTAGTCAACAGTAAAATCCCATCCTAATCAACAAATGGCTTTAGGTCCAGTAATAATATTTTGGATATCAAAATAATGTATACTAGGCAATGAGAGGAATTGCAGGAGTGCAGCTAATATTCTACAGGTTTTTTATGGCTCTTTTTAATGTTAAGTAGGAATTTTTGTGAATCATGCTAATTTTAATAGACCGGATATGGATAACAGAATCTATATTGCTGTACTTATACTGCCTGACTTTTTTTCCAGCCTCTTTCTTTTGCTGGACCAGCAAAAATTAATTTTCCTTTTAGTGACATTAATTAACCATTAAATTGTGAATAGTTCAGGAAAGGAGACCCTCCCCTTGTCCTTTATTCCTAAACTTACTTAAAAACTCACTGTAGAAAATTATGAGTTTTATTCCAGTCTTGAAAATACGCTGTTCCTTTATATTTTATTTATAACTATTTTATGACTGACAAGGTTAGGAAAGTATATAACAAATTCTTAGATAAGTCTTCAAGGTTACTTCACATTAGACATGATAGGTAGGAAGAAAATACAGGCAGAAGTCAGTTTTCCTTATCATTTGTATAAACAAGCTGGTATTTCATTCAAGGCCTTTTCCTTAACTTTCGGCATACCAGATTGCTATCAGGCAGTCACAGGGAGAGACATGCAAACATGTTGTTGTTGACTATCTATCCACTGAATTTATGAATTGGATTCCAAGGAAAGCAGGTTCCTGCATTCATTCCATCTTTGTGCTTGCCTGCCATCCCCTGCCTTTCTCCCCTTCACAATAATTTGTGACTTATCTTACTTAAACACATTTCATGAAAAGTTGGAGGTCTGTAATTATAGTAAGTTCCTATTTTTACAGAAATCAAGGGTAGAGGAGAGAATGCCCTGCTTTTGGGTCTGTCTACCCCAGGGCAAGGGAAAAGTAAGGGAAATTCTGTTCTTACTTGGGTTTGGGACCACGCTGTGGACTGGTCTGCAGCCTTCTCCTGTGAGCCAAACACCTCCTGTGAGCTAATCTGCAGGTGTGATGGAGACACAGCATCCTTGGAACTCTGTGGGGTAATGCCAGAGAGGGGGCCAAGACATGGTGAGAAATCAGTGATGGGGAGGGTTTTAAGGATGACAGAGCTGGGAGTGTGCTTGGGGGTCTATATGGATTTTGTTGGTTTTGGTGCGTCAAGCAGGTGAATGGAACTACTGTGGGATGATAATTCCATATCAAGGGAGAAAGCACTGAGGACCTTGTCTATGTGAAAGAAATGAGGGGTGCCATGGTGAAAGGGTAGAAAGTACATGGGAAAAAGAGCTGGTGTGTGAAAAGCACCATAGACATGGGACTAGGGGTATTTTCTTAGGGGAGTGTTCATGACAAGTATCTCTTGGAAAACATGCACTATTGATTAATTCTGCTGTTTTACAGTAGCATCATGTATTCATTACAATGAGCTTTGTTAAAATGAGCCTGATCGAATACCTTCTGAAGTAAGTGCAGCTTTTATTTGCTATCAAAGGAATGAGATAAGGTCCCTGCTATAACATAGGTAATTTATTTGCATGATGTTTATGAATGACTTTGAAGTATATATTTGTAATTTAAATCATAACATTAGTAATACCTGTTAGAAATGCAGACATGAGCTTCTGAAGTAATTTTCATTCTTCTTAGTTTTATTCCAAACCATATACAACTGAGACAGGATTGGTATCTTAGGACTTTTTTTTGTTTGTATTTTTAGGGGCTTGAGGACTTCCTCTGTGTGTGTTTACACAGCACCTGATAGTTGTCCATGCCATCATGATTCCTAATTTCATTGCAGTATAAGTAATTATAACATAAATTATTTTATCTGTTTACAAAACTGTATTATAAAATAATTATAGTACTCAAAAACTAAGTGTGGTCTTTATGCATTCTTTGGTCTAAGGAATTGTATTTGATGTCGATGGCAGTTCTGCAGAGAAGGGAGTCCTAATCCAGGCAGATAAATTTGTAAAGTGGATAAAATACTTCAGAAGAAAAAAAGCAATTCAGTTAGTTTGCTCCTACATTTTAAGGCTTGGGCTACATTAAGCCTTTTCTTACTCAGCTGCCTTCTTAGTAGTGTTAGTCCTGCTGTTGGAAGAAATCATGGGAATACTCATGTAGAGTGTCTACAACTTCCTCATCTCCATCTTGTCTAGACACCAGCCATCTCATAGTATATTCATGCCTCCAGAACATCTAGACTTCTCTTAACTGGAAAATCTGAATGAGGTAGGAGAACAGAGGAAATCTGTTTTCCCTTTCAAAGTTCCTTCTTTGCCAGTGGCTAGGTACAGTATTGTAATGAATACCAAATCAGTGTCATATTTCACAGCACGGTTCTCAAATTCATGTCACAGGGGAAAGGTGAGATAGTGTTATTTATTCCAATGTCATTGACTAAAAATACTACTTGAAATTATAAGGGATGAATAAAGCGATCTTGAAAAATACTGTGGAATATATGTTATTCTACTGATGTTTTGTTTTCAGTTTAAATGTACTTAGAAAGCTTTCTGGCAATTCCACAAAATACAACTTAAATTTCTGTGAGAGAGGCATGGAATTAGTCCATAATTTTTTTGGCACTGTCTGCCCCACTATGTAATAAAGCCAGGCTACCTAACTTCTCCTGTTTCAGACATCTTGAGTTTTTTACACTCTTTTCTTTATTCAGTGGCATAGATGGAAGACAGTCCTGCTCCATCTTCCTCAGTTACTGAGGAGTCAGGGTATTTTTTTGAAGTGGGGATTCTGGTATTAAATAGTTTCAAATGAACATAGAAAATATCTAAATATGCTATTTTTTGCTTGGAAAAAATTTCTTCTGTTCTTGTCAACTTGTTTAAAGGAGAGGTAAGAGTGGCAGATTAGACTGTTTACCCTAAGTTTTTCCAGAGAAAGAAATACATGTGTGAATGGAGAGAGGGAGCACCTCTTAGCTCTGTTTCTTTGTATTGCTGTTACAACTATAATACAGTACCTGTATTTTATTTCTAAGAATCCTTTTCCTTGCTTTAATGTATAGTCTGTGGCAGCTTTGGCTTGAGATGTGGGAGCAAAACCTGCCTCCTCTGAAACAACCTGGACAAAATACTGCCTTAAATATTTGTGTTAAAGGATGTGGAGACAACCTCTGCATTCCAGGAGTATTAAAGCCAAACAGGGATGTCAGACTTCCCTTCATTAGGTGAAATTGGTGAACTGTAAATAATAATTGGTCAGTGGGTATAGCCAAACACCCTGTAGAACAAAGCTGGACATTAGTCATGTGGCATTTGCTATCTGCCTGACCTCACCTGTCCTTGAACTGGAAAATGGGACATCTTTGGATTCTCCCTCACCACTTTCTGAGGCATCCATACCATACTCCATCTCAGGCATCTGCTGGATCATTTTCCTGGGTGGGTTGTTTTTCTGGCATATCCTACAAACTGCTGTTCATGCTATGGACACATCTGGCAGTACTGCTGATGAGCCACTGTGGCTTGTGGGATGACGCTTGGAAGAGCTCTGCATTAATCTGTTGTGCAAAGGAAGATGTTCTGTTGCAGTTTTTCCATGACTCAGAAAAACAAAGAAACCTAAAAGGTCACATGGTGGTGTGTGATTTGTTTTGTGGGTTCATTCAGTATTGCCATTGTACATTTGGCCCGACCACAGTGAGTCAACTGGGTTGGATTGACTCAAACAAAGTAGAGGACTTGCACAACAGTAGAACTTCGGTCATTTGAAATTCCCTTGCTAATGCACATCAAAGAGACGAAATTACTTACGGAGTACAGATTTTTTAATGAAGTGGGAGTGTTGTAGTACTTGCACATCTAAAATCAGTTTGAAGTGGAACGTGGGCATCTCAGTGTTATTATGGAACTTGCCTAGGTGTTTTACTACCTTAAACTTCCATTAGTTAGGCAAATACACCTACTGTCAGGAAAGGATATATAAATTGGCTTGAGCATGTAAGCTTTTCTTGTATTGACTTGGCTGGATCTACTTGGATCCATCAGATTCAAGTACATAAAGAGCAGAAAGTCAAAGTTGTAAGGTGGTGAAATTGCAGCTATCTGTCACATGGTGCTCTGGAGCCTGAAACCTGCTGCGTGAGTAATTACGTGACAGCTTCCCCTGCCTTGCAGGGTAACTTGTGTGCTTTGGCACCACACATGGAAGAGCCAAGCGCCGGCACTATTCACCTCAAAAGCTTTCCCGTGTCACTCGAGGCGGCTGCAGGGAGCAGCTCCCCTGTCCTGCCGTGACTGACCTGAAGCTTCCCCTCAGCACTGCTCTGAGCAATGCTCTGCATCCGCTTGCCCACGGAGACCTTGAGTTTCTGAGGAGGGGCTGGGTGCCGCTGCCTCGCCTGTCGCACAAAGGCGGGTAAAAGGCTCGGCCGCCCGGCAGCGCTGCCCCGAGGCCACGGGGTGGCCGCGGGGGAATAGCCGTCCTCAGGCGGCGGTGCAGCCCTAGGCCGCCCTTGCCCAGCAGCGCAGCGCCCGGAGCGGGGGGACCAGGCACGGGGGCGGAACGGCACCGCGGGGGTGCCGGTTCGCCCGGCCCGACTCGCAGGGACGCCCCGCGGGCGGACTACACCTCCCGGCGTGCCCCGCGGGCCGTGTCCGCGCGAGGCATGCCGGGAGCTCGGCAGCACGGCGGCCTCCATAATCTTCCCCTCCCGCCGGCGCGACAGCGCCCGCTCGTCTCGCGGTGGGCAGGGCTTTCCTGCAGCCGCCGCTCTGAGTGACGTCCACAGCACCCTATCAGCGCCAGCTCTGGCGCGGCTGTAGCCAATGAGCGGCGTGGGGGACGGGCCCCCGCCGCGGCCGGAGGTAGCGGTAGTGGCGGCAGCTGGAGCGTGGCTGTGGGAGGGCGTGGGTTCCGTGTCGAGGGGCGGTGAGATTATTCGGGAGTTGTGCGGGTCCGGAGGGGCCCGGGGGGCTCGGTCAGCGGCCCCGGGGACCGCGGCGGCGACGGCATGGAGCAGGCAGCGCCCAAGAGGTAACGACCCTCCCCCGGCGGCCCCTTCCCCGCCCGCGGGCGGTGGCACGGCCCGGGTGAGGCCTCGGTCCCGGGGTCTGTGCGGGGGCAGTGGGACAGGGATGGTGCTGAGCCTTGCTTAGCGGCCGGAGGGCTCTGTCACGTGGGCAAGGGTCTCCTGTAGGGTGGATGCCACGAAATACACTTTGTAGTGAATGCCCCGATGGAGACGAACCCTCGGGGGCTGCTTGAGTTAAGAACATTCTTAATACGAAGTGAGGGAAACTTGGTCGCTGAGCAGAGTCCTCTCTGGCCTCTCACTCGATAGTTCAGGTCTGTGGCTGGAGCACACACGAGTAGTTCTCTTTTTACGTTGGAAAGCGTCCTTGTGCTCTGCTGCTGGAGGGATGGATGCTTGTGGGGGTGGGCGTTGCATAGTTGCGATTGCAAATCAGGGGGTGGGAAAAGTCAAACCCCAAGAATTTTCCCACAGTAGATGTATTTTCTCGAATATATAGGCTGTCAGGTCGTATTAATTACTGTGCACGTCTTAAAAAATTATTTATCATTTGGCTTCTTAGTGCGTAAAATAATTTTGCTTTGTGTTAAATTTAGGTTTAATCATATATTTCAATTGGAACAAGCTTTTCTTGGATGTAGTTGTACAATGCACAGACTGTAGTTGTGTAGTGTACAGAATGTAGTTACGTGGTTTACATATTTATTTACTGACTTTGAGGTCTGATCTTACTTTTGATTTCTGATAATGAAAAATCTAGGGACTACACAATATAAAAATTTGTGATAAAGGATATTAGATCAGTTTCTACATTCATCTTTAAAACCTCTACATTCTCCATTTAGAACCTTTAAAATTCTTTAAAAGCAGCTTCCTGTAGGATGGTGGGACTTGAGAAGAATGTAGTCTTGAACATCTGATGACTTCTTCTCCAATAACACCTTAAGTGACAGTACCTATTGTGGGAAACTTTGAAAAATAGTTGGTTTTGTCGTTGCTGCCTAGGGTGATTTTAGCAGGCAATGGAGTAAGGAGGGATAGGGCTACATTGTACTTTCAGACTGACAGTGCTGCATATCTCAAATGAAGGAAGTAGGAGAGGCATCAGCAAAAATTTAGGAGAAGAAATGTCTGAGGAGTAATCAATGTCACCACCAGCAGCGGAGACCTTGGGATGTTGTGGTATCACAGGACTGAAAACCAAACTGTGAAGTTAGCATAACCTGCCAGATGTTTCAGGGAAGATGTGACATTTGCTGTAACTTTATTGTCTAGCTGGAGGTGTGTGTCTGGCCTGACTGAAACTAAGAGATTTTTAAATCTTTGGATTAGGTCAGAGAGAACTAGATGTGGGAATGTCTACACTCTATTTTTATATTCCACGTGTTTTTTGAAGCTTATTTTTGGAAATTTGTGATGAGAACTCAGATTTGTTTCTTTTGTAGAAGGGAAAATTTGAACTCAGTTTTTCATAAGATATTAACTCAGGTTATTTCTTAAGATTTGAAGCAAATTTTTCATGGCTGTGCATAATATCTCCTTTATTGATAGTTTTATCTAGTTTCCCAATTGTTGGTATTCTCAACTATTCTAGGCCACCCCTTTTTTCTGCAAATACAGAAGAAGTGCAGGTTATTTTTTTGAGGGCTGAATTTTTGGTGCTGTCTTTGTATGCAGTAGTAGTTTGAAATGGACCATGTTTACTTGGCAAAACAAATGTGAACACCAGAATTCTTTACGTTGATGCCTGTTGTCCACAGGAGCAGTTACTGAGAGGGATCTATTGTCATCGTATCTGTGGTGTAGCAAGAATTTCATCTGTTCACTAAAAAGCTGCATGGGTGTCCTAGAATTCCAGTGTTGCCTTAGAGGTATAGGGCACTTTTATCTCCACTTCCTTGTAGAGCAGCACACAATGCCTGTTGTATAAATCTGTAATGCAGCCCTTCAGAAAGTAGCAGTGATGATGCCCAAGTGGCATTCTAGGCCATTGTGGCTGGAGGTACTGTCAAAATAATTCACTTGTTTTCTTTGACTAATGTACTGCAACAGTAACACAAGACTTTTAGGGGAGAGTCCTTTTCAGAATATTTTTTACTTTAAAAATAATTAGAGTAGATGTTCTTAGTTTACGCTGAGCAATTTGTGTAGTAGTTGACACAGTGTTTTCTTGCATCTGAATCTCTACTTTAGATGTGCTTTACAGTTTTTTCTCTCACAAGAAAGGAGATTCACTCTTGAAATAGTTACAAAATTTGCCTCTTAGTGTTGTATTTTTTCTTTGTTGTTATTGTTGTGTTTTTCTGTATCCTTGGCAAGCTCACATGTGATGATACAGGTTGCATAGGAGGGAAAAACAAAATAGGTATTGACAGAATTTTCTCAAGTATGTAGTTTTTAATCTTGCCCGTCTCCTGCATGCTGCTGCCAAATGAAAGGCCACTTAATAAGCATGGGAAATGTTAATGAAGGTTTTCCAGTCCTTTCTTTAAACTTGAGTTTAATGTTCACTGAGAAACACAACTTTTCAGATTTTGTGGGAAGAGGAAGAACTTGTTCTTAGGATATGAACTGTTTGTGAAAAAAGTATATTTTTTAATGTTTGTGTCAATAGACATGTTGGCAGTTGTCAAGTTCCCCCTGAAAATGATGGGACAAAAATGTTTGGGCTTTATTGGTAGAATGCTGAATGTATGTACACAGTACAATGGTGTAAAGTGTCTTAATCTTGCTTCTACTTGTGCGGATGCTGTGAAGCAGAGTAAATGTCTCAAGGCTTCCGCCTGCCACCTCTACTTCAGATGACTGCAGTGGTTTCTCTTACTACTTTCTCTTTTAATATATCAGTATAATTCATCCCAGTCATTCTTTTTAAATGTTTCAATGTGCTAGTTCTTCTGCACAATAAATCACATATATTCATGTTTCTTGGAGTGGCTGTCCAGTTTTCTGTAACTCATGACAGTAATTGATGGCTTTCTATTATTCATTCCAGCTTTATTTTTACTTTTGAACTTTCAGGGATATTTTATGCCTACCTTTGTAGCACATCACAAATTTATTTTGTGAAATCTATCTATAATGACTGTAGGGCACTATAGTCATACTTTTTTTTTCTTTTTTCCTTTTTTGGGAGGAAATCTCTTGCTCTTTTATGTTGCAGTTCAAATTTTTCTGATCTCTATGCTGGGATTGGGTGCCTCTTAGGTTTTCTAGGTTTTCCTTTTCTAGAATTTTGCTGATGTACTCAATGGCAAAGAAGGTTCTGGTCAGACTCATAATTAATGTTTTCTCTTATGAACTGGATTTATAAAAGCATAATTATTTGCTAGGATGTATTTTTCTTAAGAGATGAGATGTTATGTGGGAAGTCAAACCTTCTTGGAACAAGAAAATCCTTTCGACAGGTCTTTCCCAGAAGTGTAGTTTCGTTAGTCCTTCTGGTTTAAGGAACAGCTTCCCTTCTGGAAGACCTCTAAAATAGCTCAGAATCACTACCTGATAGTTTAGATTTTTAGAGACAAAAAATAACTCAGAATGACTTTTTACCCAGGTTTTATACTGAACTTCTCTGCATCTCCTTTGGACTTTCTTGTATATGGTGAGATATATATATATATATATACATACATACATATGTATATATATACACACACATATGGCACTTGTATCCTTTGGCCAGAGTAAAACAGTTTACTGGATTTACTGATTTATTTGATCTGTTTTAAATGCTTGTTATGAAAGTAGAGGATGAACGAGGGAGAGAGGAATGAGACACATTCTGTCTTTCTCCTATTGTTCTTGTGCCCTTTGTCTCTTCATTTTTACCTGCTGCCTCCTCTTCACCTTGCCCCCTTCTCCTGCCATTAAGAGCTGATGCTGAAGTTTTAGATGTTTTTCTCTGTCTCAAGATTGTTGCTTGCTTTTAACCAACAAGATCCTATTTCTAGTCTCTTCTTGTATTCTGCTGAGTGCTTTGCAGCCAGTTCCACCAGTCGCCACCTTCTTCCTTGTTTCTCAGAGTTTTCATAAATGCTTTCTTTACTGCAGCCCTTTAAGGTATATCGTGTGATGTTCTGTAGTTCAAGAGCTGAATATTCTATTTAAACATCTAGAAATAGAAATCATTAGAATGTCTGAGTCATTAGGATTTTTCTATGGTTCAGAGAACTGTGGTGTTGATATTATCACTTGAACACCAAACCCAGCATCTGTACTGTTACAGTGTTTGTGAAGGAGTGCTTTGAGCAGGGTATTTGGTGATGATGTTCCTGAGGCTGATGTACCTTTCTTTCTGGAAATAGGTTTTGAATTAAGCCACCTTAATGTTAAGTGTGATTTGGTCTCATAACATGTTTGTTGGAGTTGGATAACATAAAAATAATTTTAAAACTACAGAATGCTTATTTCTTTGATTTCCTGGCTGCTTCTCAAGTACTCCAGATAATCTGTTATTTGACAATGACATTAGTTTTGATCAGTTTATGATTGTTCATGATTGTTTCACTCACTCTTCTCAAGCACTCACATTAATGCCTTGGCATTGATGGTGCTGCTGGAACCCTTTTGGTGTGCATTTTTTTGTTTTTTCTTCTTTCTCATTTTAGCAGGCATTACTCTTTCGATGAGCAGGTGGAAGTGTTCTCTTTGTGGGCATCTCCAGTCAGGGGTACTGTATGCTTTCTGTTTTCTTGCTGTTACTATAAAGTTCAGGCTCTCTGCTTTTCTGTTTAGTACATCTTTTGTTACATGGCTCTTTGACTGAGAGACTCAGCTAAAGCTTATGCTTTTTATTTTTCAGGACTCTGCTTGTATTATAAGCATACTGTGCATGGGGTTTTTTGGTGGCAAGAAGGGGATGATGGCAGCAACTTGTTCTTGAATGCTGCCTTTAAGGCTGCATATAATCTGTTCAGAGAGGAAAAAAAAATTGGAACAAGAAGCAAAATGAATTATTTATTACTTTAATACCTACCCGCAAAATATTTTTTCCTCTTTGATTTGTCTCAACATATGCTTGTTCAGTAATGAAATACGCACTTCTCTGCAAGGTATAAGTTCTGCAAGGTATGTAAGTTCTGTCTTTCTGCTAAGTAATGTCTAGCCAGCAGAGAGAGTGAAAAAGAAAACAGAGTTTTGTTCTTGTAGGCCAGTTTTGCAGATGTTATTTAGCTGTTTACATTTGAGTTTTTTTGCTGTTTTTCTCCATGTTCGTGCATTGTGCCTTTCATTTGCTGTGAAGATTTTTATTTTCCCTAAACACATAGGCTTCCCAGCTTCTTGACTGTTTGCTGTAGCAAACTGCATGGTCTTTATTGTAGTTAATGCACCTTTCCTTGCTGATTGTAGATGCTTTTTGTATTCATGTAATTGCTGCATCAGTGGAATAACTCTTTGATGTATAAATGTGTGCACCCTTTTGCCTTTTCCTTGCCTTGCTTCCCTTTTTTAACACCAATCCGTATGACTTGTGTGCTTATACGATTAGTTTAAATTCTTTGATTTTATTTAGATAGTTGGCTATTAAAATCTATTTTGACTCATGAGTTCCCTCGTTGGTCAGTCACCTTAATTTTTAATAATTTTGTATGTCACAGAATTGCATCTCCTAATATGAAGGGTTTTTTTTTCAGAGCACTGTTCTTCCGCTACTAAGATTTGTCAATCTTTTCTGTCCATGCCCTCCTTCCTTCCTCTATTTTGTATTTGTTTCTAGAAAGTGTTGTGAGATAACTTACTTCCATAAGTTCTCAATGATCTGTTGTTATTCAAAGTTTCCTTTTTTCCCCCCCTTTTTCCTCTTCCTGCATATGGAATACATTTTCTATATTTAACATTACAACACCAGCTATTCTTCAGCTCATCTTCTACTTTATTAGTACCCTTGGCTGTCATGTAGAGTCAACTTGTTACTTCAGCCTTGCAGCAAAATTCCCTAGAACTTTATGGTGAAGGATTTCCATGTTGCAGCCACCTGTCCGTGCTGCAATGTGTGTGTGGTTATATTTTCCTGTGCTATGTTCCGTGTTAGCTCTAGTGCAAGCTTGCAGCCAAGTTGTGTTTTGAGATTTGCCAGAACTCTGGGGGCCTGGATAGCTGGGAATGCTAGAGACCAGGGAAAGGCTAGGGCTGCCTGTAAAGGACAACAGATGATGGTAAAGGGGGTTGAAAGTGCTGGAAGAAATCATAGGGTGTTACTGAGTGATTTGAGACTGTGTGAGAGAGGACTATGGGCAAAATATGGTATGGTGTTATGTGATTAGAGATTTTGTTGCATCCTGTCCCTATGTGCATTTACGAAGATGCAAGAGAAGCTGCCCCAACAGCTCTTACAGTACTCAGCTTTTGGAATTTCAGTCTTCTGCTGCTACCTGGGAAGTGCTACCATATGCTCCCAGAATCATCTTGACTTCAGAATTCTGCATTTAATAATGTCATTCACTGGCTGATAAGGGGTACAGTTTAGAAACTGAGTATTTCATGTGGGTGAAGGATTGGTTTATAGAGAACAGCGTGGCATCCCCTAAGCAGTAAGGGGCATGTGTTTGCATGCTGACTGTTTTTCGAGGGAAGGTAAACTTCCCTGTGTTCTTTGTCTGTTTCTGCTTCAGCTAAGGAAGTGGTTTGAAGAGTGAATTGGTCCCATGCTGCTTTGAATTGAGCAAACTTTAATGAGAAGGTGATAATGACAAAAATTGTCATAACTTTATTAATCTTACGTGACAGTTGGTTAAAATTTTGTTGCTGCACTTTAAGTATTTTCATTGGAATATATTTTTCTTTGTAATGATTTATGCTGTCTGCTTGCTTGCGTGAAAATTTACTTGAGCTCTTTGTCCCCCAAACAAATAAATAACTTTTGTCTTTCTTTTAGCAAACTGAAAAAGCTAAGTGAAGATAGTTTAACTAAGCAGCCTGAAGAAGTCTTTGATGTTCTGGAGAAGCTTGGTGAAGGGTAAGTACAGCTATTTACAGGGGCATAAAATCAGAGGGAAACAATACATAAAGCATATGTTGGAATATTAAGTTACAGAGAGAGTGACTGTAAATGTCCTAAGGAATGTTTCTATAGACAAGTTTTACTACTAAAGCAAATGCATGTATCAGTAGATTTCCACACTTTCCCTTACATATTTATGCATTTTTGATGCCTGTTGTTTGTTGACACAGCAAATGTACTTGCACCTGTAGTGGAATTAGAAACTTTAAATCTTGAAAAAGATTTCTTTAGTCTTGACAAAACATTCTTCTGTCTTTCCTGAGATCCTGGTAGAACTGATCTTTTTACGGCCTGAAAAACACTTGAACTTCTGCATGGGCATATGGCTTCTGTGACTTTTTATGCATAATGGAAATCAGGAGCAGTTTGTCTTGTTTTTTAAAAAATTGTCTCTTTTTTTAGGTCTTATGGTAGCGTGTTTAAAGCAATACACAAAGAATCTGGACAAGTTGTAGCAATTAAACAGGTCCCTGTGGAATCAGATCTTCAAGAAATAATTAAAGAAATCTCTATAATGCAACAATGTGACAGGTAGGTATGATATTTCTGTTCCCTTTGTAAGAGTCTGTATAAACATGTATTTGTACTTGTGAAAATAGCTGAAATATAAGCAGCTGCAAACTTTTTAATGAAAAGTGAATTGTCCAACATAGACTTTTTCATTAAAGGAACCACTTCATGGACCTCCTCTCCTTGGTTTGGATTGAAGGAAGTACAAATAGTTTACATAACAAAAACTGTTTAAAGAATAAATACTGGCCTCTGTGTAGAATTCTCCGTGCTTCCTTCACTTTGCTTGCATTGTTACTGCCAAAGGTTGCTGTTTCCTTTAAATGTCTTAGGCTTTGTGAAATTCTGAGTTACCTGTTTCAGAAGATTGATTGTTTCTAGCAGAAGGTGAATGGCTAGCAGTTAACTTATAGAACAGTATTCTTTCTTGGCTGCCTTTTTCGTGCAGGAGCATACTTTTTAAAAAGTGAACAATCTTGTAAAAATACTGGTGGATAGTTACCTTACACTTGTTCACAAATCTTGTAATTGCAGGTCTCTTAGAAATGGAGGCCTTGATGCAAGGATGCAAGAATTACTTTGCATTTTCTGTTGTCTATGGAGTTTTGGGCTGGAACTTTGAAATCAGATTTAGAGTGTCAGTTTTTAAGCAAATATGAACAGTGTTTGAGATTGCACAGCAGTTGATGTTTTGGAAAGATCATCTTGTCCTGATTGATAATAACGCCCAGTTGTTGATGGGAATACTGACATAATATAAATCTGGCAAGAGATGGTCACAAAAATCTGTGGGTTTTCTTTAGAAGTAATACAGCCTTCCTCACTTCATGAATTTATAAGGAGCAAGGTCAGTATGGTGTGCTTGCAAATGGTAGACATTTGGACTGGTTAGGACCTTTCTTTCTGAAAAGGCAAATTCATTTAGTGCTAACAGTTGCTCTTAAATGAAATAGGTTTTTGATAGTATTGACCTATTTTTTTTTTAAAGATAGTACCATGTTGCAGGAGGCAACCATAGGCCCTCTATTATTCTAATATCAGTTGTCTGTATGAAGAATGTTGCTGCCAGAAATGCTGATCCTAAAATACAGTTCCTTGCTCCAAAACATGGTGGTGTCTTATTCTACCCCATAATGTAGGTGTTTTGATGAGAAACCACAGTCTGCAATCTTAGAATCTCACTTTTTGACTTTGTGGGAGATTGATTGTCATCTATCTAGTTTAAGTTCCTCCAAAAAACCCCACCCCAAACCTTCAGTCTTTTATTTCCATAAGTACACCCTCTAATAACTTCTGAAGAATGATCCTTTTTATGTTTACCACATCTGTTTCTGCCTTTATTTTGCAAGTGACTCCAAGGAAGCATTATGTCAAGTGACAAACTGATGAGTAGCAAAGCAATGTGTTCTGTTTGTGACAATACTATATCTGACCCTGCACATGAGATGCTTTAGTATGAAAATGCATTTGCAAATCCAGGAGGCTTCAAACCAACACTAGATTCTCTTTAATATAAAAGTCTAGCTCTGTGCTTGAAATAAGTTCATTCTTGTGGAACTGGGAAAACATGGGTGAGTTTCCATGTTATTTTGTTCCGGAGAGGAGAAAACAAGGCAGTCTTTTTGAGAAGAGAAACGTTCAAGAGAGGGCTTAGAGGAGGGAAAAACAAATCATTGTGTTAGATAACTAATGTTTGGGAAAACCATGTCTGTATTTGAAGGTTGCCGAAAACTTATATACGTAGTAGTGGCTTTATTATTTTATTTAGTAATCAGAATTTGGTCCAAGAAGGCATTGGTTAAGCTAATTACAGGTTTAAAATGTATTTGGTTGTGCTTGCTCTTTAGCTGTGTCAAACTGTAGCTCTTAACAACAGGTGTGCTGGTGATTTTTTTTTTTTTTCCTTCTCCTAAGAATTCATCTATTTATTTTTTTTTCCCATCTAGTCCTTATGTTGTCAAGTACTATGGCAGCTACTTTAAGAACACAGATCTGTGGATTGTTATGGAGTATTGTGGAGCTGGCTCTGTTTCAGACATAATTAGACTGCGTAATAAAACGGTGAGTTTTTTTTTTTTAAGTGTATATAGCACTTCTTAAAATCAACTTGTGAATTAAGATCTGAAGCCAGAATAAAAGTTGGAGTTACAAGACAAGATCGTGGCTGATACCTAGGGGCCTATTTGTGCCTTGGTTCCCAGGAAACAAGCTCATGCGGTTGCTGACTGTCTTTGTGCATTGCTCTGTGAAGTGGTCACCAGCAGAAGCAAATGCATTTTGAAATAAAAAGATCTTGGGAATTTCTTGAAAATTATGCTTTGTAGAAGGCAAAACTGTGGCTTCTTTTCTCTACCCCTTCTACCTTACAGCCACTTAGTGGTTGCATGGTTTGGAAACAGGTGTAAAATTGTCTTACTGTCACTCAGTAATTAGGGAGCATGAGATGTAACTGGCATTACTCAAGGAATGAGAAGGGGAAGAGATGCTGACTAAGGCATGTGAGAGGGAACCAAAATGAGGGTTGTATGGAAGTGTCTTAATGGACTTAAAACAGCAGTAATATAGAGGAAGCCTGAAGGAAGCAGGTTTTGTTAGTTCTAATTAAGAAGCAGCTTCTCTGGAAAGTGTTTCGTTGTAGGTGTCAAACAGCCTTGAATTCCTTTGAGTCCATTGTTTTCAGTAATGGGCTGTAACATGAGGTATTGTTGTTACCAGCAGGTACTCTGAGGTACTAATTGTTGGGCTTGACATTTTGTAAACACTCCCTGAAATGTTCCTTGCACCTTACTTGGGAACAGAGTGGGAAAGTAAAGGAGAGAAAAGCAATGTTTAGGCCCAGAAAACAAGACATAAAGGAAACTGGAATCAAGTTTATTAGGAAGTGGGGGCGATGTTGAGACTAAAGAGAGCCCCTTTGGAAAAGGTGGCTCATATCAGGGCTGCTGTAATGTTGAAGTGATGATGTCTGGGAAAAAGCCAAAACCACAGTGAGATTACTGGAGTTCTGCAATCTTCAAAATTGGTGTTCTTGCTGTTGTAGACTATCCAAGGATCAGTAGCTCCAGTAGGAAATGGCACAAGCTAGTTCAGAATTTAAAAATCTGAAACAAACCATAACCCATTTGAAACCGAATATAGAAAAAAAAAGGAGCAAACTTGTTTGTGCATTGATAGAAAACGTTTGAATTTTCATTTTAAAAAAAGTGTGTATATGAATGTGTGTGTACTTACATAAAATCAGGCTATCTAGTTTTTCTTACATCTGTTGTAGGATATTGACATAGTAGATATATTAAAGATTTGATGGGAAGGGATATTGGAGTCTTGGAGCAAGTGCATGCTGATGATCAGACAAACTACCTCTTCTGCTACTGTTTGTGTTTAAGGTCAATATGATTAAGTAGCATGAATTCTATTTTAAGAAACAGAATAATCATAATCACTAGATACATTGATACCGATGATAAAGCTTTTGTAAAGGTAAATCATGGAGTGCGTGGCTAGTAGAGTTCTGTAAAGGAGTTGGTAAGGACACAATTAATGCTGGCTGATGTAAAGTTGGCTGGATGTGCTGAAATGTTTATGGGCAGACTTCCACCTCAGAGGCTCTTCAATCAAATACAGCTGTAATCTGGAGTAAATGGGAAGTTCTGTCACAGCTGGGTAATTGTTTTAAATATGAAAAAGAGGGGGCTTTGGCCTACTACATGAGGTCTATGCTATCCTGTTTCAGAAAGAGGGTAGAAATACTGGTGAGAGAATGGTTATATTCCTAGTGGTGGAAACAGGCAAAGACTTGAAAGGTTTTGTGGTACTGAGAAAATAAGCACAACTAAATGTCAAGAAATACATTTGGCTTGGTGACAAAGGCAAAGTCTTTATATTCAAGGTTCATGTGCACTTCAACTTAACTTTTAGAAATTGTTGAATAAGTAAAATGACTGCCAGAGATTAGTGGTACCAAGAATACAGCAGAACTATGGAAGTTAAGGAAGGCAACAAGGGTGATCAGAAGTGAAGACTACTTCTCTAGAAGCAGATACCAGAAGCATTTGGATATTTCTGTGATGAGAAGAGGTACCTGGAGGGAGAGACATGGTGAAAGGTTTTGAAAACCACTTGAAGCACCAAAAAAGTAAGATATGGGTATCTTTCTGTTTATTACAAAGCAAGAGATCACTTGTGACAGTAGATGCAAAGCAAAAACTTTTTCTTTGTTCATGATAATGAGGGTCACTGTATGGTTATAGAAGTTCTTGTAGATGCTGAGAGTTGATTTCTGAAAGGCAACTAAATAAGACCAGGGAAAAACAGGTGTGACTGCACTCAAATGTGTAACGACTGGAGCAGGAAGTCCATGTGCTTCAGAACTCTGGGAAATGAAGCAGACGACTATAACAGTTTACTTGGCACGTACTTACATTCAGGCAGGCTACCAGACTGGACAGAATTTTCATTCTGTTATAGCATAGGGAGTGTTCTAGTGCCTATAACAAAAAAATAAGCGAAGCAAACTTCTCCGTTTCTCCCTTGCTGTGCCTCTGTCTTGCAGGTTTTGGGAGATTTGGGCAGAGGCTTTGGACTTGTTTGAATTCTCTTACTCTTTGTGGAACAGTGGCCTGATCACTCAGACTGTGTGTGATGGGGATCTTGTGACTATTACTGGAATGAGGCTGCTTAAAGTACTTGAGCATTCTGTTGATGACCTTACATGTTATTTATTTATTTATTGATTCATTCATTAAATGGAAATAAGAAGTGGTTTCGTAATTAGAAAATAAATATCTTCACTTGAAAACGAGGAGAGGGTTGTTTCATATTTTATCATAATATTTACTGAATATAGTTAGACACATAGTTATGTATTCTGTAACTTTCCTAAATTGTCACATGAAGACTGTGGCTGGACCAAGGAAAAGTTTATTTCCTGCTTCTTTGTATTTAAGGAAAAGAAATTAAGAAAGTTGAAGTAAGAACCTTTTAGTGCAGTGGCCACTAGGATTATCATTTGGACTTGATCTTAAAGGTCTCTTCCAACCTATATGATTCTATGATTGTTATTAAGTCACAGGAAAAGGTGAATTTCTCTTCGTGTTTGGGGAGGAAACATATGTATTTGCCCTTGTTGCTTGTCTCTAAAACTAAGAATTTACTGATCATCTTTTTCTGTTTTTGTGGTTTCCTTACTTTTTCAAAAATTGTGTTTGTCTAGAAAGTAAACAGCAGTAGACTTTGTTCCACTGTTCTAGTGGACCAAAACCAAGGGAAACAGAATCCAAAGTTAGGGCAATATTTAGTGACTGTTCGGAGCCTATTCATATGGAGAAGTTTGCAGCTTGGCAAGAGCAGGTTCTTGTCCAAGAGGCCTAAACCATTAATTTGAAGTTAAATGGACCCCTACGATTCTGTCTGGAGTCTTCTAGTGTGCCAGGCAGATCAGCAGCACTTCAGCAAATTCGTGGTGCTTGTTAGCTCATCTTGGGTGTGGTGTTCATCAGTCCTGGGCAACAAAGCTTAGATCTAGTTTTGTCTACTTTTCTCGGAGACTGGTTTGGGAGGTACATGTATCTTATACATTCAAACCGTGGGTTGCTGCCAGGAAGGGCAGTTCTGCTGCTGTCCTCCTCCAACCTGACTGATGTGTTCCTCTTGCCTTTTCCATGCCTCAGATGCAGTGATTGTCTGTGGCTGCAGGGTGATCTTCGATAATGATATGATATAGTGGGGGAACTCCCTCTCTGTTCTGTCCTCCCCACTCCCTCATGAGCTATCTCTGGACTTATTATGGCAACACAGTGGCTTGATCTGATGCAAGGAAGGAGCTGTGCGGAAAGGGAAGGAAGAGAATGTACGAGACTGACTTTCAGTGTCAATAGAATTGCATAATTAGAGTGTGAAGCAACACTCTGTCTTACTGGCTGCTTTTAGCATAAGGGAGAATATTCACACACAACCAACCTTGTCTCTCTAATGATAATTAAGAATGCATTTGCTCATCCACTGATCATGATTAACTGAGTCATTCTAGTCCTGACTCTTTGGGGATCGAATTCAATTGGCTGAAACATGCCAGGTAGTGGCTATGTTTTAGGATTATCAGACAACCCTGTCTTATTTGGGTCAGTAATGTAAGTAACAAGTGTAGGAATGGATAGCTGCACAGATACTGTGTAATTGGGCCCACAGATTGTGCATTTTATATCTAATTTACTTCCTGTACATGACACTTTATCAGTTACATATATAATTCCTCATGTACTCTTAATGATTAGCTTCTGTCATGTTTTCTTAGCTAATTACTTTTTTCCATGTGTTTTAGCTCCACTAATTCAAGTGAACAGTATATCCTAATCTCTGGATGCTGTATTTAAATGTCCTACTGGATTTGCTTTCTCTGTATGTTACCATGGGGATCCAGGGTAAATCTTTCGTTAACCGGGCTAAAGGCATTTTGCTCATAAGGATGTTGTTTTGCAGTTTTAAGCAGTCATGTTTCTCAGTAATTTCACAGTTAAAATAGTTCCAATTTGTAGGCCTTTGCTTAACTAAAGTACATATGATTATTAGCCATCTAGGGCCTAGTACCTCTTATATTTTTAAAATAGTGTCTGTCGCAGTATAATTTCCTCAGCTGAGCCCACATGGATTAATTAATACCCAGAGAGTCCATACACAAAGATTGAAATTCCGTCTGCACTGGCTTACTTGCTTATCTGATCTTGGTGACCATGGACAAGTCCATCCTGGTTATGCTGCTGTCAGTGGGCCTTCCAGGTGATGAACTAACTCAAATGGGCTAATCAACTGTGTTACTATTCAGAGACTGACCTGTAGTCCAACGTTCTTAAATTACTCTTCTCTGCAGCCAGTTGAAGAAAAGGAGGAAAGAACTTGATCACAAATGTCCTGGTTGCTTTATTCTGTGTTTAGCCTTACACAGCAGGGTAGCTTATACTAGCTTCTGCAATCCAGTGCTGAGATTTTCAGTGCTTGTCTAGGAAAATCCTTACTATGGCTCTGAATGATTGACATAAATGCTGGGAATTATTTTTCCTTTGTTCTTTAGGTTAGCATTATAAGTTCCTTAAAAAATGGTTTGTACTGTCTCACTCTCAAAATGATAGACCTTTCTTTCAACCTTGCGTTAAACTGTATTCATCTGCTTGGAAATTTGCTCATGAAAATTACTTGTTTTCCCTGAGCTGAAAAATCTTTGTATGCCAGAAATAAGATGCAGGTTATGTGTTGGCTAATTTTTGTGAAAGAAGAGGAAGCTTGAGCTACATTGGTATTCATCCATTTCCAAAATAATTATGTATATATTACATGCAAATACAGTTGACCAACAGCATTCAGAAATGGGAAAGTTTCAAAACAAATGTTGACCATGCAACATCCTCTGGTAAATGTGCTTTGGGATACACTGTCTTCTCTTCCCCCTTTTTCTACAGTGTTAGCAGATCATGCTCACTCAGTGAGGAATAATATGCTATTAAATTATACATCCTCTGAAGTCCAGTATTTATTTGTAAAATACTATAACAATCGCTCTGAATACAGGATTATTTCTCCCCAGACTTTATCTGACCTTCCTATTTCCATTGAAAGAAATACTGTTGTTGTGCCATGAACATCTACAAGTCAGTTCTAAGAAGAATTTGATTCCTGGATGATTTCTATTGTTTCCTACAGGTGCATGGAATGTTGGAGTTCATTTTGTGGGCAGTCTTAAAACTAGCCATGTAATATTAAAATGCTCAGCATCATATAATTCACTTTCTGTTTAAAAAGTGTACTTCTTGGAAGAAAGCTTACAAAATACTACTTCAGTTCTAATTTGCTGGGTTTCACAATATTTATATTTGCTACTGATCTCTTTGCAGTCAGGTCACTGCTAAAAGATGAGAGAGACTGTAATATGTTGAGAGGATGGTAGAATTTTGACTTTTTTTTCTGATCTGAACAAACTGGCTAGTTGCACAGTCAACAGATCTCCTTTGCCTCCTCACCCATGTTTCAGAAAATAAATTTGTGGAACTTTTGGGAGAATAGAATTTGCATCTGTGGTTTGAAGTCGGCTACTCATTTTTCAAACTCAGCTGCTAATGATTTTTCAAATAAAAAATTGTTAGAATTACTCAGTGCAAACAGCAGCTTTTTTTCCCCTCTCGTAAATAATTTTCATTAAGTGCCAGTTTTAAGTTGCTCAAACAATAAAATGACCATGTAAACATAGAATATGAAGAAATTTATAATAAAATCTTGCGATAAAAGGTAACTGTTTAAATGAATGTTTAATCAGGTCAGTCATCTGCCTGTACCCCGTATACAGCTTGCATTGCAAACCACAGAATCTTATTCATATTGTAATAAGAGGTGGAAGTTTAACCTTATTGCCTCCCCACACTGCTCTTTCCCCTCAAAAGAGCCCCATCGTTGTTTGCCTTGGAGAGACAGAAATATCAGCTGAATTTTTAATGTGTTTCCAGTTTGAATCAACCTCAACTGCATATAAAGTTATTATCTGGGCAATAAAATTTGTCTCTGTTCAAGGAGTTAAGCCAAGTTTCATTACTGACTTCCGTGTATATTTTATTTTTCAATTAAAGAATCTTTAAAGTTTAGATGGGTTTATTGCTATATATTATTGTGGTGAGGTAGTAGAGGAAATGTAGAAAAACTGCCGGTAAAAGAAAGCCTGCTGTTTTGAATGTGGATGTTTATTTTAGAGGTGGTAAGGAAAGAGGTGAACAGCATGCCAGTGATTTGGAAGAAGTGATAATTTTAATTTCAAAGTCATCTCTAGAAGTCAGCTGGGTGAATCTGTTTTTCCAAGGAAGGATGTCCAGTTAGTGTTGAGAACCTTGTTCAGATCAGTTTTAACGATCTGAAAAACAGGAGACTCAACAGTCTCTTTATTCAGCCCAATGAACTTTTATTTCTTCTTGTGTGCTCAGTGAGGATTGTTTTGGTTCGTTCTAGCCCCTCTAGTCTAGTTCTAGCTGGACTCTCCAATTTGTCAGCCTTTCTTCTATTGCAGCCTGTACCTGGGCACTGTTGCAGATTTGGCTTCACAGGTGCTAAACAGTGGGGAATATTTACTTGACCTGACTGTGCTTTCCTAATGAAGGCCAGTCTATGGTTAGGGTGTGTTGCTGATGTTGCTGACTGATGTTCAGCTTGTCTTCTGGAGCCGCCCAGGACCCTTCCTGCAGGAATGTTCCCTGCCACATTGATTCTCAGTCCATACTGGTCATGGCATGGGGTTCTTCTCTCCTGATGTGGGACTCTGCTGTTGTTGAACTACTGTTATTTGTTGTCAAGCTAATTCTTCCAGCTTGTTGAGATCCCTCTACATGGCAGCCCTGTCCTGTCTTTTAGTGTACTGACTGTTTCCACCCTGTTTCACCCACAAACCATAATGAGGTGTGTTCTTGCTCGTTGTTCAGGTTGTTGGTCAAGATGTTGGGAGTATTCACCCTATGATCATTCTCTGAGAACATTGCTTATAGATGGCTCTTGGTTACGTTTTCAACCACTGCTGGGCCTGGCAGTCCAGCTGGTTGTTCTTCTGCGTCTTTTCCATGATTCCCCAGATTTAGTTAAAAACTTATATTGGAGACTGTCATCAGCCTTTGTAAAGTCAAATGAAATTGCATTATCAGCTTTCTATTCGTCCTCGTAGGAAAGTGACCAGGTTAATTTGATTTCCTTCTGGTCAACTTATGCTGGCTGTTTCCAGTCACCTTTTTATCCTTTGTGTGTCTAAAAATTAGCTTCTCTGTGGATTCACCCCATAATATTGTAGGGCCTGAGGATGAGCTGATCAGCCTGTAGTTCCTCAGATCCTTCTTCTCGCCCATTTTGAAGATGATGGTATTGTAAGGGACGCCCTGATTGCTGTAACCTTTTAAAGTTCCTGGTGGAAGAATGGCTCCTTTATTTGCCACGAGAGTGGACCTTCCCGATGTGCTCAACCTAATCAGAGTGTTTAGATGCAGTCATCTGATACTTCCTGGAAGCATCAGACTTAATGTGCATGTATTAGTGTAGGAAGAGCAGCTGGGAATGGACTTAGTCAGTTAGACTAGTTAGTCAGTTAAAACAAGCTGACCCAGACCCCTTTAGAGGGGCCTCAGGACAGAGAATGACTGTGTGCAAGAGAACCTGTGGACGAGTTGTCCCAATAGCTGCACGGATTAGATGGTGTGTGATGGACTGGATAAACACACCCCTCAGTCTCCCTTCTGTGTGGCATCCATAGCCAGTTAGATATAAATATGTTAATTAGTTGTCTGTTATAGTCTCCTAATAGATGTGGAACACTAGAATTTGCTGCTTTGCTCCAGATTTTGATTTTTAAGGTTGGCTTAATGTCTAATGTATTTTATGTAGGCTTTAGAGTTGTTTACCTTTATCATTATATATTAAAAAGAATGTGAATCTGCATGTGGTTTTGATGGTGAAGGATTAGAAGCTGCTCTGTGGGTGACTCTTATTTAGAGAGTGGCACCAATCCATCAAAGGGACAGCATACAGAATTAGAACTGGCCAAAGATACCAAACAGATAAATGTTCCACAAGGTTTTAAGTGAGGATCTTGACACGAATGGAAATCAGAAACAAAGCAGAGAGATTGACTGTGAAATTATACTAAGGTGCAAGGTATAGAGCTTTGCTGATGGAAGAATGATGCTGTGCATGTAAAAGCTCAGAATAAAATAGACTGACTTTTTTACAGGAAAAATACTGCCCATACAGATTGATCAGGAATAGAATAGTATAAGAACCATTTGTCTTGATCAGGATAGCAACATTGGAACATAATTTTATATTAATATGAAATAGTTTAGTTTCTTTTAATTGTTCTGTGTGGTGATTATCAATGGCATTGCTTGTATGTCAATATCAAACTACTTCTAGAGCTAGAGTACTGGGTATTGAGTAGATCGCTAGTTGTGTGCTGTGACAAAGCATGGTGGTCTGGTTCTGTGCTTAGCTGCTTGTATGTTGAAAGTCACTTGTAGGGGTACAGACACCATGCTACCTGTATAGCCACTTTTAACCATGCTTATGAGGACAGATTCTGATTTAGCGTAAAGAAGGGAAGAGACGTAATTAGGAAGCACTTTGATGTGGATTTTAAGAGTTTATTTGTGGTTTTGTGAATAAATGAATAGTTGTAGGAGCTTTGAGTCTGTTTTTATGTACTTTGATCTCTCTTGTTAGTACCAACAATTGGTAGGCTAAAAAAGTGTGTCTGCCTCCATTTATTTCCCCAAATTCCATCAGGTTTGCATTAGTTTATGTGTCAGCTAGTCTCTATGATATAAAGAAGAATGGTACATTACTTTTTGTCATGTTAAAAAAAATAAATCAGTATTTCCCAACAAAACAGTTTTTTTCCTACATTGTAAATATGAAGACATAAGGTTTTGATGCATTTAGGTAATGTTTATTTAGGAATATGTACATATGTCCTTTTTATAAAATAATAGAATGATGGAATACATTGTAAAATCCAGATGGGGTTAATTGATATGCTTATCACAGGGAAAAAAAAAACAGAATAGAAAACAATATTTCAGTTAGAAGGGTCCTACAATGATTATCTGGGCCTACTGGCTAGCCAAGTCAGGGCTGACCAAAAGCATGTTTTGAGGTCTTTGTCCAAATGCCTCTTACACACTGACAGGCTTGGGGCATCCACCTCCTGTAAGAAGCCTGCTCCAGTGTTTGACCACCCTCAGTAAAGAAATGCTTCCTAATGTCCAGTCTGAGCCTCCTGTGGTGCAGCTCTGAACCATTCCCACTTGTCCTATCCCTGAATACTGGGGGAAGAGCTCAGCATCTCCCTCTCCATGTCCCCTCCTCAGGAAGCTCTGAGGTCACCCCTCAGCCTCCTTTTCCCCAAATGAAACAAGCCCGAAGTCCTCAGTCCCTTCAAACAGGACATCGCCTCCAGCCCTTTCATCACCTTTGTTGGCCTCCTCTGGACACATCCTCATCCTTTCCCCTCATCCTTCAGCTGTGGGGCCCAGAGCTCAAGGTGAGGCTGCACCAAGGCTGTACAGCGTGAGACACCTCTGTGACCGGCTGGTGAGGCTGAGTTTGATGCACCCCAGGAAGGGGTTTGTCCTCTGGGCTGCCAGGGTGCATTGCTGACTCCCACTGAGCCTGCTGCTGACCAGCACACACAGATCCTTTCCTGCAGGGCTGCTCTTGAGGCATTACTCTCCCGATTTATGCTTGTCCCTGCATTACGCCATCCCAGATGTAGAATCCATCATTCAGGCCTGTTCGGTTTCATCCTGTTCATCATTGCCCAGGGCTCCATTCTGTCCAAATCCCTCTGCAAGGCTTTTTGTTCAAACAGCATCTCCCACTTTGGTATCCTCAGCGAACTTTCATAATGGTTCATTCAATTCCTGCATTAAGATTATTGATAAAAGTAGTGGACAAAACTGGCCCTAGAATTGAGAGTACATCACTGGTGACAGGTCACCAGCCAGATGTAGCCCCATTCACTACAACCCTTTGAGGCCTGCACTTCAACCTCTAGCTCACTGTGTATCCACTCATCTTGCAGAAGGATGCCATGAGGAACAGTATCATAAGCCTTACTTAACTAAAAACCAGTATCCACCACTTATTTTTCATTCACTGTGGGTGGGTGACTTTATTATAGAAAGGGATCAGGTTAAGGGGGCTTTCCCTTTGTGACTGCATGTTGACAGTGCCTGATGATTTCATTGTGCTTTCAAAGCCTTGCAGTAGTAACTAGTATGATGCTCTCCATTAGTTTTGTAGCTTTTGAGATTAGACTAACAGGTTAGTTTTTGAGACTAGACTAACAGATACATAGATTCCTGGGTCCCCTCTCATGCCCTTTGTGTAAATTGGAATAACACTGCCTAGCTTTCAATCAGCAGGGACCTCAGCCACTTATTTTCCAAGAACTAAAGCTAGTGTTTTTACCTCCTTAGGAACACATACTTGCCTTTTGTTCAGACAGTTAACTAACTTACTTATTCCTTAGTAGTGATATATTTTGGAATTTGTTTATTTTGGGGTGATATTCAAGCTTCATATGTAGACAAAACAAATAGCTGAAACAAACCATCCATGATTTATTCAATTTGGTGAAATGCACCATATTTTGTTGTATGGAGTTGTAAATTATACTAATACAGAATCACTGAATGGTTGGTGTTGGAAAGGACCTCTGGACGTCATCTGGCCCAATTAGCCTGCTAAAGAAAGGCCATCTAGAGTTGGCTGCCCAGGGCCATTTCTCCATGGCTTCCAAGGAGGGAGACTCCACAACTTCCCTGGGTAAACTGTTCCAATGCTTAGTCATACTCACAGTAAAAAGTTTCCTGCTGTTTAGAGGGAGCCTCTTGTGTTTCAGAGTGTATCCATTGCCTCTGTTCCTGTCACTAGGCACCACTGGAAAGAGCCTGACTTCATCCCCCTTGGACCTTCCCTTCAGTTATCTGCATGCGTTAAAAAATGAGCTTTATCTTCTCCAGGCTGAGCAGTCCCAGCTCTCTCAGTCTCTCCTCCTGGGAGACATGTTCCAGTCCCTTGATATCTTTGTGGCCCTTTGTTAATTCTCTCTGCTGTGTCCATATCTCTTGGCAGACTGGATGTGGCATTCGGTGCCATGGTTTAGTTGAGGTGTTAAGGCATGGGTTGGGCTAGATCTTGACGGTCTCTTCCAACCTAGTGATTCTGTGATGTGGAAAACTTTGTAATTTGTGTGCTTTCACTGTTGTGCATAGATGGTATGTGTTCTGCAAAAAGTTTAAATGGCACAAAAATAATGAAATTAATGATTTTGAAATCTTTTTGTTTTTAAATACTTTTTTTGTGGTGATTGCATGGTGATGTTCAATATGGCAGTGCATTATTTTCTGAGAAGGTAATTATGTCTAGGGAAGGTGAGTGTATTGTCTTGGCTTCTTGAATAAGGCTGGATATAATTCATTACATCCTTTAAAATATTACTAGATATTAAAGCCAAATATTTTGTCTGAGTATTATTGTGCACATACTTGGCCGTGTTTAGCAGAAATATAAACAGGAGTGATTTTAGTGACTGCATCATGTTATATAGATGATGATTATATGAAGTACAAGTGGATAAATCTAGGATGTCTGAGGCTGGGATTGGTGTGTCTTGGAACAGTGTAAATATGCTCTTCTTTTTTCCAGTGCTTCCCTGTTATTGCTGTTCATGATAAACATGACTTGTGCTCTCTGCCTACTTCTTAGAGGTGGTGTTCACTTCTCTGTGCTTTTTTGCCCACTTAGTGTATTTGGATGTGTAAATGCTTTATTCTTCTGTAATATTTAGCCATGCTGGAGCTTTACTTTGCTGAGGGTCCCCAGATAGTCCAGAATTTTCTTCTGGTTTGCTGGATTCTCACTCCATAGCTTCTTTGCCAGCTTTTGGTTCCAGTGTTCTGTTCACCTCTCCTTTTGAGAGCTGGATTTTGCCATCCAGCTACAAAAACACTTCTCCATCTGGAGCTGATGATCCAAAGATCTCGATATGGTTAATTTTTCAAGAACTAAAGCTAGAGGTTTACCTCCTTAGGAGCACAACATATTGAAGAGAGATCTTTGCCGTGTCCACTAAGCACCATATTTTGTAATACTTTTTTCTAGATGGAAGTGGGAAGAAAATTGTATGCTTATCTTGCTACGTATTTGTCAGTGCTCAGGATCCTTTTCTGTTGCATGTTCAGGATTTATCTGCATGGAAGTCTTTGGAGATTCAGGACATTGTATTGTTTCTGAAATTGGGTGGATTTGGCAAAGCTTGGGTAGAAAGTGTTATGCTCAGAATGTCTTAAACCTTTCAAGATATACTGTTTAGTAGCCAGAGTTTAAATTGCCTGAAGTGCGAGTCTGCAGATAATCACAGTTTTAGTGATTCACCATAGAATTTTTAGGTCACATAATGAGGATTGTCTCTTTCTCCAAATATCCTTTTGACCATACTTAAGTTTATCTTACAGTTAGTTTAAAGTCCCTTCTTGCTTGACTCCAGATCATGTAGATGTTTTACTCCCATGGCACAATGCCAGGAAAGTTGCCTTATTTGAACTGTGTTCAGTTCTTCTGGCATGCAGTCCTTTGAAGCAGCATAGCAGTCAGCATAAAGTTGCACAAATAAAGGCTTTGAGCAGTATGCTGCTGAATAGAAACTCTGAAAGAGCTTAGAGATAAATAGTGGGCAAGGAATGCATAATGCACAGCAGAGGCGGTAACTGCTTGCCTTGGAGCTAATATAGAATCATCAATTTCATCCTCTGCTTGCATAGGAAAAGGTTTACTCTTGGGGTTTATCAACACATGCACTTTTTTAAAGCAGTGCCAATTTGAGCAGCAGCTACTTTGCTTTGTCCTTCTTTACTATGCCATGAGTTGAATTCAGGAACTGTTTTATTGGAAAAATAATTTGGCAGACAGGTTTGTTTTCAACTAGGATCTGTCTTACAGTTGTTCAGTGGAAGGGCTGAGACACAGTGTGAATTACTGCTGTAGGTTGCAGGGAGAGGAGGGACTGGAGCTTGGGACTGCTGTTTAAATAAATGCATGTGCAACTGTGCGCTTGGGCTCCACACCTAGGTTTTATGAGACTGGATAGAAGCTGCAACAGGGAAGTGGTTCTGTTTGTTAAATAATTAGAACTTGTTGTGAACAGCTCAAGTGCAGATATTCTTGCTGACTAATAATTTTTTTTTCCATTTGTTGATTCATTCTTTTGGCTTAGAGTGATTGCAAGTGGGTTTTTGTTTCTTACGGGATTTTGATGGTGGTTGTTGGAGGGAGGTGTGGATATCTCCCAACACTTTCAGAACTGAAACTGGAGGGAATTGCTATTGCTTAATTTAATTTCTGTGTAGGATTGGAAAAGTAGAGGAAAGAGGGGGAAAATGCAACCCAGCATTGCAGTCAAATCAGAGTTCAGTTTTGCAGTTTCTTGCATTTCTGAGAATGTGTTTTTAGTTGTTATATTGAAGCATCAGCGTACTGTACTTAACTGGGATTTCAGTTGTATGGATAGTTTCTTTGTATTTCCTTGCGCAATTGCATCACATGGAATGAATTATATGTGCGTGTTTTTGCTTTTATTTGAGAACAAATGCTGATGAAAACCTGAGAAGTGTTTGCAAGGGGGTCTGGTGCCTGAAGAAGAGACTCCTGCTGTTTCTCTGATAACACTTGTTCAGGAGCTTGTGTGTTCTTATTGAGTTGATCTAAAGCGATGAGGATAAATGACTGATGACTTACTCAAGAGTCTTTTGTTTATGAAGCAAATAAAAGAAAATATGTCTCAGTTTTTTTCAATGTGTTGTGTTTTCTTTGGTAATGAAATGTCTGTCAGCTTGACTTGCAATTTATTGTAGCATTTGTGATGGCGTGTGACTCTGCAGTATACTAGATTTAACACAAGCATTTTGGCCTGCCAAGTCTACACATCTTTTCTCTACAGTTGGCATTTAATAATTTATTTTTTATTCGTTTTTCAGCTTTAAAACTGAAGTTTTTCAGGTATGCTAAAAAAAATGAAAGTCAAGCATTGTGCTCTTTATAACAAATAAAATAATGATTTAAATAAATCAAATATATATGGATCTTATGTGTATACGTGAAAATGGGTTTATGTTTTCTTGCAGCTAACAGAGGATGAAATTGCAACTATTTTGAAATCTACTCTTAAAGGACTTGAATACTTGCACTTCATGAGAAAAATACATAGAGATATAAAAGCTGGAAACATCCTTCTTAACACCGAGGGACATGCAAAATTAGCTGATTTTGGTGTGGCTGGCCAGTTAACAGTAAGTAATTGAGGAAAGATGATTTAAAAATGCTACAGTGTTCCCAACCTTGTTCTTTCACCTTTGTCTTCTGCCTTGAATTTTATGTCTGAGCAATGTCACTGCCACTAGTGGTAGTGGCAGAACTAAGATTCTTTATCACAGTGAGTATTTAATGTAGTGCAGGGCTATTTAGCTTTTGGTTGTTTGTTTTTATAACCCAGTGTATCAAGTGCCTGATGATCCCTTTAAATTTTAGATTGAGATTTATGATTTTTGTCACCTCTTTGGCCTCTGTAGTCTGATGGGCTGAATCTGTTTGGTTTTAATTGGAAGTCAGTACCATTTGACCTTTGGGTGGATAATTTAACTTTTAAATACAGAATTGATATAAAAATAATCTGAAAATAAGCATCTCTGGTTTAATTGCATAAATAATATAATTGCAGGATACAATGGCAAAACGTAATACTGTTATAGGAACTCCATTTTGGATGGCTCCTGAAGTCATACAAGAGATTGGCTATAACTGTGTGGCAGACATCTGGTCCCTTGGTATAACTTCAATAGAAATGGCTGAAGGAAAGCCTCCATATGCTGATATTCACCCAATGAGGGTAAGTGTGTTGGTGACATTTTCTGTTTGTTGTATTAAAAAAAAACAACCCTCAAACCCACAAAACACTCAAAACCCCCTAATACTGGAATTATAAAGCTGTATGTTTATGAGATGTTAATACTAACAATTTTTACACTCTGTATTGCTTCCTCTTGACTCCAGTTTGCCTGTGTTTTAACATGTTTCTATAAGGTTTCAGAATGCCTTTATCTCCACTTGAGAGGGAGCTACAGCAGGAAGCTCTTAATTGGCTTTGGGGTAATATATAGAATCTGTTTCATACTGTTCCTGCACTTGGAGACTTCCATCACTGAGAGTCTGTTTGCTTTTGAAAGGCAGTTTTGGAATAAAGGTGACCTAAAGAAGAATTCAGAACTGTCCTATGGGAGCAGTGCTAGTAATAATAATGATAATAGCAATAATGATAATAATAATGATGATGATAACAATAATAATAATAACATTAGTAACACCTGACAGCTTCTTAGTGACTCCTAAGGTCTCTTACTGAATTAGTTTACTTTTTGCAAAATAAAATGTAGATAGAATTAGTTGCTTTATGAAGAGTAGCCATTACAAAGGAATTCCTTGGAGAAGTTAATGGGGAAGAATGTTTATCTTGGGATAACTTGACACTGTTAGTCATGCTGTTATTATTTTTGTAATGAGCTATAACATAGCTATGCTGATTGCGCTGAGCATCAATAAACACTCCATTCTTAAATTGTTTAAAACCCATTTTGAATTAAGAAGGCACTTTATATTGCTTAAAGCATACATTTTCCCAGAAAAATCTTTGCAATTTGCTGCAAAATTGTCATATATACTGAATTATTTTATTCAGTTTTCTTTTACTGGTGCCTCATGTATCAGAATCTTAATATAAAGAAGCCACCACTGTAGAAAGAGAAGGTACTGTTCATATACAGTTACTGTAAGGTGATGCACGCCTGAATACATCTGAATTCAAGTGTATTTAGTGCTATTTTTGTTTGTGGGGTTCTTGATTTTTGGTTGTGTGTGCTCTTTGGAAGAGAGAAGTTTCCTGAAATTTCTGTTAAAGCTAGTGAGTGATTTTCATTTAGAAACATTACGTAATTTTAGATGCAAAGTTTGATTTTCGTGCACCATATTTGTTTTCCCTGCAGTTAACTATTTTAAAATTACAATTCAAAATAAAAATGCTCAGGTGAAAGCTGGGGACAAAATAATTATCTCTGAAGCTGGATTTTGATGGGAATTTAAGTTAACATGGAATAGCCTCTAAAAATATTTTGAAGCATGATTGATGACAAATTAGCTACACTTGATCATGCTGGGATTTTTGGTTATACTTCTAACAAAAATGCTTTAATTACATCTGAATAACATTACTGTATGTAGTTGTACCAGCTGTTGAAAGGTGAGGACTACATTATCAGAGAGGATTTTTATGTGCATGACGATAGCTGCTTATAAATCAAAGGTCACTGAGTTTGAATGCTTGTGCATCTGTTTAATTCTTGCAATCAAGTGAATGCTATCAAAGGCCAACATAATTTAACACAATTCTGAATTACATACAACATATGTTCTTGTTAATAAATTACGTTATGGTTTTTAAGGGCTTGTATGTAGTTAGTACTCTTTTGTATATTTGATACCTCCAGTTTTTCTTAATTTTTATTAGTGAGTTGTTACAGTGGTTAACAAGAAATACACAGATTTAAGTTGCAATAGTTTTTCTGGTGTCATATGATACAGCTTCACAGGACTTTTGGCCATATGTAGATGCTTTGTTTTAGTTATGACACAGAATTGATACAGGCAAGCATGAAAGCTTGGGCAAATTTTCATTGCTTTTTCTAGATGTTGCTAGAGTTCTGTGGTATTTATTTAAGGCACAATTTTGTTGCCTGGGAATGCACAGCAAAATTACCATGCACACTATTTTGCTGTAGGCTGGTTGGCACTGCCTCAGAGGTAATGCACTGCCAGTAGGCCATTTCCTTGTCAACTGCATTTACAGCTTAATAGAAATATTACATGACTTCTTTAAACAAGTGTTTTGGCAGAGAGGAAATAGCAGATTCCATGCAAACAAGCATAGCTTCCTCTGCTTAACCACACTGACTACTCCAAAGAATTGTACTAGTTTCAGCTGGGAAAGAAGAACTGGGGGGTGCAAAATGGAATTTCAGGTGGGAGTAGGAAGAGGAAACAGGTTTTTTTCTGGTTAAGTATTCCTGTCATAGTGTATTTGACTGTAAGTGTCATCCATGCTATTTCACTTGCTCTTGCTGCAAACCTGAGTTCAACAGGAGCTGTAGTTACCACACTTGGTGTGAGGCTCAAAGGTCAAGAACGCTTGCCAGCTCAGTAGTTTTAATGCTTTATTCACCTAAGAATTATGGACTGCCTTGCATACTCAATGTCAGAGTCCTTTTCTGCTTTTGCTAATGATGAAAAGTGAAACTTCTGTATTTTCTGTGGTTTTTTTTAAAGGAGAAGTATTTTCAGGTAGTTTTAAAGGAGGGGAAAATACAGGTTGCCCTAAAACATGGTGATACAGCCACTAGAAATAGCAAGGAATTTTCTGATTTAAAAAATCACTCAAACCTAGATAATTTAACTCATCTAGCAGGGCTAAAAGCTTGTTGATTGCAGTAGACTGTGCAGCACCTGGGTTTAATGTGGCTAGCAGTTTCTGCATCTGCCTTTGATTGCTCTGCTGTGATGAGTAGTTAGCAATTTGTAGTGGAGTTACTTCACTGAGGTTCTAGATCCAGACTCAATCTCTTCCTCTGAAGCTGCAGCCATGTTTTAACAGCTGAGTTCCCATGTCCCCATTGACTGCAACATACATGCTGTCCTGTAGCGATAAAACATTTATGTCCTACCCCAGACAAAACTTAATTCAAACCATTAGCTGTTCTGTTCAGTCACTCCTCTGCCTGTGATATCTATCCTTATTTCTAAATTCCCTATTTTTAATCTTTAATGAGAGCACGGAGAATGGACATTTTTACTGTAACATTTGTGATTTTGCTTTTTTGCTGAAAACTGGTAACATGCTTGTGAAATATCCTCTGTCTTTGCTAATCAAGCCATGATCTCAAATTGTCATGTACAAATTGTTTTTGGTGGAACATTCTTTAAGCTGCATAGCTTTCATATGATCCTTCTGCTGCTGGTATTTGGCTTTAATAACAATGTTAGATTAATAACACTTTGCCATAAAACTGGTCTTAAAACTTAAGCATGGCTCCTTTTGAGGTCCTTCTTTAGGCCACCCTTACTAAAATTTTTCCTCATGTTCATGCAATGATGTGATCAGTTATTCCTGCAAGGCTGAGATTTTTATGATCAATTTAAGTGTGGGCTGCTGCTGTTAGAGACATGCTGTCCGTAGCCAGGAGTTCCTGACCTTTCTGTTAAGCAAACACTAGCATTTTTGTGGCCTCACATGTAGCTGGATAAAGCTACCGATGTTCTGAAAAGTTAATGTGATAGAAACCTCCTAGAACTGGGCCAGAGAAGTTGTAGGAACATGTAGTGGACGGAGGAAATGGGCTGAGGGGAGTTACTGCTTTTGAGCCTTTTAGACCAACTATAGAAAGGCAACATGTGCTTTATAAAATTCCCTCTTCTTTGCAAGGTCAACACTTACTGACAGGTTGGTGTGCTTCAAATAAATGCTGGTAGCTCTTTTACAAAAGAGAAGGGAAAAAAAAGACGAAAAAAGCCCAAACTCTTTTCTTTCATACTTATCGGGCAGCTGCAATAATTCACATTGTTGTGGCATGGAAGAAGCTGATGCTGGATGTGTTTTTCAACACTTCACAGTATTGGTCTTTGTTTATGGTGAAGTTTGTTGGAAATGGACATGTGGGCATCACATGTTCTGCAGTGATTTGGAGGAAGCCGATTTGAACTGCTTCCATTTGCCTTAAGTTCAATCATGATATTTATTTTTCCATGGCACTTACCCAGATTATCCATGCCTCCTGCTTAGCCTGTGTCATTTCCACCCTGGACTAATCTGTTTGTAATAACCTTTTATTCCTGATGTATCTTATAACAAACTACAATTTCCCGGTTTTTTATTCTTGACATATTGCATTAAAACTTGAGATTGAAGTGAGAATTATTGCTCTGTAGGGCTCTAAGAAAAAAGGAGATGTCATGTGGAGCATGGCAGTCAGGTTGGGACCAGTTCTTCAGCCATTGAAAAGACACTTTTCTGTATGCCTTTTGTGCCAGAAATTGAGGAGAGGAAAAAAGAAAAACCATTTCTTTCTGTGTAGTCAGTCTTGTATTTCTTCTCTCCAACAGATGGTGTTATCTCACTGGTTTCTGTTATTTTCTTTAAGAGTTCACCTGTCTTATCTCAGCATTACTGCTTTTAAATTAGACTAGGTTTGTAAAAGTATATGGTTTTCTTATTTTAGTGCTTTTACTTATCTTTACAAAAGACTTTGAATTAACTTTTAAAAGTCCTTTACCTTTTAAGAACTTTCTAGGAGACACTGTTAATTTGTAACTTGAGGTCTTCTTGCCTGCTGTGTGAAGATAGAGTGAGCTAATATTTAAAGAGTTTAAAATATGGGTATTTGATTGTATATTACGGTTCATTATTTTACTACTCTTCACAATCTTGTGGAAGAATGACTGTGAGCTGTGATGTTTTAAGGTGCTAGTAACATGTATTTGCAGTGGGGACCTAGGACTGATGTGGTATGGCTGTGACAGCAGAGGAATTGGAGGAGCATGTGTTCTGTTGCAGAGTTTTCGAAGAGCTGTTGTGAGACCTTTGGCTCTCTCTAGGCTTTAAATGGAATTTTTGTACTTGCTTTATACAGACCTAAATGCAGGTGATGGGCATAGAGGGGAGGTATTCCTCCTGCCTGTTTACATATATTTTCAACACCCATTTCTGCTGGAATGGGTGTTTAGATGATCACATGATAATCTGGATCAGAAAACTAACTAAATCATAAGAGGTAGCTTTCAATGGTATCGTTAACAGGGTGCTCTGAGTAGGTGGGGGCAACAACGTGTGGCTGGGACTGGTAGAAGAAATGGATTATCTGTTTTTGGGCATCAACCAAGTTGAGTTAGGTAGTTGCAAAACCAGAGTCTCAGCAGGCCATCTGTAAATTTATTATGATTAAAACTTAGTAATTATATAAGAAAACTGTGGAGTTTCTCTAAAGACGACTCTTAAAAATGTTTTTTTTTACAGGACAAACTACTGTCTGTCTACAGGACAAACTGACATTTTTGTAGCTGTCCTACTTGTCCTTTGAGGCTTTTTCTGGTTGGGCATATTGATAATACTAGACAGGATTCTAGACCTTTCCTGGCTGAGTGTTCCCCCACAAAACCTTCCTTCTTCTCCACCTCATTCTGTTCTTCCGTCTTTAAATGCTATTGCTGTGATAGAGCCGAACTTCATGGGGGAAGCTTCCAATGGTCTTCAATTTTCATGGAGCTGAAGGCAAGTTTTGCTTCATAATATATTTGCCTCTTGGTACTATTTATAGCCAAAGTTTCAAATAGGTGTTATAACTTTATTAAGAAAGTAAATAAGCACTGTTAACACCAGACTGTATTTGTCTAACAGAAGATAAAGTATGTTCTCTGTACAGACTGAGGAAAAAAAAAATCAGTCTCAATGGAATTGCTTTCCACATAAATCACCATGAGAAATACTTGTCCATATTCTAATGGGATATGGAACGTTTTTTCTGTGAGTCAATAGTAGTAGCATATGGTTCAGACCACTTGCAGCTCTGCTAGTACCAGTGCTGGTCTGGGTATTTTATCTTTGGTAGTTTTCATGTTATGTTCAACTTTTCAGGACTGATTGCTAAAGAAGTATGACTTACTTAAGGGTTCTTAACAAAGGAAAACTGTTTTAATTGAAATGCTGCTGATTCAAATTAGTAAACAACCTGTCCACCTGCTCTGATCAAAATGTGAGTAATTGCCGTGTGGGGATTGTTGTATGAATCAAAAACCAAAACAGATGAGGCAATACATTAAAAAAAAAGGTGCTAGATGCTTTTTCATTTAAGATTTATTTTACTTGTCAAAATAAGTAGATTTACTTATTTATTTTAAATGAATGATCAATTTTTATAGTGTGCAAACAGACCTCTTTACCTAAACTGCTTATGGTGTGGTAAGAAATTGCTGAGGTGCAGACCAGGTCCTAACACCCTGTTCATGATTTGACTGCTTTCAGCAAAGCTTCTGGAATAAGATGATAGATGTTGGGCAAATTAAAATGAGTGATCGTGTACATTTGAACTTGCATATCTGTGCGTGCTTCATTTTTTGTGAGCAAATACCTGAGGTCCTACCTAAATGAAATATTTGCATGGAGTTTGCTAGAATCTTAATATCTAGATAAGAGATCTACTGATCAGCAGGAGAATTGCTGTCATTGTAACAACAATTTGACTTGGTAGCTTTTTTCCTCAGCTATTATTCTTTAATGGGTATATGAAAGCATCTTTCTATAGGTTGTTATATGTACCTTAATGTGAGGAGATAAATTTCTAAATTTTCTGGAATACAATTAAGGCAACTGTTAACTACTACAGTAATGGCATTTTTACTAGATAAAAAGAGAGTTTTTAGGTACTTGGTAACTGTGTCAGCTAGACATTGCTTTTCATTGTGGTCAAGTTATTTTTAGCAGTGAATTGAAAATTAAATAAAGGGCAAATTGTGGTCCTGCAGAAAAATAATTTTCTGTCAAAGCTTCACTTGTGGCTGTTGGGCATGCTGCTTATAGAAGTGCAGAGATCCTACTCTGTAGATTTTTAAAATTCTTTTTCATTTCAAAGTGTGTATGGTTCTCCAAACGTAAAGCTACGATTTATGATTTTAGTTAAAATATGTTTGGTGTTCACTTAAATATGTAAGGTGATTTCAAGTGCTTTCTTCCCTAAGCTTGTATTCTTTGTGGAAATGCTAGTCATAAATACACACATATTACCCTTTGAACATAACTTCTTTTTTAATATGTAATGTCTGCAGGATTAATGCAGGCAGTGAATTTCAAAAGGATTTAATTTGTTTATTTGTTTGTGATCAGCCCACCTACGGACTTGCTGTAGACATGAAGAGGAAAAATTCTCATGAGTGAGGACGTCAACTCACGGAAGTGCTCTAGGGGTATAGTCTAGTTTCTTGTGATATAGAAATACAATTTTTTTCAGTTTTTCAGTGTGTCTAGCATAGAATTTTAATGAAAATTCCTATGGCATGGCTTAGTCAAAATATATAAATGGAATAAAAATAAATGGTATGTGAGTTGTCCTCAGACACCAAAGACAAGTTTAGAGGTATCTGGTTGCAAAACATATGAAATATAGCATGTGATATTTTATTTATTTTCTTAAATTGCAATCAATAGTTCATTGCTTGACTTTACCAGATTCAGTGGCATGTATTGAGCCTCCTAGAGAATGATGTGCCAGCATGGCGGTGTCCAGTTTCCAAGACTGGACAGCTTGCTATGCGAAGGGATAGTATGTTTAACATCAGCCCATTTTATGTGAAAGGAGAGATTTGTAGTACCGCTAGGAAAGCAAGATAGGAGAAATACCATTTGTTCTTTGGCAAAACTTCAAAGATAATAAAAAGTTTCTCCCTAATAGCCCAAGGAGCTTTTCAAAGAGGTTTTGCCACGTGACTTCGCAAACAAAGGATTGACAGATCTCTCTGGTTTATTGAACTCCTTAATGATATGACATTAGCATTGATTTGCTGTGAAAACACTAGATTACTTGAGGTGTGTTCAGTGATTAAATTGGAGGATGACAGCATCCTATTCCTGTTCACATTAAAGCTTTTGAAAAAGTCTACAATCTGATGCATGTAATTGTTGTCTTCCTGTAGGTATTGCTTTTTAAATTTACCCTCCTTTTTTCTTGCATCTCTCTATCATTTCTTTTCAGTGAAGAGGTGGCTTGAAAGTTCATGTAACAAAACTGTTGGAATATAAATAAAGTGCAGTTAAAGGTTACAGAATAGTTACAGAATCTAGCATGCATGCTTGACTGTGGCTGAAGAGAATGCATTGTCACTCCGTCACATCACGAGAATTTTCTTAATGTCACTAGAAGTTTTGGAAGTAGAATAAATATTTATTACTGTTAAATGTATAAATTCTTATTTTTAAATTATGTCGGGTTTGCTGGTACATACGTGTGCAAAAAGGAAATGTTAATCTGCTGTGTGTAATAAAGTAGCAGAAGCAGAGAATATTTGAAATTTGTACTGGAACTGGAGTTTAATTTGAATTAAATGGAAAACATTTATTGTGTGCTTCTAAATGAGGATTTAATTAAAATTGAACTAGTGCATCTTTTCAGACTTACCCCTGAATAGGAAATTTGAGACATGCTTCAGTTGATGGTTGGTTTTCTCTGACTTTGATTAATCACTTTCAAAGGAAGTGGAGGATCGAAACACTAATTTCATAATTACACAAAAGTGAATTAAATTGAAACTTTTAACTAAAATAACTGTAAAGGGAGTTTGATCTTGGTTAGTTTCATGTAATGTTGTGCATCTTCTGTGAGTGCTTCAGATTCTTAGAAGTGCTAATCTGAAAAAAGGACCCATACCACGATGCTGCCTATTTATTTCTAAGATGCTTCGGTGGTAAATGTTGGACCTGGGAAAATTATTTTTCAAATATGTTGGAGCAGTAAACAGAGGTTGAATGAAGCCATTGAATCAATGGAAATATTCTTGATGACATGAGTGAGCACTGGCTCAAGCCCTGTGCCTGTAAGCATTGTTAAAGATTATTTGATAGAACTGTTAATGAGGGTAAAGCCTGGAATGTGTTCAGCAGACCTAGCATGGCACAGGTTAACAGTATCCACCGTGGCTGAGCTGACTGCTTTCTCCTGGGCTAACGTTAAAAGCAAACAAGCTAACGACCTTCCACCAGAAAGCTTATGCAGAAGTTTTAAATTGCTATAGATTTGCTCATTTGTGATGTTAGTAATACTGTAAGCATAGATCAGAGTGCAAAGCGAAGTTATTTTGCAATTTGAAGATCTCAAGAAAATTTTACTTGCAGTAGGCAATTTGTAGTAAATCACCAAGATTCATTAAATCTAAAATGACAATCTTAACAGGACAAGACTTTTTTATTAATGAACTTTACAGCCATTGTTATTTTAAAAAAACAACTTTCTGTCATTTGTATGTGTCATTATATGCTCAGTTTATCCAGTTTCTGTTTAACCTGCACTATGTATGTGAAAAATAATTCAGCAAGGTGTTTATGCACAGATTTAGGAGAATTTATTTTATTAGCAATTCTATAATACTTTGCAGGATATTGTCAAGTATACCACTTTTAAGTGAAGAGCTATACATATTAGCTACAAATATACTTCAATTTCTTCTTATTTCTATTATCTTTCAAGTTTTAGGATTAGCACTAAATATGCAAGGTTAATTTTTATTCAGAGTCTGGCAGCTTCATTAAAGAGGAGGGAATCTGTATATTGCTTTCAATTGAAATGTCTGTATGAATTTTTATATACAACTAATGTCTTTTTAAGCCGAAAAATAACTCGGTAAACAGTTTTAAGACATTCTTGGAAACTTGAATTAATGTTTATTTATTGAAGTGAATTGTATGTTCATTTTTTTCTTCTGTATGTTTTCTGTAAGTTTAGTTGACCTGGAGGAAGTGCTTTAGAGACTTGACTGCTGTATTGCCAAATTCTTAACACATTATTAAAAGTTTTAGAAGCACAAGTGTATTTACTTGGATTTTAATTAAAGTGATACTTGATTTTTTAATATGTGAGAGAAAACCGCAATGAAATTAGGAGGAAAATATTAAGCTTCTGTTGCTACTTACCAGGAGATATATGCTTTGAGCATATACTGGTTGTTTACTTCGTAAAGAATCTAAAAAAATGCTTAGATTGGGAGGAGGATAAAATTTGGAATGAAGAAAGGTTTTTAAGACTGCATGTACCCTGTTTCTGACATGGTATTATATTGCCTTAAAATGTACACTAGGTAATTTTTAAAGAGGATGATGCATATTTAATGAAGAAATTTATTTATTTAAAAGGGAGGGTTGCCAATCAGTCTAAATTTGCTTCAGTTAAAACTTGATGGTCTAAAGACAATTTATAATCCTTTTCTTGTTATAAAGTATTGTCAAATTTGTAGTAGTATCAGTTAAGTTTATGGAAACTTAGTTTTAAGGTGGTTTAAAATAGAACTAAATCTTTAATTTGTGTTTGATGGCACCTGTTTTCATTTTGTTTCCCTGGCAACACCAGTGGTATCAAAAATTGCCTGTAGACCACCCTGGTTTTAGAGAAGAATGAAATCAGCCTGGCTCAGCCTTTGATTTTACTGACTAAAGACTTAGACAAAGCTTTTACACATACTCAGTACTTTGCAAACTAACTCAAATGATTTGGGTATACAATTTGAGATTTTTTTTTTTTAATTAGAATTTTCTGTATTAATGCCAGTTTGTACTGTTCTGCTGTTTTTAAAATGCATTGAGATACAGGAAGTATTTTTGACACACTATGTCTCAAAAAGTGTATTTGAAAGCTATAATAACTACCTGCAGAAAAGTATAGTAAAGATTAATAGTTTTTAGATAACATGATCTGTCTACTCTTAAAGCTGTATGGATCCAGGGTTTTCCTCCGCATGTAAATTGTCATTATTTGCATTCCCATGGGAAACAAATAAAGGCAATGTGAGTGTTACCTCCAGATTCTGCTTTCTTCTGTGCTGCTTTACCATGTCTGAGAATTCACATTATGAAAATTACATATATGGTGTTCCAAACGCCGCAAATCCTAAGACATTATCACTTTCTGTTTCATAAACACGAACATGGACATAATTCTTGCAAATACTGCTTATCACTACTTACCTCCCTGAAAAATGCTTCTTTACGGACAAAAGCCTCCTCTGGTTTGTATATTCCTGAGCTCCATGCTATACCATTGATAATTAAGAAAAGGAAAATGTTGGTGTTCTTTGGAGCAAATCAGATTTATAGTGTTAGTTGCAAGAACACTGGGCAGTCTGAGAAATTTAAGATGTTTTACATTTTCCATTCTCCCCCAGAAATTTAGAATAATTTTGGAAGACAATGAAGTAATCTGTTCCCAGAAAGGAGAGTACGTCTGATGGAGTTTGTGGGTACCTGTGGTGCAGTACTTCCCAGTGTCCTGGTGCCTTGACAGCTTTCATGCTATGAAAACGTAAAACAAGTAGCATCAGCCAGCACAAGATTTATTGGCAAAGGGACATGCATGTGTTGAAACAGTCATCTGTTTCAAGTGGTATTTCCTGAAGAAATGTAATAATCATGAACCCTAACCTTAGGACAGAGGTTACGCTGTCTACACTTGGCAGGTATATCCAGATAAAAGTGAACTTAGCTTGTACTGTCCCCCTTTCAGTTTTTTCCAGGAGTTTCTCTGGAGCAACTGTGTGTGTACTGTAAATGTCTTGCTTTTTGTTTGTTTCTCTGACTAATATGACTAATTTGTGCAAGCTGTATTTTTTGATATTTAGAAGTGGCTAGCATTTGATTCTTGGTGGTGAAAATGAACATATGCAAGTTCCTAATTTGTAAAATATGCTGTTGTTAAACAGTCAGAATAATTAAATTATTTAGAGAAATTGGCACAAAGTTTCTTAGAACTTGATCCTTCTAGCAGTTGTGTGAATTGTCATGTATAAATCATGACTGAGGAGCAACTGGTTGCATTGCCACTTGCTTGGTGTGAAAATATGTAGAGTTTGCAGTAGCTGGAAGGTTCTTTCTAGACTGGAAATACTATGGTAAGCTGATGGTGCTAAAGAAAGGCCTTACTGCTGTAGGCCTGGGTGAATAGTAGGACAGGCTAAAAGCCAGAGGATATGTCTGTCTGGATGGGTGTTGAAAAGTTGGTGTATGCTCCCTCTGACAGCCGTGCTGTCCGAGGGCAGGATGTAATGTGGCTCCAGCTGAGGAGCAGTGCACTGCCTTGATGTGCCTCTCCAGAGTAATGTACCTGGCCTCTGAGCTTGTTTCCATGTTTACCTCTCTCTGTGTGAAAGATAGCTTTTGTTTCAGGCTGTAATTTGTAACCTTTAATATGGAATTAATTCACAGTGCCTGGGCTGAGCGTGGACACAGAAGTGCATTTCACTAAGTGGCTAAAGCATACGCTACAGGATTTCTGCTGCTGGCTTGTTGACTTTGTACATGTTCAGGTTAGATTAAGATTCAGTTCAGCATTGAGTTAGCTGATGCAAAATTTAGCCTATTAATTTTTTTTTAAATTAACTTACTGCAGGAGAACAGTGTATTCTTCTGCGGTGCTTCTGATCTAGCATTGTGATTCCTAAAGCTGCTTTAGTGTTGTCTGGAAAGAGCTTTGATAAAAATCAACTGCACTAACATGCCCATAATAAGAGTTTGTTCTTGACCCCTTAGTACATATAGATGAAGTCAGTGGGTATAAATGTTCATTTTCTTAAGCCATTAAGTCATATATGTCTTCCAGGTATTGTTTCATGCACTGAGCGTGTTCTTTTCCTAATGCATTTTGATAGTCTAGTTAGGATATTACCTTGATTCCTTGCCTGTATTCTGAAAATAAAAACATGATTGGCTTAGCTTTCTCTCACACCTGAAGGGAACTTTTTTCCCATAAAATTTACCTTATATGTTAGTAGAAAAAGGTCTATCCTGAACACCATAATTACATTTGTCACACATTCAATTAATGACAGTTATCAGAAGACACATGGTGAGTAGAGGGAGACTGCCAAACCTGGCATTGACACAGGAATTTTTTTTGTCTTTTGTAACACAACTTTGATCAAAAGATGCTCCTGATGCATGTTGCTAAAATAAATAATTTTCACACTCTAGAATTTCAGCAACTGACAAAAATCTCCACCTTTATTGGTTTCCTCTGACAGTTATATTTATAAGAATAGCCTCTCAGTGACTTTAAAGGCAGTAAACTGGATTACTAGCCATCAAATCTGGAGCTAAAAACATCAAAAAAAGACATCAAATCTGGAGCTAAAAACAGACACTGGAAATACCTTGCTTTTGGTTTAAATTTAAGAATGGTTACCTAGGCTCCGCTACTGTAGTGTACACACAGGATGATTTAACTTCTGCGTTATTCCCTTCTCTAGCTTTGTTTTGCTTTAATGACAGGAATCAAAAACTCTATCATAATTGCATGATTGCTATGGCCAAGATGGGCTTTAATTAAAAAATCTCTTTACTTATTTATTTGTATTTCACTATTTCTTTATAAACAGCTGGGGAATTCTAATAGTATATTTGTAAGAATTCTATTAGGCTTTGGAAATGGGAGCTTTTGGTTGCTATTGAGGCTTCAGAATTTATTAACAAATTCATCTGTAAGGGAAATTTGTTTAACAGAGTAAAACATTATGTTTCTAATCCCTTTGCATTTCAGTTGGTGATGGTTTAAATTATGACACCAGCCCTGTGCCTTAGGGCTTGCAATTCTGTAACTTTTTTCAGATGCACCAACTAAGCATTGCCTAATTTGTTATGAAATGGGAAGAAAAGTTGTTCAATAATTCCTACTAAGTTGTGCTGCTAACATCTGTTTCTGGTAAAATACTGGTAATATGATAAGAATTGAAAGAATTGTGTGATTGCTAGTTTCAAATAACCATTCCAATGATGGTCAACTAAAGACTGCTTTTCTCTTACTGAGAGGGTCATTTGTATGTATGGGGTGTTAAGTCCAAATGGCAGAGAAAGCTAATGCTGGTGGGGTGTTATGCGAAGGTAAGGTGTTGGTTTTGGATGCTTTTCTTTACAGAACCTCTGTCAAATTTAGGAATTAAGTTGTATGTGTTCTCTTCTTAAATTTATCGTTAAGTGTATTTATAATTTACCTAAGGAAGTTATTGAATATTCTCTAAAAAAATTAAGATGACTACTTGTTGCAGTTAGTTCAAATATGTATGCTTGACTTCTTAATTTTTAATAAATAAAAGCAGGTAAAGGGATCTGTTCTAGAAGTGGAAGGTTTTAAATGGCCCTGTTTAGAGCCGGGGTAATGGTTGGCTGGTCCCCTACCCTAAGTTGAAGCCAAATTTTGAAACTTAGTCTGAGTTGTTTAGGTCAGGCAAGATGTGCTCAGGAATACTGCCTTTTTTCCTTCTCAATTTCCACATGAGTTTTCATCTCTTCCACCTCCTTTCTTGTCCCTGGTGCTTTGGGCTGGCAAAGGGGAGCTCTCCAGCATACAAGCAGAGAAAAGGTGAGTCAAGTCACAGGAGTGAAGCTTGGCAAAATCTCCTTGAGAGATTGGAGTTCTGTTTCACACAGAAGATGAGAACCAAGCCATGGTGATCCCTTCACTGGGGGAGCCTCTGCTTTCAGATTTTTCAGTAGTAGTAGTTGCACTTGTATTTTGTTGTCTCTGCACACCAGCTTCTTAAAGAGAAAAAACAGTGGCTTTGAGTTCAGGGTGTGCATGTGAGTAGCTAATGGATGTGACAGATATATTTTAAGAGTTCACCATTCCCTAACTGCTGTACCTTGTGCTCATGTAACCTAGAGTTATGCTTCATCTCCAGTACAAGCATCCTTGCTAGGGAATATACAGGAAAATCTTGTTCAGAGGCAGAGCAATAAGTTTTAAAAACTTGCATCTAGAAGATGGTAAAGAGCCTCAGTATTTTCAGACAAAAATGAGCATTGGATTCTTTGTATTTTTTTCCCATGGTTACAAGCTACTTCCAGACATTTGGAAACCTGCGTCCATTGAATCAAAGCGAAGAAAACAACAAATTTTTTTTGTTAATATTTTTTTTTAATATCTATCTCTATAGAGTTAGTTCTTTGAGAGGAATATATGCATATATATATAAAATCCATAAACATATTTCAGTATCTATAAACAAAGAGCTTAGTTTTTTATACGCAGGAATATATATTTATGGATTTATCTCTCAAAGAGCTCTGTATAGATTCACAGGCACACACACAGAGTTTTTCATTCTCTCATTCATATGTGCAAATAATATATCCCTGTTACAAGTGGCTGTTTTCAGTCAGGCAAAAAATGAGTATTTGTTTAATTGTTTTTAGTCTCCATTTTTAATAACACTGGGAAGTTTGTTCAGTAACTTGCATGATGTCTTCTTGGTGACCTTATGAGTGCAAACTGTTGGTTTCTGTATAGCCCTTCACAAAATGTTTATACCTAAGAGCTCCAGTGAACTTAAAGCTGCATCTGATGCTAAACTGAGACACTCAGTTTTACTTCCAAGAAAGGATGCCCAAGTAATGCTTAACTACTGTGTAGAAAATGAGTCTTCTTATACGTTTCATCAATTGGGTGTCATATATGTCCTTTGGAGTGGAATTAGGCAGAACATCTGGTAAATCTGTACTGCAGATTCACATGAAAACTTTCAGTCATTGGCAATTTTTTAATGAAAAATATAATTGTGGGCATTGAATCTCTGAAGGAATTTATCCTGAATTTATCTTATCTGCTGCTGTTTTTACAATTAACTTCTTAGTTTTATGTGTGCTTGAATTTCAGCTCAAGCAACTTGACTTTTCTCTTTACATGGTTGTCTTCTAAATCATTAACCGTGTCAGTCTAACATAGGCATTACAGCCCAGCAGTCTGTAACAGACCTTTATTTTTCTGTAAAGAAAAGGTGGAGCAATCTCACATCTCGCTTTCCTTTTGTATGTCAGCTGATTTAGGCTTGACTGTGTGGTTTGCTACTGCTTAAAATAAGGGCTTGTTTAAAATAGGAGAATAATTTCTTCAAGTGAGTGCTCTTTATCCTGTTTGGATAGCTTGTTTAATCATCTTCATGCCATTCCTAGTTATGTTTTTATGTTCCCTTTAACTTATGAAGGCTAATTTCCTTCTTCAGTGGACATATCCATTTATGGACAAAGAAGATAAATCACTAGTCATGGGACTTGGTGGTGGTCTTGGTTATGCAGTGCCTGGGCCTCTGCTACAGGAAAGGCCCTTTGGAGTGTGCTGTGCTGCTTTTGAATCATTGTTTCAGTGTACCACCCTGCATAGTTTCGTGTTAGTAGCCAAGAGAAACTGCAGGAGGAATCATTAAGGTGCCGCCCTCTGTGCTTTTGGTGTTGCTGTCTGTTCTAGGGAAACCTTTGCTTTTTGACTTGCATCGGTGCTTTCAGGTTGAGTGCTGTGTCTTCAGGCAGCATGCCCAGCCTTTCTCTACCTGAAGTTTGAGTCTGCAGCAGCTTTCCAGCTCTTGCTGTCTTCCAAATCAGTGGCTCTCATTTCTGAATAGATTTGGATATGCACTTTGTGGTCTGGTGTTCGGCTAAATATGTAGGGTTGCAGAGGCAAGACATAAGCTCTAAATGCAGTGAGAGAGGAAAGTGTTCCTGAAATGCATGGCACTCCTAGTGCAAAGTTGTATGGTGGCCCTGTTTTATATTAGCATATTGCTTTGGCCTGGATGAATGGACTGTATGTCTGGAATTTGCATTCACCCGGCGCTAGCTCATAGCTGATTTCGCGAATCTGTCTGAGACTCCTGGTCCCTGGTATAGCTTCAGTCTGTGTCCTGTTCTAACACAGTGAGGACATCTACCGCTCATCATTCACATCATACAAAACTTCATACATAAGAGCTCTTCTGTGGCCTGAGGGCACTGTGTGTACAGATGACAAAGAGGAGTGATACTGTGAGAGGGATTGCTTTTTCCCGGGTGAGGTTCAGTCTCCTGAGAAAGAAAGAAGTCAAATGAAGTTCAAGTCCCTGTGAAGGTCTTTGTTCCCTAAGCTCAATAGTGTAATATTTGTCAGGAATAGTTTCTGATACTTTTCAGGAAAACATGGGTATGGAACAATGCTTCAAAACTTACTCTTTGAGGTGGGGGACTTCCAAAGGAGGTCTTTTTGCCTTGGAAATCCACAGGAAATAATGGTTCTTCCTATTTCATGTCAAGCTTTTTCTTTAGGATTTTTATCACTTGCATTACTTCTCCATTATTTGGCTTCCATGAGGAACTTTTAACTCAGTCCTGCTCTATTTGAGTGCTAGGAATCCTGTTCAGCTAGGAAGTGTTCTGGAGCATACTCGAAGTATTTGAAAGCCATCTGGACATAGTCCTTGGCATCTGCCTCTGAGTGGTCCTGCTTGGTCAGGAGGATTGAACAAGATGACCTCCAGAGGTGCCTTCCAATATCAGCCGTTCTGTGACTGTGGTTTCCCTCAGAAATTCTTGAATCTGCAGTTACTTCCTTCAACCTGCACCTTTTTACAGAGTCTTCCATATTGTTGACCTTGGATCTGAGGAGGAATGGAGGAGTTTGATTAGCTTTGTGATCTGTGCAGACTTTTATAGGGATTAGGTTCTTATTTTCTTATGCTGGGAATCTGCCAGCTGATAATCTTCAAATTGCATGTGTCCCATAGCTAACATAGATGTCATTCATGCTTTATTTTTCTACTTGCTTAGGAATATTTCTTGCCTCTATTGTCTCTGCCTGAAGGAAGCTTTCTAGATACTCTTAGGCTGGATAGAGGAATTTCTGTGAAGCTGCTCAAGTGGTATGAATACATACAGTTAGAGCAAGAGAGAGAGATGCAATTCTTCACCATTTTCAAAGTGTACCTTTCTCAGATCTGCAAAGCCTTCACTTGGTAGTTCCATACATATGTTGTAAAGTATCCTGCTATTCAAAGGCTGTTCAAGCAAGATGAGTTTTGAAGATGCTTTTTGGGATGCTTCATGTGAACTATGCAGTTTACTCAGTGAATAGTTATCATATTGCTGGAGGAGCCAGGAGTATGATTGCTAACATATCATTTGAGGAGAGAGGAAAGGCCATTTACATGTAACTGTATATGGCTGCCGTGTCTTGAAGAATCTTTGCATTCAGAAATCCTTTCCTCTGTCTGCCCTGAGGTATTTTGTATAAACTAGGGACAAGCTGCTAGGAATTAAGGGTATGATATGGCCCATTTATATGATATCAGCATTTCTAGTCACTGCTTCAACTCTTGCTGTATTGTTTGCATACTTGAGTGATTGCAACAGCCACATTGCTAAACTGTAATTTTTTTCAGAAATATAGGCTATAAATTTTTGTTCTCTAAACAGTTTGTGAAGGAATTTTATTTCTGTGTGTACCTATAGTAACAGGGCTTTGCTTTCACTTGTTTTTTTTCTCTGCAGTGTCAGTCATTGTAGAAAAGCTGTGATACATGCCTTCAAATGGAACAAAATGTAGTAGGTTAAACCAGATCCTAACAAAAATGTAGAAAATATGATTAGTAAGTGTTTGGACAGGGCAGTAAAACACAGACCACAGACCCAACCCCAAAACTTATGGAATTTTAAAAAATATTCCAGGCTAAATAATGTGGGAGTCTTGACTCTAGATGCTTGCTATTTTTTTATCTTCTCTCTTCAGGTTTGTTTAATATTTGGTTTAAGCAAAGGAAAATAGATACAAGGCCAGTTCACATTGTTACGGATCTTTTCTCTCAGTGTCTGTATATCTTTCTGGCCTCTAAAATATCTTATGGTACAATTTTTTTTTCTTAATATGAATAATTTTTCTTTTCTATGTCCTTGATATCCTGTAGAGTGATACCATGTACATACATCTAAGCTGTTTATCTGCAGATGTCCTGTAGGGTGTGCAATTCTTGTAGGGTGTGCAGTATTTTGAAGATTACCAAGTCTAGTGGACGTTTAATTAGCATTGGATGCCATTAGCGTAATGCATTTTAGTTAATCTCTTGTGTTGTGCTTCTGTTTCCTCTGTTGGGTGAAATTTGTTCAAAGTGTAGCAGATCATACTGGAAGGAATTAGAGGTGGATACAAAACCCTGAGATGATACAAATAATAACTAACTTGTATAATTGAATAAACAAATAATGAGGCTACTGCTTTATAATATGCATTACATTTTTATTTTAGCAATTGATAATAGTGCTTGAGAGGTGGATAACTTCTGGGGAAAAAAAGATGCCAAGTCCAGACAGACATGATTAGAAAGAATATCACTGACTTATTTGCAGTCAGGTGCACGAAGGCTAAACTGATGTTTTATTTAATAGCATAGACCTTAACTACTGTTTTATAGCTAGTGCTTTTGTCAGAAGGGAGTCCGTCCTTGATCACAGCTAAGGCATTAAGAAAGACATATTGTTTATTTCTTTCTTGGAGATAAGCTTGAGGGTTTTCCTACTCCTCTGGAACTAGTTTCTCTGCATTATCAGTAAAGGTAATATTGTATGGCTAATTCCATGGCAGTTCAGGTTGATTTGAGAATACAAATGTTGTTGCAGAAATAGAAGAGGCTTGTTTTTAGTGCTCATTAAATCTAGGGTGCTGTGTTTTTCTTTTTTACTGTGGTATGTTCAAATGAGCAGGCTTGAAAAGGTTAGTTAGCCACTGGGGATATTAAAAATAAAGTGGAAAATAAATTGTTTGTACTACTTAAAATATTAAAAATGTGTATTTTTAAACTAAGAGAGGAAACAACAAAAACTTTGAATCTGTTTGCATCTATCACCTCAGGGTGGAAAGAGGTGACTTTTAAATTAGTACGTTTCAATATGAGAAATCTAGAAGACATGCAGGAAAAAAAATGGTAGTTTTTAGCTTCAGTTTTGTGTTTGATGTTAGTCAAAATGTAATTCAAGCAATTGTGTTCTGTAGCCACTGTATGACCTACCCAGCGGCAATCAGCCCCCCCTTTAAAAAAAAAAAAAAGCCGATTGGCCTATGTTTAGCTTACTAAATGTCATCTGGATTCAGTAAAATGCAAGTGACCTGCATTGAATTAGTATAATTGTAATACAAACAGAACATCTCATAGTTTTGGTCTTATACAGGAAAAGAGAAAGTTGGAGAGATTTTTCAGTTTGATAAATAAAACTGAAGATACAGAGTTAACTTTGGCTCACAGCTCATTTTACCTTTTACTGTCTCTTAAAAAAATACATGGCAAGTGTATATTTTCTCTTTGGAACATTTTGGGGTTTTGGAAGAATCTTCCTGAGGATGTATGTCATATCAGTTATTAAATCATGAGCAATTGTTGCCAATTCCAGTTTCCTCAGAAACTATGCCATTTCAGCGATTTTTTTTTAAAATTGATTTACCTAGCCTGTTCAGAATTTGTTATATTCCTTTATCTCTGTCATTTGGTAGGATTGCTTTTGAATTCCACGATGTAGTTAATATTTTTCACACCCTATTCCAGAGAGCAATGCTTACACCTACCAGGCTAACACAGAGCCTTGAAGAACTGAACTGTCAGTTCAGGCGGTTTATTTGACTTTCAACTCTTACTGTGACCTTGTAGTTATATTATTTGGTTTGGTTTAAAAGGAATGTTTGTTTTTTAAAATTTAAGATTAGTGTCGTGTAACTAATACTATGCCTTGGTTGTACTTCTCTTTTCATTTGGGCATTCAGGTGTCCAGATTTTACTTTGTAATGTCTCCTACTGCATCATGCCTATGGAATAGAAAAAATAGTTTTACTGTAGCAACTACATTTCTTTACAGGAAAGAATGTGGCTATTACACTAATCTAGCAATTAAATTTAAGGGTCTACAATATAAATTACATTTATTTGAAACTAGTAGGGAGAATACTGGAAACACTAGCAAGGCAAGGTCAGTAGCACTGTTTTTTGTATGTACCTAGTAGCTGAGAAAGCAGCACTGTTGAGTCTTGTATTCTCTCAGTACCTTGAGAGTCAGTGGAGCAGAAACAGGAGAGGTTTTCATTCTTTGCTTGAAGGTAGACAGTGCTTTAAGATGTGAGAACTCAATTACTCCTTCATAGACTATAAAATCTGTAATCAATTAGTTGTTTTCATTATGTCAGTAGGATGTTGGCATTTAATGTGTGGAATTTTGTGATCTGTCAGTTTAATTTTAGTTCTTAGTTTGCACACTGCAGGTGAATTAATTGTTTTGCTTTCTGCTGATGGTCAGCTTTTGCTGTCACCTGTTCATCTGCTGCCGTTGTAGAAGGTGAAGTAGGAAGCAGCAAACACTGTTGCAAGGCATTGTTCCTTTATGTTTCATGTTTCTTGTGTTAAACATGGTCATTCTGTTTCTGTACTTAGGTTGATCAAACATGATAATCCTTTTTTTTTAACTTTATTTTTAAAATTAATGTTATATGAGCACAGGGCAAAGGGGAAGGTAGTGGTGGAGGAAAAGATCTTCAAAACATATGCCCAAATTTTGATCATGAAGTTCTGAAACTGTGTTTGTCTGTAGAATAAAACAAGTTCCAGAATTTCTTGGGTAGTTTATTGGCAACTTTCCTACAATGTAACCTGAATATTCCTTGTTAAAATTTAAACTCATTAGCTCCTCTTTGGTTCTTTATAGACTTTGTCCCTCTTCGGAGTGGCATTTAACATGTTGGGGACAGTTACCGTATCTCTCGCTGTAGTTACCTCCTTTAGACTGAGCAGTCCTAATTTGCTCCATCTTTTCTTGCAGAGTGTGTTTTTTAAATACCTAAGCATTGTAGTTACTCTATTTCAAACCATCGTTAGTCGGTTCATGTGTCTGTAAGTTTGAAGCCTGAAACTGAACACAAAGCTGCTACCGGAGGTGTAACAAATCCCAAATAAAGGAGAACTACCACATATTTCTTGAATGCCTTCTTTCATTACTACTGTCTGTGGTTATGTCAGATATTTCACATTTAATGTCCAGTGGGTTTACTGCAGCTTTTTTTCGCAAATATAAGTTACTCACTCTTTGGTTCTTCTACTAGTAAATAAAGTTGCAAATGCAGTTTTTCCACTTCATGTCTCATTAGATGTTAGTATGTCTCTGGATGTAATCATTGCCTCATTTCTCAGAAACTGCAGAAAATACTGTGGAAGAAGAGAAAATATTTTTTTATTAAAGTAAGGTCTATTATTGGGGTTTTCTTGGAGGGAAAGTAAGTTTCATATTCTGGTAAAAACTTGGAACCTTCTACGCATTATGCATATGGATTTTCAAGATAGTACTGAATCAGGAGTGAAATAAACCATGGTGAAAGAAGACTAAATTAATCACAAGAGTATTCTCTGGCTTCTGTCGTACAGTGTGCACTTTCTGAACCATTTCTTTGTTCTGTAACTGATAAGAAAGTAGTTCAGTGCAGAAAAAAGAAGTTGTTCAGTTTCAAGTTCATGTTCTTGATCTCACGTGTTCTGTGAAGGGATTATAGCAATGAATATGTGATAGCAGGATGCTTCTGTCTGAGAGGTACCAACATCCACAAAGAATCTTCTTTGATTCCTGGCAACCTGTGTGGCTGGGAGATATCCTTTAGGCAGTTAGTTACCTAGCTCTTGAGCAGGGATCTGTCATAATGTATCATTTAGTCTGAGAGACTCTTTAAGTGTTGAAGTTCTCTGAGGGTTTGAGTAGAATTGGGCAGTGGCCTGAAGTGGTCCCATCTCTCTGTTATGGTGGTTTTGATTTTCTTACAAAGAGGAGGTGTTATCTCCTTATTCGCAAACACTTCCTCTCCTAAAAAAAAAAACCTTAAAAACCCCACATATACATACACGCAGTGCACGCTTCTTTCTCCTCCTAATAACATGAATCTGGCTCACCCAGTGCTGAAATTGAGGGTACTTTTCAGAATAAGAATAATGAAGTAAATTTCAGCTCATTTAGGTTTTCCTCTTGGTGAATGAAATTATTAGAAATAATGTCTCAGATGTTGTCTGAATGCTACAGTTCCTTTCAGCTGTTTGTAACTTTTGGTTTTTTGTAAGACTTGCTGACTTTCACTGTCTTGTTTTCCACTAGTGCTTGGATTTTTTTAAGTCATCGGGATCTTAAATTCTTTTTATGTCCAAGAACATTAAAAATGTGTAGACTTGTAATTATTGTGGATATGAACTTTCAGTATAACCTTTTAATAAAATGTTTAATATTTACACTTTCTGGTATCTGTAAGGGGTTATTTGCAATTAGGTATTTTCCTCTGAAAATTCCTGTATATATAAATTAAAATTCAAAACTGATAGCTGACTGTGTAGTTTAAGCACAGAATTAAGCCTGAAATTATTTTTATTTTCACTTGAAAAATTTCACTTAACTAAAACACTTGCCCTCCCACTCCAAAAAAAGCCTTAAGGAAACAACAAATAACCCCAGTGAAGCCAAAGCAGGGTTCAAAAACCTTCACGAGATTGCGGATTTTTCCATACTGTATTTTTCATTTCTACAGACTTTGAAAAGGCATTTTTTGCCCTGCCTTCAAGAATCTGAGTTGAAGGAGAGAAGAATTTTGAGGAGCAGGTTGCTAATTGTGTCTTCTTTCTGTTGAAATGTCTTTGACATCAATGACTTGCACCTTGCAGATGAAATGAGGAACTTGAAGGTTACATCACCAAACTAAAAGCACAATGTTCAGTTCAATGGCAGAATTCTGGAACATTTTATGTTGAAGAGCTGGGCTCAGGAAATCAGAATAACCCTACTGAATTGGACAGAGAAACTAAAACTGTTCCATTTCAAAATAGAAGATGGAAAGTTGGGACAAGTTAATAGTAAAAAACTACAGGCGGAAGTAATGAAGAGTTCCCTAAATATTATTTAAATGTGTTAGAGGAAATCGTGAAGAAATATTGATAGGTCTGCTGGGCTTGAAGGGAGAGGGAGAAGGAAGAAGCAAACACAAGGAGGTCAATGCAGATAAAGTTCTTTCTTTGATACAACTCCTTGAAGTCACTTGTTGGATAGCTTTCAGGTATCTTTGGATAGTAAAAGTGATGGGTTATAGGAGTTCAGTATGCTTTGAAAAAATGAAAAAAAGAAATGGATAAACTCGTAAATTAATTAACTGGCAGTAAGACAGCATGCCGAGGTGATAGTTCGGGGAGAAGATTAGTGGTAATAAATATTTTTGTTACTCATCTGACAAAATGGTTTGATAATGAACAGGCATATATGCAGATACCATGGTCCTTTTAGCTGAATTAGCAGGGGAAACTTACTCTTTGTCTTGATAATTGCATAGCAGCCAGTACAATAAATTCTGTCCTTTAAATATACCAGTGGAAGATATGGTAGAAGTTAGGAAATGTGGGATGGGATTTAAAAATCAGTTTTCTAAGTAAGTGTGTTTAAAAACAGTTATGAAAGACCCCAAACTGAATGAACTTGTGGCCTTAGAACACTAACTTGTTCAAGCTGTTGTCACATAACGAATGATCTGTAATATTCCTTTGAAATTTAAAGCAATTTTTTAGAATCAAAGATTATGTCAACTTGGAAGGGATCCATAGGGTTCATTAGTCCAATTCCCACCTTAGTAGGAAGAGTAAATTCAGAGGTGAATCTCAAGGCACCATTCTGTTTCGTGACGGTGCTAACTAGGCAAGGGTTGATTCTTTTTGATAGATTTGCAATTGCACTTACTATTGCAAAATGTTTGAGATTGGTATCTTTACATTCTTGACCTGTCGTTATGCTGTCAGAATGATATGAGCTTACTAGAAATAATAAATATACAGGTCAATGTATACAGCTTATCTTTCAGTAACCCATCTTTGCTGTTGATCATGAAAATAATCTTTGTGTGTCTTTTCTCTGTGTTTATTACTTTATTACTTTACATCTTAAGTGAATCATACTTGGATTTGATCATCAAAGGTCATTATTCCAGAGGGAGGCTTATGATAGTAAATGGCTGTTAAGCCACTGGTAAGAGTTTTGGTTTGTCTTATTTAGTTTATTTTTTTTCCCCCCATGGTGTTTTATTTTATTTTTCAAGTGCTCCTAGTGTTAATATATGAAATTTTATAATAAAGTAATTTAAATTAATTTTAAACTTACCTAGTATTGTTTATGGTTTAATCTGTGGCCATTACTAAAAACTATAAAAGTAGGCACAGTAGATTGCGTGTTAAATGTGGCACATATTACCCCTCATTAGTATGAACAATTTTATGTCACTTATTGTTTGTCCAGAACTTCTCTGAAGTTTCACTTATCCCTTCCTGCATTTAATCCTCCATTGAAAATTCTGGTAAGAATCAACTTGGATCAGGTATGTGGTAGATGTCTGATGGAACCCAGACTTGTCTGTAGTTCTGCACAAAAGGTGTGAGTACATTAGATTTTCGTCAACATCTGTGTTTGCAGATGGAAAGAAGAAGCAGTAATTTTTAGGGTGCTTCTAACAAATAAATCTATTATCTATTATGAAGCAAATTATGAACCAACTTTCTTGACTTTAAACACGAGGTGTTGTTCAGCAACTTTATTTTTCACTGGGTTGCAATATAGTAGTTCTGAATTAATAAAAACAGAACAAACAGAACCCCTCCCCCAAAAAGCCACACCAAGAAAACATGCTTAACAAAGCAAATCCAGTGTAGAACCTGCTAGGATTTCACCCTTCTCCATGCTGATGTTTCATTTTTAGACAGCTGATGAGTTGTGTAACTGATTAATCAATGGTGTCTTAGTAGTCTTTTTGAAGGGTATTCAAGAAAGGAGGGTGGTTCTATGGTGTGTATCACAAAGAAGAGAAAAATGTCTTTCAGGTGATTCTTTGTTTCCAAAATTATTAAAATTTTGCAGTACTCAATATATAACTCCACCAGACTTAAATAGGTTTTTGTACTCTGAAATGTGTAACTGAGTTTAAATGTGTTTTGGTGTTTGTTTCCTACAGTAGATTGCTAAGCTAAGTAGTATAATTGTGGTTCCAAAAACTATGAAGTCACAAACTGATGTCGTGTATCCTTACCCTGTTTGTAAAAAAGTTTTTCTTTATAGATTCTTGCAATGGAGCTTCACAGCATAAAAATTATAAAATCACCACAATATAGAAGTCTTTGTTGTCTTCTTCAGTGGTATTTATGATACTGGGTAGATTTTCTGCTTTTTATTACAAGTAACTTATTTCAGCTAAGTAATAGAGATAAGTTACTCAAGGTACTAAAAGCCAGAAGACATGGTACCTCTATGAAATTGCTGTTGATCACTTAATGTGTTCATGGGCTGTGTGAAATACAGATATATTACCCTGACTGACAAGAAGAATGAGCTGCAAGGATTTTCTGATTAGGAATTTCCATGTATGGTATATGAGCATCTCATTTTTCTTTTGGCGTTTCCTGATTCATCATCATCACCATAATTACATTTTCACGCCAATAAAATTGCCCATAAAAGAACCTTCTTAGAAAAAACCCTCCTGTTTTTGGCCTGGACTTGATTTAAAATGCTAGGGCCTTTAAGAATAATAAAAAGAAAATACTGGGCTGACTTGTGCAGTTCTGCTCTCATTTAAGACCTGGTTCTCAGTCTGGTGTTCAATTTAGTTGTAGCTGCTGGGGATTGACCAGGCAAGTGCTACTAGGCAACAGGTATGATAGAAACTGTGTTGCCAGTGTCCCAAAAACTGCCCTGGATGATTTTATCTTCCCCTCATCTTTTGTCCTACATGTATTATAATCTGCCTTGAATTCTGGTTTCACTGCAAAGTGAATGATTTGCCTCAGACCAATGTGTGAAAGATGATTCAAAGTAGAATTGGGCTCAAGGTTTAGAGGGGAAGGGGCCAGTTCAGGACAAATTTGGAATGACCTCTGTATTGTAGGCAGGTGAAGACAGATTAGGCTGATCCTTCTTGCATCTTTAGAGATTTGTCTTTTTAAAGATAATTGAAGGGTTAAAACTGAAGACTGTGTCATACAACCAAAGAATTTGATTGTATATTTGATGAGTTACTCGTGTAAGATTTGTCAGTCTGTCTCAGAAATGTAAGGCAATGTGGAAGGTGATGTTGAGGGTGGGAGAGAGAAAAGAATTAGCCCCAGCTCTTTTATAAGTATGTCAGAGCCTGCCCCATCTGTTGAACATTTTCCTCCTAACATTTCCTGCAGTTGGAACTGCCAGTTCAGCCCAAGTAGTTGGGTGGATAGTAGCTTATATTTGATATTTCTTTTAAGCAACATTTGCCTAACAATGATTGTATGAGCACTGTCCTCAGCCCCACTGTGAAAGCTACACTAAAACAAATAGCTGTGGGAAACTTCTGAGAAAATTACAAGTGGAGTGTAGGTAAAAAAAATACTACAAGTAATAGTTTGGGAAAATACAGGGACTGGAGAAATCTGAGGTAAGATGAAAGAAGCATGAAAAAAACCAAGTATTTCCTGGTTCCATTGGCACCCAGAGTGATTAAAATAGCTAAGTTTTGTTTTAAAATAATATATAGTTATTTTAGGATAGAAATTACCTTTTTGACAAGAAGTGGAAGCAAAAATGAGGAGTAAGTTCCTGTCAGATAAGTGTTTTGTTTTTATTTCTGGAGATTTGAGGCTAGCTTTATAACTCTCCAGTGATTGCTTTGCAAGCCTCTTGGAAGGAAACAAGGTAGTTGAAAGCTAAATCGTAGGCTGTTTTGAAAGAGGAAAGGAGCTTAACTTTTCTGCAGAGAGATATGCAAGCCAAAATTAGGTAGTAGAAAGATGGAATTGAAAACCAGAATTTTAAGTTGGTTAACAGAATGGAGTGATGAGAGCTGGAGGGAGAGGTACATGCTAGCAATTGCATGGCATTATTAACAAGTTGGACTAAACATTTGTGATAGGTAGTTTCTGTATGTTTTCTTGTATTACAAAAATGCATCTAAGTTTTCTTTTCAGCTAATAGAGCTCATGTGATGTAGTAGGATTTAAAAAAGCCTACAGTTTAAGCATTACATAGATATATATATTTCTGAAGTAGGTATTTCCAACAAATGTACGAAGCATAAGTGTGGATTTAGAGCTCTAACACTTGAATATCTCCTTTTGTGGCTTTTGTTGCCTGGCATAAAAGAATGATTCATGAATTTCCTCTTTCTTCTCGTTGTCCTTTGTGAATGACAAAGAAGTAATTTCTTTGCTGTGGTTCTTAACTGCTGTGTATTTGGTGAAAATAATTGGCCAAAGCAAACATTTTTCCTAGAACTGTGGAGCTGAGTAGGACTCTAACTTATCTTTGCTTACCTGTGGGGAGAGAGGTCAATGTTTATGAGCAAACAGGAGGTACCTGTTTTGACACCACGTAAACAGAAGTTGGTAGTCTTCTGTTACAGCTGTGTTTTTAATAGCTACTGCAGAGTTGGCTGTTAAGAGTAGCTGCAGATAAGATCAAAAGTCATCAGTTCAAAGTTCAGAAGAGATCATTAATTTCAAGGACAGAAACAGCTGAATTTGTTAGCCACTGCTTTTTGCCAGAAGCACTTCACTTGTACTGACGATTAATCTTACATCACAAGTGAAGTAGATAAGGCCAGTTACTGAGTTCCACGTTTCCTATCTGAGTCCGTGTACTTGTTTGGCATGGCTGCCCACTGCAAATATAAAGCTGCTGTTGTAGCATACATTTTTATTAAACAAAATGGCAAGTTTTGTAAATGTTTAGGTATTTGAATTCAAGCAACTATTCAGTACTGAATTAATTTTTCATTAAAATGTTAGTAAACAGTTTTTACATAATTTTACATGGATTCCACTTTCCTTCAGAATATGAGAAGATTTTTCTAATGAGGATTTGAATGAGTTCAACCAACTTTCAAGGCCAGTCAGACTGCTTCAGAAGCTATGGATAAAATCTCATTAAGTTCTCTCTGCCTTCTGCCTATGTTTCAGACACAGGCTGAAGCTTTTAGTGCTTCTAATATGTTAAAGTGAGCAGAGTCAATTTTTTCCTCTTTTCTGAGTTTGTATTTCTGCCTATGCTTGTAGAAAAAGAAATGAAGAACTTTTCCTCCCTGTGAGTTTGGAAAATGTGGTTTAATTGAACCTGGGTTTAGAAGAAAATAATAGCCTGTTGTTGTCAATAGACCTAGTTCTGAATCATGTGTTGCTATCTTAAGCTTTGATATTGAATGCATTTATTAGATACAAAAGTTCAAAAATTTTCAGTATTTTGCAGTAGTCTGCCAGAGTTGTATGGCTTTTTACCTCCAATACAAGGAGGTATTTTTATTTAGAAGATTACATGGAAATAACCATATAAAAGTGGCACAATATATATATAATCTTAAGTAGGACAAACTTTTTTTTATATAGGATGAATATTTTTTTCCCAGTTGAAAAATCTGTCTGCATATGGTTCTCAACAGAAGAAATTTCTGTTATGTAGGTAAAAGGTACCTTTTCAATTTCATGTAAGTTCTCAGTACTGTAAGACTAGTTACTTGATTATTTTATTTATGTCATCTTTTAGTGTTACCATAGGTCTTTTAGCATATGTATCTAAATCTTAATTGGAAAAGCAGGTTTTAAAGCTCCATCGGATGAATTATGAGTGAAAAGGAAATAGCAATCCTCCCAGATTTCCTAAGCAATTCTCAAGTAAAACTAAATTCACTTAAGAGAGGAGAACGTGAGCTTGGCTTTTCACAGCAACTTTATATGTGTGTTTAAACAAGCAGTGCTGTCATTTCTGCTAAGAATTTCTGAAAGAATATAATCATATCTTCAGATTGATGAACAGCAGTAGATAAAATGAGTCTTGTGCTCAATGGGGTACAGTTTAAATAGAGAAAATCTAATGGGAAGTAGTTACATTAGTAGCAGATGGATTTACTTTCTGAATCTTGATCTGAGTAGAAATCCTTGCATACTTAAAATTTGTTTTCCAGATTCTTACCCTGATAAGAAAGGTGGATAAAGCAATTTCTTTTTTTTTTTTTTTTTTAAACTTGGCTTCAGCTGCTGTGGTGATATGTTTTGCTTAGACTCGCTATTGTTTGATTTTTATCTAGGCTATTTTTATGATTCCTACAAATCCCCCTCCAACCTTCCGGAAGCCAGAGCTCTGGTCTGATGAATTCACAGATTTTGTGAAGAAATGCTTAGTGAAAAATCCTGAACAAAGAGCTACAGCAACCCAGCTGCTGCAGGTCAGTATTTGAGTTACTGAGGAAAAGCACATTTTATATTTGGGCTTCTTTTTTCCTTTTTCCCCTCAAACCCAAAATGTTGTAAAAATTTGTAAGGGAAAAATCTTATTTTAACTATTATTATACCTTATTTCTTTTTCACTTTGTAGTCTGTTCTCTGTCAGCTCCTGTATTTCTGCCCCCGTTTTATTTCTCTTCTTGCTGCTTCTAAAAATTCGTTGCTCATTAAATAGTTTAAGACTGGTTCTTGCTACTAAAATTGGATCTTTGCTTTGTGGTTAGAGGCCCTCAATAGATCTCAGGATTTAGACAAGTGATTAGTAAAAGAGAGCCTAGGTTACCCCTCTGTGTGGGTACACATGGGGTATATTGAGTATTTCCTTCTGGTCATGTCAGATTGAGCAGGCAGGTGGCTCTGTCCTAGAAAGGTCTGATGCAGATGGGCAGTATAATGAGTTTGTTCTTGGGCTGAGTTCAATCAAGTGGGCACTTTCCTAAGTGAGCCACAGTTGGCAGTGTGGACCTTTGGAACAGGGCAGGTATGCCAGGCTCTCACTTCCTGTATTACTCTCCTGCTAGATTTATTCTGTATGTAGCTAGTAATAGCAGCTGTTAAATTTTAAGTTCCAGTGAACTCCACTAAAAGGAGAACAAAAATTTTGCAAATTAGTTTTTGGTAATAGATCCATCAAATTTGTAGATCATGCTATGTATATTTAACTTTATACATGGCAAAACACCAAAATGTAGACCATGAGGTAAGTAAAAATTGAAAGTTATAAGTGTCTGTGTGATGTATAAACCAGTACTTGAGACCTCCAAGATTTGAAGTTTGTATGGTTAGCAGAATACATACAGCTACATAGAAGAGACTTGCATTAATGTGGGCAACTAAGGAGAAACAAACAAACAAAAAGCTTCAGTGTGTAGTTTCTTTCCCATGCTTACTGACCAGAAAACCAAATACTGTGTTTGGTCATCAGGAGTCTGTGTTGTCTTTTTCCCCAGCTGGAATTTGGAGCATGTGTGATGGAGCTGGAGGTGCTGTGAAAATGTTTGAGTAGAAATGGAAGTACTGCTGGTGAGGAGAGGTCATGGAATGAAAAAGAGAGTAATTGAATTAATATATCAAGAGAGAAGATAGATAATATGTGTAGGGCATGAGGCTTCATCAGTTCTGTTCTTCATGGAACAGTTTTTAAATATTTAATAATATTTTTCTGAGGTGCTTAGTTACATTTTGCCTGAATTGTACTTGCATATAATGATGTAAATATCAGATTTTTTTCTAACAGCAGGTATTTATTAGGCAGCAAAATGTGCAAATGGTATCATGCACCTTGTCTTAAATGAAGAAGTAATGTTTTAAATGACCTTGAATTAAAAATTAAACTTCCTGCTGAAAGGAAGGGGCTTTTTTTACTAGTTCCACATTTCAGCATCATAGATGAAGGAATATTTTATGACATTTAAAGTATAGGTTTGTTGAAGTAAGCTGCCACAGATGGTCTGGTTAGAGCCACTAATTTATGCTCTCAATTTGTTAAGATGAGTTAAATTACGAAACTAATTCCTGAAAAACATTGGTTTTCTGTGTCAGATCATCACCACTGTATTTACAACTTACTACACAATTTCTTTGGAAAATTATATCCTCAATCATAAAACAGTTATTAAGTGATTGTATTTCCCAAGGCTTGCAGTGAATAAAAATAGTTAAAGTAAAATTTTAGTTATGAAGCAGCTGAAAGATACTGTATGTTGTGTTGGTGTAGATTTTGGTTATTGATATGATACTGTTTATCACTGAAATCTGTGGTGTTGAATAAGACTTGTAATTAAATCTGAAGCACAACTGCTGTAATGATATTACATATTTTAATGATTTTTTTTCCCCTAGCATACATTTATTAAGAATGCTAAGCCAGTTTCAATTTTAAGGGACCTGATCACAGAAGCTATGGAGATAAAGGCAAAGCGACATGAGGAGCAGCAGAGAGAACTAGAAGAGGAGGAAGAAAATTCGGTGTGTACTCATTTTTGTTATAACCACCTATACTTATCTATTAAGTTGCTGATTTTTCCCCTACTTCCTGTAGTTGTGTTCAAATCCTTTTTTTTTTTTACCAGTTTTCTGTGTGGTTTTAAGCCTATGAATTCTGAGTATTCCACTCTTTAATTGTGAGTAATGCTGTATAAGCCAGCTTTCAGCACTATTCCATGAAATATCTTAGTAAAAGCTTTTATAGGAAGTGGGAAAAGAAACCATGTCAACTTCAGCTATTCAGACTAACATTAAAACTCCAAAAATTGTTTAAGGTTCTACTTTCACAGGTAGTCTTCTAGACAAGTGGTTTAGTTTTTTATTTCAGGGCACTTTGCTTGGTGTTTGTTTGGGGTTTTTTGGTGAAGTCTAATACACAGAGTAGTTAGTGATGACACTCAGTAAGCAGTGATTGCAGAGTGGTTTGAACCAAGTAACATGAAAATGGTGATGGCAGTTCATCTTCAGATGACATTGTCAGCATATGTTTGAGGAGAGAAGCAGGTTGTGCGATAAGTAGATTGCGTTTAGAATTGTTTGGCAGTGTTAAGAATAAGTCTGTGTTCCTGGCATTACTCTTCCCTACATAATTTATTTCAGGTTAGTCTTGTGCAATGCAGCAGAATGTGCTTCAAAGAAGTGTATTGCCACACATAAAATGTGTGGTCATTCAAGGTCATTCAGAAAGCACAGAGAAGATGGAGACTGGAATGTTACAGCTTTGAGCAAACAGAAAAGAGCAGTGCAGTAAATGCAGTTTGTCCTATAGTAAATACAGAGTGCTATGTGATGATCTATATATAGGAATACTTTTCAAGCAGATTCTCTGCAATCTTTTCTACCTCCAACAATCAGTGTGGTTGGCTGCATTTTTTTCTGTTCTAAGAATATGTTCTAGGAATATTGATAGCTTGTTTTTATAAAGGTGGTTTACTCTGAATTGTATTTGCTTAGTCAGTAATAAACAGGCAGGGAAGGCTGAGATTATTTTTTTATGTTAGGAAATTTTCCTCTGTGTGACTTGACATGCAGAGTTGATGTTTGTGACTTGACTTACTGAATAGTCGTTTTGAAGAGACTGATTTATTACTGACATGAAAATAAAAAAAAAAAAAGCTTTACTAGCTTGCTTTCATCCGTACTATTGCCTTCTGAACTGGAGATGTTAAATGCTTGGGCACTGTTGATGTCTTTTTCATTAACCCAAAATTAGGCATGACATCTGATTAGTTGGCCTGAGGTTCAGATCACATTGCCAGGCACAGTCCATGCCAGCTAAGGATGTGGTGTACACTTCCCTCTCCCACTACTGAGTGGAAGGGTGTAACACAAGTTCGGTTCACCTCAACTGAGGCAGCATTTAGCAATTCCTCATGGTTCTTGCATGGATACAGAAGTTAGAACATAACATTGCACTCCCCACTCTGCCACCCCCCCACTCCTTCCCTCCATACTCCCCCCAATTAGTGTTCAGTATAAGAGAACCTCAAATCCAGGATTGAGGCAGCAATCTGTTACTTGTGTTGCCATTGTAGTAGTTGGGAATTCTCCCATGAGCTCTTGTGTTGCAGTAAGGGGACAAGTTATGAGTAAAAAAGACTACAGGAGTCTGCTTGTCACTAAATATAGAAGATAAGTGCCTCAAATCTGAAAGTAACAGGAGGATCTTTAGTTAACAGGGCTGAAAAAACAGAATCACAGAGTGGTTGAGATTGGCAGGTACCTGCTGAGGTCATCTTGTCCAACCCCCCTACTTAAGCAGGGCCACTGAGGTTTGGCTGCCAAGGACCATGTCCAGAGAGCTTTTGAATATCTCCGAGGAAGGAAACTTCACAACCTCCCTGTGTAGCTTGTGTCAGTGCTTGGTCACTCTGATGGTGCAAAAAGTGTTTCCTGACGTTCACAGGAAACCTCCTTCATTTCATTATATGCCCATTGCCTCTGTTCCTGTCACTGAGCACCACTGAAAGGAGCTTGACTTCATCCTGTGCACCTGCCCTTCAGCTATTTACACATACTGGTGAGGTCCCCTATGAGCTTTGTGTTCTCGAGGTTGAGCAGTTCCGGCTCTCAGCCTTTCCTCATGGGAGAGAGCCCGGAAGTGGACCCAGCACTCAGTGCAGCCTTAGCAGTAGAAGGAAAGCATTGCTCACCTCCCTGCACCTCCTGGCAACTTTGTCAAATGCAGTGCCTAGTTTGTCTAACTAGCCACTTGTGTTAAAAGTGAGTTAAAAATGAGTGCCATTGTAGTGTATGGAAATGCTAAGTCTGTCATTTTTTTGCTTACACTAATAGAATTTATGGGGCTATAATTCATATATCAGTGCATGAGCATCAACAGACACTGAACCAGAAGTCAACCTCTGCTTGACGAAATTGCTCTTCAATATAAGGGAGAAGGTTAGAGCAGTTGGCAGCTCAGCATTTGCATACCTTGCTCAGTTTTTCTTTATGATCATGATGTAGTGGAGTTCTAAAGGCCAGTGTTGCAGCGGGCAAGCCCTGCCTGTAGTTGCACAGGATGTGAGAAAAGAGTGAATGTTTGAAAACTTCACAGGTGAGTAAGGGAAGAGGCAAATCTGAGGCAGAGCTGACTTCTCAGTACTGAACAGAGTAACAGAATAGGAGAAAACCATGCAAGTGGACTTGTGAATGAGACTAGTCAGTTCAGAAAAGAAAGGTAGTAGAAAAATAGAAAGAAGAGCATGACTTCAGCACAGTGAAGGACAGAAGAGGAGAAACTGGAAAATGAAGCTTCATAGTATTCCCTTGAGTGAGGGGATCACTAGATGAGACTTTAAAGTGACAAAAAGAGAAGGATGAGAGTGTCTGGGTAAAAATTTCAGCAATATGTTCTTTCAGAATGCTTTTATCATCCTTTGTTATATGATGTTGTGGACTTCTTTTTATTTTTCACTGCTGATGCTGACTTCCAGGATGGAATTGTTTAACTAATATTAATAAATAGTACCAAATGATTTTTACAGGGGCTGTTAAGAGAAATGTAAGAATATCTTGTAATGGACAAGAGGATATCCAGGTGTTTTTGCTGTAAAGTTTATATTGAAGAATTAAATACTTTCAAAAGTTTCCCATTATAAAAAGATCAAGTGAAAGAAGATTTTTGTACTTACTGTAAGAAATAGTTTTGTGTATTTTTTATGCTATTGAGATTTTTTTAGTTCCCTAAGTTTTCACACAGTTTTATGATTCAAGAAAATAATCTGTGATAAGATTTGTAGTTAGAATGAAATATTTAACAGTTGTTAAAACTGGTGGTATTTGGTAGTAAGTGTGACTTTTGCTATCACTAAATGTACGTCCAATAATTTTGTATTGCTTGATAAGCCTTGAGTGAAAAAAGTTTTGAAATACTTAGCTTTAATAGAAAAAGTGAGGGTACAAGTGATTGAAATGAAGAATATTGATGGTGAGGTGAGGAAGGATTTCCTTGTTGACAAAAACAGTTTTTGGAGTGACCTATGAATATCTTTTGTGTGTCACAGTGCAGAACAAATTTTGTTCTGGACTGGTTTTGGTAATCGGTTATAATACAGACTTCCTGTGTCTTGCAACAGTTTCAGTGCAGTACATCATTATAAGAAATTCCAGATTCATTTGAGAGATAACACCAGAATCTTGTCCAGTTGCTGTCACCAAAGGTTCTGATCAACCGGAAGTGCAAACTCATCCAAGCTAGGAAACAGCAGAGTAAACTTGTACCCATGTGCAGGGGGTGCTACAAGAAAGCTGGAGAAGGTCTTTTTCCAGGGACATAGAGTGTAGGGGTGATGGCTTTTAACTGAAAGGTGGTAGATTGAGATTAAATATTAGGAGGACTTCTTCATGGAGAAGATGTGTAACACTAGAACAGGTTGCCCAGAGAAGGTGTGGATGCCCTATTCCTAAAGTGTTGTAGGTCAGGTTGGATGGGACTTTGAGCAGTCTGATATAGATGAAGATGTCCCTGCCCGTGGTAGAAGAGTTAGAACTAGATGGTCTTTAAGGTCCCTTCCAATCCAAAACATTCTGTGATTCTTTAAAACTGTTACTGTTTTCTTTTCAATTAAAGACATTATCTAGTAAATTGTTTCTTGAATGCATGTTGCTCGTATACTGCATAGTAGAAAACTACTGAACATGTTAGGTGTAAGTGAAGCCCGAACTAAGTGGTATTCTGACTTTAGCTTTTTAAGCATAGTAGGCAGAGGTTAATCAGTGGATCTGCAAGTTATTCAAGGAAACCAGGATAAAAATCTGGAAGAATAAAATTAAAGCATTACAGTATTTGTATTTGTCATTTTAGAAAAAGAAACAATTGGTCCCCCAAACCCACACTTCACTTCAAAATAATGTATAATTTTGAGAATAAACTCAAAGGTTGTGTCTTTCATTTAATTTGTACTTGTTTGTGGAACTGCGAGAAAAACAGTAAACCAATTCTTTCTGTACTTCTGAGTGTTTATTATTTTCCTTTTGGAAAGGGAAAGCAGATAATATGAGTGCCAGTTTGGTATAGTTGGTGTACAGTTTGGTAGTGGATGAAGTCAGCAGCCCAGCATTCAGGGATAAAGATAAATAACCCTTGTAGATTCCTCTTCCTTCTAGATCAGTTTCACAGAGCCCCATAAGAAATACAGGGCTGCTTGTATGCAGTTTGCATGACTACATGATCCTATAGTTCAAATGATAATACAGGTCTTGATAAGTCTACAGTGATGGCAGCAGTCCTAGAAAGAGCTAATGACAGTCCCTGTGTTACCTTATGTAGCAGTAGTGACAGTAAGTAAGGCATGTATTTCTTCATATTTTAATATCTATAAATGTTTTTAGATTGTGTGTAGAATTGGAGTCACTGTTCAGTTGCGAAGTAATAGCCACCTGGCATTTCAATTTTGAAAAATAACACCTCAAAAATGGATTTTTTCCCCAATCATACTACTGTAAAGACCTCATTATAGAAATGCAGAAACAGACTTGAACTTTGAGAAATGCATATTTAACATCTAAAGGCAAGATCAAATATTGGTGTTGGTGTTAAGTATAGTCTATTGATGTTAAAGGTCTCTCATGAGCAGTGAACTGAGTCCATATACTATTGAAAAAGAATGGTTTCAGTTAACCTGTCAGGGGCTTGAATTTATTGATCTAACCCCCCAAGAATTTCCTATGTAAATTGTGAGCAGTTCCGCTCGTTACTCACTAGTACATGATTTGAGACCCATCAAGAAGGAAGGTGTAAAATGTTCTAACTGAGAAGTTTCTTATGTTAGGAAACCTGTTTTAACCCTAACAGTTATATTTGAGTAAGTTTTAGTGCTTTAATGCCTTCTTAAATTCATATATTGTGTAGTAATGGGCACTCAGGTGAAAAGTGACTTGCATAACTGGAAGTAGAATGGATTGAGTGTGTTTGGAGAAATAATCACAATTATGTGCTTAATTTTCAGGGTCAATTCAGGTAGTTGTCCTTCAAATGAGGAAGAGTCATATCTCTAAAATTGATTCTTTTTTTCTTTTTCACCACCATCTGTGAACATTTTATAGCATGAGAAGTTGTCAATTGTAATGTAAATATTTTTTGCTATTCAAAACTTGGTATTATAGAGCTGTAAATGAATGTCCAGGTTGAATACAATCTTCATGTATTCTCCTGTATACTTCCTGAGAGTTATCATTATAAATAGTGTGCTCAGAATTGATTTTATGCCTGTTATGAGAGCTGCTCATGTGATGAGAATGCCTTCTGACAAACTGACATGTTTTGATAGGTGCTGAGGTAGTCGTACAGGTTTTTTTAATTAAGCAAAAATTGCAAGTGTTGTGTTCTACGGAAGGTTAATCCCAGTATCAAAGTTTAAATGTTAGTTTAGGCATTATGAGACATGACCAGTCTCTTCTCGTGCGTTTTTGGAAGTGTGATGTGAAGTGGATGCTGAGGCTGGGCAGCTGTATTATGGGAATGTAAAGTAACTCGTTGCCTGGCAGCTTACAGAAAACATGTCTAAATATTTGTTTCTGTGGACCCTTAAAGGAATGAGCTAACAAGCAGCTCTCTGCATGTTTTCTTTTACATTTTAATGTCGTTATGATGTGAGAAATATTTAAGTCTTTTAGAGTATTAAATCAAGAAATTACTACTTCAGTGATCCTTTCTTTTTCTTGGGCACTTAGTGGTTGACAACTATCAACACCAAAGCTAACTATTCATAATCAGTTGTTCCTATATGTAGGATTATTTATTCATTCATAGAAAAAAGGTTATTTGGTTAATCCTATATTAATTACGAAAAGTTGGCATCTGTATTTTAAGACTAAGAAATAATTACTGTAATTATTCATGTATATTTTTCTAATATTTAGTGTTGTAAAGGATCTAGTGAATCAGATGAGTTTTTCTGTATTTTATATCTGATACACTGTGCTGTACTTTTCTGAAGGTTTTTATATTTGCTTTCATGATTCTTTCATGTGTTTGCATGTATATGTTATAGCTATATCTATCTCTATATATATATGTGTAATTTTGCATTAAAGTGTTAAAACTTTCTCTTTCTCTGCCATTTTTTCTTAATGCCAAAGAACACTTGACATATGTGTTAATTAAATTCAATTGCAGTCCTTTAAGCGTCCTGAAGTTAGAAATATAGCATATTGTTAAAATCCACAGCACTGTGGAGTCAGAAACTTATTATAGGAAGAATAAACATGGGGAGGTATGAGCACGCAGCAAGGTGTCATTACCTGGAGGTAGAAAACAAGTTAACTGCTGTTTTGTGACAGATGTCTGTTGAATGTGATGGGATTTGACATTGTGCTGAAAGTTAAGTTTTTACCTGTTTTACTGATGGGTCTAAGCTTTGTGTGCTCAGCATTAATCATATACTCAGGTTGAAGTTTGGCTTTGTACGTTAGGAGCTTATACAAAATCCTTGTGCTTGACTAAACTATATTATGTGTTTATGCAGCTACTACAGTGCTTTAAAAAAGATAGCTGTGACTACAGCTACATTTTTCAAAGGTGATGATGAGGTGTTAATAGTAAATGAAATTATTTTACAGGATACTAAATTTTGTCAGCGTGTAAATAAATCTTCTTTTAATACCTTGCAGCCAAGTTGGCTGTCTTTGCTGCCCTCTAGTGTTCTTTTTACGTGCCAAACCAAAGGGAGAGAGATTTTAAAGACAACTACTGCCATATTTGCTTCTCTTGCTTGGTTTCTTTATCAGTCTTCATCCCCACTTATGTTTAAAAGGCAACAGTAAAATCCATTAATCAGTGTCACCTTGGGCCATTCACTTCTGTAATGATGTAGACTCAGGTATGGTCTGCAAGGCCAACTTCTCTGAGAAAACTTCTTGTGTGATGGGATCTTTCATTTTACAAGTGTATCATGAAGTCTTGTGTGTGGTTTCTGCTGAAGTAGTTTTGAATTTTCTTTCCTGATAATGAATCCTCTATGATTGCATTTTTATGCTTTAAGGATTGTTTTTGTTAATAATAACATTTTGGTAAATAAGGAGATCCAGAGAGTCTTACAGGATTGCTGGTTATTGCTGCTACTTTGTGTGCTTTACATTGTGATGTTATTAAGAGTTTCTGTAGTTCTGCTATCATTTCTGTAGCATTCAAGAGATTTTAGAGTTCTCGCTTGTGCTCACCTTCTGTCGCTGTGTGGTGGTGTAACTGAAACCCCTTCCAGATACAAGTTTGGTTGCTTATTACTTGTACACAGGAGAGCAGCAGACAGTTTAACTCCAGAGTTAGTGTTTTTATTGTTTGATTCTTGGATCTGTTTTCATAAACAGTATGAGAACATGACACTTCATCTTTAATACTTCTTTTTTTTCCTGGTTAAAATTGAGATTGTGTTTGTTTTTATTTAATCAGTGTGTTTACTTTTTCTAACAACAGATCACAAGTTCTACACCAATATTTATGTACTGTAAAGTATGAATGAGAATTTATATAAAGAAATCAACTGTCATCTATCATGTAAATGTGCAGTTCCATGACTTGGATCCACTGCACATTTTTATAAAGTTACCTTTTCAGAACCAGTGTAGTCTAATTAGCTAAATTTCATATTGGTGAGAAATACTGGAATGACAGTTCTGGAAGCAATCTGTGTTAGCTACAAAATTAATTATTCTGGGGCATGCATGGGCCATGAAGAAGTTTTATATTGTTCTGTCTCAGTACACCATTCCTGATATAAGAAGAACACCATTCATCAAAATTGTTGTGTACTTCTCTTTTTGGGACAACTGTTTTTCTAGTACTAAGGTGGGCTTTTGTGATCCTTAGTCTCCTAGCTGCTAAGAGATAGCTGTTCTTTTTGAGAGACAATACTAAGATAAAGGCTTTTGGCACTCTTAGACTGGAAAATGAAATGCTATTCTTTGAACCAAGTCCACATAGTTGATTTGACTGAAGAAATAAAAGATCGTTTTTTCAATGAAGCAGAAGTTATGAAAATGGTAGTTTAGGATTCCATTTCATACTTATTCATATTGTTAGCCACCACTTTTTTCCACTAACTTCTACAATAAAAGTTTTGAGCTCCAGGAAAGTGTTTAATTCCTTATTTCAGCTTAGGTAAGTTTAGGGCCACATGCACTGCTAGTGGATATTAATATTAGTCAATCTAGTTGGTAAATCAAATGTAACTATGCCTTAAACTCAGAGATTTGCCTGTCTGTATGTTAGAGATGCCAAATTTGTTATGATTAATAGGCAAATCGTCAGTATGTTAAGTCAATTTTATATTGTATTGCAGTACTGGAAGAAACACTTGTAGTTTCACTGTTCTGACACTTCTAAAATGTGATGCAAAAACTAGTTTTTTTATTCTGAGTACTGTTTTTAGAAGGGGAAAAATGCAATTTGTAGAAAACACTGGGGTTAACAGTAGCATTTGGTGGTAGAACGTAAAGAAAATTAAAGTTGCCACCAGGAGGAGCAGTACCAAAATATTCTCATTTTTTTACTGTCACAGCTGCCTAGTGCTGTAACTGTAGGCTGTGTATATCTTTGGGAATATCACAGTTTTTTTAAGGGTAGGGTGCTAAATAGAATGCAACTAAAAAAAAACCCTGAAAGAATGCAAATGAAGAACTCAAGTATTTTTGCACATTATAATCTGGAAAATAATTATTCTTTTGACATCTTGAATTTTAATTTAAATCTGTTTAGGTCTGTATCCTGGCTTCATTATGGACAGCCAGACTTTCTGTATCAAAATTAAATCTGTTTTTGTATCTCTTAGTTGAGATGTAATAGAGTAATTTTCAGGAGCTGGTATTGCTGCACTCAATTTTCTGTACCTACCTAGACCAGCCCTTAGTGAAACAGGCACTCAGGCCATGTAGCTTGTGCACATGTATCTGTGTGAGAGGCGAATTGTCTGCCATGCCAGGGAATGAGTTCAGTGAGAAACAAAGTGCCAGACCTTGCAGGGGTTTGAGTCTGGGCTTTACTTTTTCTGGTCCCATTCTGTGTCTGTCCCCCCCAGCCCCTGCACTTACAAGTCTCTTTATAGTTTAACATTTAAAATCTATAAAGCAATGCAAAGATTTAGGAAAAAGGGGAAATTTGTTAGTGGGTGAAGACTTGTTTTAATGTTACGTATTACCCTGAATGTACTTAAAAGTCTTGTAGATGTGGCATTTATGGGCATGATCTAGTGGTGGACTTGGCAGTGCCAGATTAACAGTTGGATTGGTGATTTTAGGGGTCTTTTCCAAAATAAAGAATTCTGTGATTCTATGTAGCAACAATATGTTATTTGTAAGGGACAAATTTTAAAAAAATCAGGGGTTGTCTAGTAGTCTTCCAAACGATGTAGCTAAAATATTTTGCTAATGAGGGATAAAATTTGTTTATCAAGGAACTCTAATGAAGTTTTGACACAATAGAGGAAATGGATGCATATATGGTTGTAAAACTGGTGAAAGTAGCATTTACATTTAAAATATAACAATTTGACATAGAGGAACTTCACAGTGATGGATATTACTGCTTACATTTAATCAGCGACTGAGAACGTCTAAATTTTTTTTCCTCGAGTAATAGATTTTATTCATATAGAAAATGTGAATAGTCAGAGTTCATCACATTACTCCTGAAATGCTGTGATGTTGTGTATGTAATCTAAATCAGATTTTGGAAACCAGTGGGATTTCCCATTAGTGTTTTCAAATATTGGTATTACATATGAATTTCATGTTTCATTAACTGGATTGTCATTAGTGCTCTGTTTCAAATTCCTGGCCCATTACTGGTACCAATTCAAAATGCTACTGTCTATGTCCTTGGTATTATCTCCCCCACACTTAGTGGGTAAGTATGTGCTCAAGGGCTATTTTTATGTGTAGTATTAACAAGTTATTTACTTACGTTTGTAACGAAGGTTTTAAAATGGAAGTAAACACTTGAAGTAAGTCAAGTTGATTTTTTGTTTCTGAGAGGGACTTTAAAAATTCTGTTGAAGATTGTTTATTAGCTAAATTGAACATGGCCTGTCATCTGGGTTCTGTATGTAATGTCACATGCTGGGCGTGATCCTAAGTTAAGGATGGTCAGCACCCTTGGTGACAGTCCCTTGCAAAACAGCAAAATCTCTTTCTATAAATTGTGTTAGTGATTTTTGGAACCCAGAGAGATAAAGTAGGTCATGAAAATCATAGAGAACTCAAAACTGAATGCTAATGCGAAGTGAGTGTGTGGGCCATGTTGTACTTACCCTGCTATGCAACTGCGAGAGAAAGAAGAGTTTTATTTTTCTTTATGTGGAAGATTTTTTTGTTTTGTGATTTCTTTTAAAGTTTTAAACCTGGGAGTCAATAGTACAACTAGGTCACATAAAGATAAAAAACTAATCAATAAGGGATTGCACCTTACCTTTGTTTTGTTTTAATGATCTGCTGTGTTCTGGCAACTGTTTCCCCGTAGGATGAAGATGAGTTGGACTCTCACACCATGGTGAAGACCAATTCAGAGAGCGCTGGTACCATGAGAGCCACCAGTACAATGAGTGAAGGCGCTCAGACAATGATTGAGCACAACAGCACCATGTTAGAATCAGACTTGGGGACCATGGTAATAAACAGTGATGAGGATGAAGAGGAAGATGGGACCATGAAACGTATGTTGTTAATTTGCTTTCTTCTAATAATGTGTTTTCTCGTGCTGCATGACAATGTGGTATCATGAAAGGCTTTTAAGTGTCAAGTTCTGTGGTTAAAACAGGGAGAGAGGGGTATTTAGGTCTCTAAGAACTCTGTAATTTGTAGAGAAAAAGTCGACTATAGTGGGAGATTCAGAGCAGAAGCCTGGTTTTTGTGCTTTGCTAAGTATCTCTGGAGGACTCTCAAATTGTCCTTCTGTGAAATGTCCCTTGTACTGCTTGTCTCTTTGTCTCCTGTCCCACATACATTTGGACCAGTTCCTTGAAGCTAAACTGGTATGATTATGTGAGAGGCTGCTGTTTATGTCAGTGGCCCTGGGAATATATCATGACTCTCTTTGGGATCAGCAATCAGTAATATATTTTGCTGCAAAATCGTTTTGTAATTCATGATCAATTAGCAGATCTATATTTTTTTAGCAAATAATAATTTGGACATTTTTTTGGAATATAATTCAACAGTGGTTGATTTAAAGCAATGATCAAAAGATTGTTGAAACCTAACTAAAAGGTTCTAATTTTTTGGTAGCATGTGACGGAGTACATAACAAAGAAAAAAAGAGAGTGAATGTTTTTGTGTATAAAAGTATAATTTATACTGAAATATCCATAAATACACATTTTAAAAATAGTTAATTTACATAGTTCCTGGCTGATATGCTCATTGTTTGGCTGAAAACTACTGCAAATTGAGGTCCACGACTTTTAATAGAATTATTTGCTTGAATAGGCAGCATCAATAGATGACTCTAACTCAGGCTGTAGCTGCCGTGTTTCATGAGGCACAATGTAACATTTAACTCCGGGCAGTTGCAGGGACGGGGGGATGTGGGGAGGTGTGTGTGTGTAATATAGAGAGCTAATATCTCAAGGGTGGAAATCAGTGCCAGATAAATAACTTTGTAGTGTTTCATAGCAAATACAAAGCTGCATTTGTGTTTGTGTGTAGATACCTGATGTAATTTGCTCAAGATTAGTTGGAAGTGCAAAGCAGAAGCTTTTTTGAGTGTACAGGAAGTTAGAAGGAAAAAGGGGTTTTGTAGATTTTGCTTGTTTGGCTTCTTTGTGGTTTGTATTGGGCTTTATTTTGTTTTTCCTTTAGAGTTCTCAGTTATGTGATTTAAAAAAAAATAGAAAGGGGAAAGATAGTATGAAAAAACTTGGAATAAATTTTTAGGGTGGAAGTATTATGAATTAAGGTTTAGTGCAGTTTCTATGCAGCCTGAGAAATCAGTCTTCATAAGTCAGTTCTGTATAGGTAGTTTACCAAATTGCACCACACTATCCATGTAGTTTTTATATGTGCTGAGAGGAAATACCTGTTCCTATGCCAAAGAGATCAGAAGAGTGGCATCAGGTTTGCATTTTAATTTCTTAATCTGTGTCTTATTTGTCTGCTGGGGACATTGCTTTTAAAATGTACTGTTATATTCAATTTTTAATTGATTCCAGTAACAATCTCTAGTTAGGGAGTTGCCTTTCTACACCTTGACATTTGGTCAGTGTGTGTCTTAATCCCATTCTTCTTTCTTCTCAAACAAGAGCAATCATGGGAAAGGTGACTGGTTTCCTTCCCCTCCTTCCTCTCCTGTAGATGACTGTCTTAGCCCTGTAACTGCAGCAAAGCAAAGCCAGCAAATGGGAGGTAGTTTGCCTCATGACAAGTGATGGTTTAATCATTCAGCTGTCAGGCCACAGGTTTGGTTTAGCACTTACTTGCTAAAATTTCTTGTATTTTGCATTAGGCACCCATTATTTGCATTTTTTACATTAAAAATTAGAAATAATTCAAGAACGGGACCTCCGCATCCCTTAGCTAAAAATAAATATAAATTGTGTCTACTGTAGCTGATCCTATGGTTCTGTGATTTGTTGTGCTATTGGCTGAATTAGGAGCAATAGCAAGTTTCCTAAATAAATGTCACTAGAAAGGGACATAAAAATCTTTGCTGTCTCTGAAAGACAGCCACAGAATTTGTGCTTCTTTGTACTTGACAAAGACACAAGATTTTGGAGATTGATTGCTTTTTCCAATGTACCTTTATAGGCAAAGTAGGCACTTTCTGGATATTTGTGTGATTTGATTATAATAAATCAGAATGAGCATCTTAAAAGTGCTCTTTGATACTGCCGAATAATAGAACATTGCAAGCAAGAAGCTTGGAGAAATAAACTTCATAAACTAGGGAAGAGAGATTTCATTTCCTTCCTAGAGACACAAAATATTTATTACAAACTTCTTATTTAATTGCTGTTGTGTTTAGTTTCATGTTTTGTTTCCTTCTGCCTTTTGTTTCCCTGCTCAAGGACAAAATAAGAAACAATAATATGTTTTTATTTATAAGTACCCATGCTTAGAGGCCTCTGGGAGCCATGACAGAAAATAACTAAAACCATATTTTTTTCACAAATAGGGAATTGTGCCCAGATAAAATTGGGATTTGGAACAAAAAGAGGCCTGTCCTCCTGCCCCAACATACATTATATAGTCTAGTAATAAACAACATTTATCCTGTCTTGTTTGGTATGCCTGTGCATGCTCTGAGCATAGATTCTGTGGTATGTACCTGGAAGGAGGAAAGAAAATTAAGAACATAGGAGAGTTGAGAGGAGCTTAACTTTAGGAGGTTTAATGTGGAGTAGAGGAAAGATTGAGAATGATGGAAATATTACTTCTTTTGTTCGGTTGCCTGGGTTTTACTTATTTTTGTGTAGAAGCCTTTTCATATGTCAGTGGAGAGACTAGTGTTCAGACTAGCTTCCTCACATTCCCCTTGTGGTTTTTCAGCAAGGCTTAGTGTTAGGGCTTTCTGGTGCACCAGGAATACTTGTGGTTGTTCTCTTTTCTCCTTTTCAGTAACATTTCCCCTCCTTCTCTTTTTTGCCCTGTTGAATTCATATTTGCCATCTGCTTTGAGCTGGAAAATAAGTTGTCTCTTACTTCAGTTTGGGTTTATTCTGGGTTTCTGTCTGTTGCTTCAGTCTTTGGTGAAGCTTCTAGATAGTTTGTGGTTGGTGATGAATATATTAGAAAGAGGAGGACAGAGAACTCATGAAGTGGCATTTGACAGCTAGAATGTAGAAAAGTAATGAAGTTTTATTACTTTTTGCCCTATAAGACGTGAATGTTTTGGATTTAGTCAGTATAATTCTTAAACACTAAATTAAATTATTTTAATTCTTAAAATTCTAAAATTCTTCCTTCTAATCAAATATAAGACTGTAATCTTTGGGATTTCCTTCCCTGTTCTCCCCCCTTCCCCAGATGACTGTTTTGAGCAGAATAACTCCAGCGAAATTGGCAAACTGGAGGTAGCCTGGGGCAAGTGATGGTTTAATCACTCAGCTGTCAGGCAACAGGTTTGGTTCCAACACTTACTTGTTCAACCTTCTTGTCTTATGATGCATAATGGTATTTTTGATTACAGTGGGACATGAACCATGCTGTAGAACCTACATGTTGATAGAAGAATTCATGAGTTGGTTTATTAATTTTTAGGGATTATTTTTTAGGGATTTCAGCATCCAGGGTAAGGGATTGTTCGATACTGTAAGTCAGTCTCCTCTGTGATACAAGATATATGCTTGGGGAGCTCTGGAGTGGTGCTTCAAAACTCTTAGACATGCCTAAATCCTACAGCGGGTGTTTCAGCTGACAGGCAAAAGCTAGTGACACGTTTTATAACAACTTAAGTCCTAATTCTGGTATGAATATAGTAAGGAAACTTTATTATGGGCTGGTTTCGGTGGTGCTGTAGCCTGGGCATTGATACGTCACGGATTTAGCTTCACTGAAGCGTGTTTACTGTGCCCCCAGTAGGATGGTTTGCTTGGTGCCATATACAGGTGTACTAGTGCTTTACTCCTGTGTATATGTGGATAAAGAGGTGATAGATGTTTATAGGTCTCTGTTGCTTCTCAAGCCATTTTCTGTGACTGGTAAAAAAGTTGTTCATTTATGTCACTGGTAGTATATTTTAAAAATGGAGGTTTGTTAATGTTTTTGACAATTCTGCTTTTGAGAGCTGTTGTAGAATGCTAGTTTAATGTGGGTTTTCTTTGTTTTGCTAAAAACCAAAATAAAGTTTAATTTGACTGGAACAGACTAATGGGAAGTGTTTGAACAATGCTATCAGGCTCATAGTGTGATTTTTGGGGTGTCCTATACAGGGCCAGGAGTTGGACTCGATGATCCTGATGAGTCCTGTCAAACTCTGCATATTCCATGATTATAATAGTAGTATCATTGAATATTTTTTCTTTTTTCCTGGGAGTTAGGAAAAAAAACCCTAAAAATGATTTAACCAGTTTTACAAGTCCTATTCTCAAGAAGCAAAGGAATGTTTTGTGCTAGAAACTTTTCCCCATTAAAAATTATAATTTAGGTTCATAATCCTTCAAAAAGTCTCTGAAAGCTTCAGCTGGTTGAAAATTATGTGGATTTTCCATTTAAATGCCAGTTGCAATTATTTCTGATAAATAGGTGTGTCATACAACAAACAAAAGGCAGAATGAGGCCTGAAGCTGAAGACCTGGGTGTATAAATGACTGTGATACAAAAACTATGAACTCAGTAATCACTTTGTTACACAGCTCTCAATTGTAAACATTTCTTTGATCTGTCCTGTGGTAGACTCCTGTCTGCTCTGGCCTAAGTAACTCATACTAAGTAATTTCTACTGCTGCTTCCTTGCGGTTCCCAGTAGCCTGACCTCTAGTTCTCTGAGGTGGTTGCTTAATAGGCATATGTTAGCAGCAGAACTTTCCCACTCATAAAATACAGTCACAATTCCTGCTTCAAATATGGCTGAAGGAGGTGGCTGTGGCAGCTTTTTATGTGGTAGTTCACTGTTTGATTTGCCTGGAGACTGAGGTCAAAACTCTAGGCTTCTGTCTCCCATTTCCCAGAATTACTTCCGCTGTGTTGTAGGGCACCTTGTGAGGGGAGAGAGTAGTGGTAAGAATGTATGGGATACAAAGCCCAAGTAGTGTATGTTTTTGTATAAGCTCTGGTAGCCTTTGCAGCAAGGATGAGAGCACATAGGTAGATACAGGTCTAAAGAAGGTTGAAAGCTGATGGCTTTACGGCTTCTGACTCTTAATAGTGACGAAGCAGTGCATTTTGAAGGAATAAAATATACTGACAGGATGTTCATAGAAGCACTTCAGATAGGAGATCCAGATCCATAACTTCACCAAGCAGCTGAAAATGTTCCTCAGTTGAGTGTTAGATGGAGATCCACAGAATGGGGAAGGCTGTGGAAGCTTTTGACAGAAGAAAGAAAGCTTTCCTCTGTAGGTATGCAGCTGCAGAAGAGGTCCAGTGTCCTAGTAGTCACAGAGTGAGAGAAAGACTTAGAGATTTTCCACAGGACATTGTAAACCCTCTACTCCAAAATGCCAAAAAAACAAAATACCAGCACCCATGCCCTCCCAGGAAATTGTAGTGGGAGTCTCCCTTCTGTAGGAGATGGTTACCCTCATCTGCTGACCTTACTTGTTAACTAACTGCAGAACTTTTAAACTGGTTTAAAATTAATTTGGTATTCATATAATACTTTTCTGTTGGAAATGCTTCACTGCAAAATAATTTTTCATGGTAGATGAGATCAGTTGAATTTTACCAAAACATGCATTAGACTGGAGTGTGCATTCTTATTTATTTTGAAATGTGTGTTGAGAATTATTTATTTTTTTTTGTGATATGTTTTTGAAACAGTGTCACAGAGTTGGTGTTATGTCATTGCCTCATTCATTTTATTCAGCATAATTTTTGGAAGAAACTTGTTTACATAACTGTTTGAGGACATCTCTATTGGCTGTGTTCCTATCAGGGGTATTGCTGAGGTAGAATGTGTTTTCAGTCAGCATCAATGGTGCTCTCTGTGTTTTATGGCTTGCCAGCAATTTCTGACTATTTTATTATGGCCTTTTTCCCCAAGCTGTCTTTGCAGTAGGCAAGTTGTAGGGATCATAGGAGACAGATATTCTTAAATACTGAAACTGTGGAAAACATTTTTAAACATTATCATTGCTTATTGAAAAGCAAATAATTAGAAGAACTGAAAAATCCAGATCCTTCTAGAATGGAACAGGCTATTGGACAATAGGTTTTCAGTACAAGTGTGAAGTGATACAGACTGTGCTCTAGATTTTTTTGAGGCACACGTAACTTACTGGATAGATGAGTGAATTAATTGTCCCTAAGGGAATCTTTATGTATTATACTTCTAATTTTCTTGGTTCTTGAAGGTTGGTTGAGAAGATAACGTGACTCTGTTATTCATGAAAGTTTAAAAAAGTACTTTCAGACCAAAGTGATCTTATTTTGGGAAAAAAAAATAAAACAGGTGCAGCCTGTATCAGTTTGCTCTGGCATAAAGGTCCTGAGTGTTTTATAAAGTAAATACAAAAGAGATAGGAACTTTCACACGGCCTTTAAACTGGTAGATATCAACCCGTTCCTATGAAACACTAACTGGACCTGTTAGGCTAGCTAGCAACTGAAATAGTGTCTCTTTTTTTCATTTATTTATTTATAAAAATAAATCAAAACCTTAAAAATAAATTTCTAAATAAATTCTTTGGGATTTTTTACATTGGAGGAAGAAACAACAACAACAACAAGTTGAAATACCTCTCATCCCATCATTTTGCAGTCATATTTCTGGTTTTGTGTGTGCATTTTTATATTTGCAGTGAAGGTAAGCAGCTCTTGCTCTTTTAATTGGGTTAACTGACTGTATGCTCAATTAAAATCAGAAGTGAGTTCTAAATTCTTATTTAGCAAAACAAATAAAAGACATTCTCAAAGTAAAAAATAAATATGTTCTTTGCTTACCTTGGAGTAATTTCTGTCCTGTTGACCCAGTTTCCATAATATGCATTTGCTAGCAAGGAATTCAGAGGGGTTGGTTTGTTTTCTGTATGTAGGTAGTCTTCTATTACATGTATAAGGAAGATATTTATAAATAGTTTTAGAACTTTCAAGCAGTTATTGGAAAGTCTTTAGTATTGCTTTATATGTGAGAGGCTGGAGAGTTCCTTACCTGTAATTGGCTAACATTTTGGTACTTATAGTTTTGAACAGAGACACTGGCAATCTTTTTGTTTATAGCTATGTCTCAGGGATGAAATTTGAGTACAGCCATCTCAGCAGAAGGAAAAATTGGTTGTGAAATGCCAGCAATGTGGTGTCCTATCTGTTTGGTACAAACAGTTTCAGGGGTTTTGGGCAGCAATCACCAAGTAATGAACAGTTTGTACTTAAAAAGTGCATTGTATTTCTGTTTTTAATTCTACCTCCTTCATACTACTATCTTCTCTTGGATTTGTTTTCTAAATGTGTGCTTTTCTAAAATTCAGATTCTTCCATATTTCTTCTGCTCTTCTCAGTTCTCATGGGATCCCACCTGTGATACTGTGTTCAGCCCTAGGACCTTCAAAACAAGAAGGATGTGCAGCTGTTGGAGAAAATCCAGGGGAGGACCATGAAAAGGGGGGTGGAGCACCTCTGATATGAAAACTGGCTGAGATAGTTGGGGTTGTTCAGCCTGGAGAAGAGAATGTTCCAGGGAGACCGTGTAGGACCTTGCAGTACTTAATGGGAAGCCTACAGGAGAGCTGGAAGGGGACTTTTGACGATGGCCTGTAGTGATAGGACAAGGCATAATGGCTTTAAACTGAAAGAGAGGAGGTTTAGAGTAGATATTGGGAAGAAATTATCTATGATGAGGGTGTTAAAATATTGGAACAAGTTACCCGGAGAAGCTGTGGATGCCCCATCCCTGGAAGGGTTCAAGGCCAGGTTGGATGGGACTTTGAGAACCTTGGTTTGGTGGAAGGTGGCCCTGCCTATGGAAGGGGAGCTGGAATGAGATGGTTTTTGAAGGTCCTTTCCTACTCAACCACTTCTATGACTATGGGTTTTGCTCTTTAGTGCTCTGTTCCGTAGTTATTTGGCATCCCTGCTGTTTACTTCTCATCCTTTTCCCAGTCCCACATTCAAGAAATCAAGAAATGGCCTTCAAGTGATCTTGAATTTAGTGGGGGCAAACTTGGGAGGTTCTGGAGAAGAGGTGTGTGGTGTCTGGTCAGTTAAATTCAACCTAGAGTTTAGTTCATGGAATTGTTAGGTCATGGTTGTTATTAATTAAAATACAGTGAGTAGAGATCTGGGATTAGGAAAAAATATATGAAAAAAATGTGCCAAAAACTGAGAGAAAAATCAGCTATAAAACGTGAGGAAAAGAAGGTGCATGTGGAAATAGCAGATTGACGCAATCGTTGTAGAGTTGAAGGAAAGTAGCTGAAGTCAAATTCACTAAAGCTTAGAGCATGACAGTAGAAGCATAGATTAAAAAATGCTAGAAAAAATTAGAAAATCTTTAGACAAAGGAGATGGGAAGAGATAATGAAATAAGAAGTGAAAGCGGGGGGGAAAACCCACTTAGTGAATGAATAAAAACAAATGTAAAGTCAGATAAGGAGATTAGCAAGTCCTAGTAATCATGTTAAACACAAGCCAAAAATGTATTTTCAGTTTGCCTTTTCACTTGTTAGAACAAATATATAAAATAAAAAATCCTATTATTTTGTTATGCTTGTAACTTAAGTGTGTAGTTTTGTCTGATTTTTGGTGTTAGGTTTTTCTCTTTGTCTTAGTTGTTTATCTCTTATCCTGTTTTGTATTTTATTTGTGGAAATACATTTAATATATCTTCATGTCAAATGTGTTACACTTCCAGCAAGTACATTTCATGTGCCAGTGCTATGCAGAATATGGTCTCTGAGATGACAGTTATATTTATTTATTGTTCTGTTTAGTAATGAATTTGCTTTGAAATCCCACAAATGAAAACAAATTTTAATAATTTAGATTTTTCTTTTACCTTTAGTTATGTGGAAAGGATAAAAGAGCAGGAGTTCATGTTGATCTCGATCTGCTTCATAAAGCTTTTGCAGCTGTTTGATGATGACAAAAATCCCCCAGTGTGGAGGCAGGGTGCTTTGCAACCATCTGTGGAGGGTGATCCTGTAATTTTCTGGGAATCTTCATTGGTAATGAATTAAATTAAGCAGCATCTAGGCACAATTTGTGTAGCTATATTTTGCAAGTTCTTTTTTCTAAATAATTACTAAATCCCACCTTTACTGAAACTCTGTTCCTTCCCTACAGGTGTTTGTGGACCAAACCTTGAAGTTAGGGGCATTCAGCATCCAAAGGGATGCTTAGCACCTCATGTTATTCAGTCTCTGTAGCAACAAATTGATACTGCATGAAGTAACTTGTAATATTATTTGTGTATGCAACTCTGAAATGTCTTGAACATTTCTCCACGTTGTATCTTGCTACAAAAATATCATACTTTGACTATGAGCTTTTATGCTTAAGATCCTCAGGGGACAAACAGAGGCTTGCATCACATAGAGATGACTGCATTAGTTTCTGCAAACCCCAGGAAAATTAATTTGTGAAGTTTAGTTTATAGTGCATTAATTCTTTAATCTTTGAATAGTTTCTTACCTTTTTTTTCTGTTTTCTTTCAACTAAGGAAATGCTACTTCACCACAAGTTCAAAGACCTTCTTTCATGGACTACTTTGATAAACAAGAGTCTAAGAATAAAAGCCCTGAAAACTGCAATCAGAACATGCATGAACCTTACCACATATCCAAAAATGTTTTCCCTGATAACTGGAAAGTCCCACAAGATGGAGACTTTGATTTCGTAAGTACTTTTTTATTGTTTAATCTCTTGCATGCAGTTTATTTTATGTGTTCCAAAAACAGTTAATCCCTTTCTACAACTATATTAATACAAATAAAATAAGTAAACTTTCAAGGATACTGTCCAAATATCTAATCTTTGTGCTTCATCCTGGTTGTTGAAGTAAGTACACCTGGTTAACACAGGACTTTTTGAATGAGGAGTGGCATATGACATTACAGTACCTTGTAATTACTTTTAAAAAAAATATTTTTGGTTCCTTAAAGTGTATGGGCTATAACAACTTTAAAATTTGACCCAATTCTGTTAAAAAATAAAATTGCTGCAGACATGCAATATTGTCGTGTTTGCTGGCTCAGTAAAATGATAAGGATTTTTAACTGGATTTGAGCCATTTAATCAATCTCCTTGGAGATGTTTAAGACCACCTACTGTTTTACACAAGTCATCTACTTGGTACTATTCCAATAGCACACATCTCTTTACTCTACTTAACACAAGTTCTTCTGTTTTAGGGTGGAGTTTTTACCCTCCGAAATATGTGTAGTTTATTTCATTTTGCCTATGTTGCAAATTATAACAAGCTCAAAAAGAAAATGTTCCTAAGTTATAGGTTCCTCTTAGAATGAAATATGTAATTACTAATTAGAGATTCTTAAGTAATTTACCTGGTTTTCAACTTGATTAATTTTTTAACATGTTTCAATGGAATCTTTGTTTATTGTGGATGAAACGTTCTGAACTACAGTGCAGTAGCTAAATATAATCACATGGTGCCTTTTTGAAGGACACTTGAGATTTCAAGAGAAATGTTGTGTTTCATTTTAGGTAACAGCTGTAGGCAGGGAATTTTCTTTCCAGTTTTCATTTACTGCATTTCTACTTAAAGCTGACTCTTAAATTTAAACTACTGAGGTAAAGCCAGTTAAATAGCATAGTACAAGCTGTTGCTGCTGGAAATTTTTGATTTAGTTTTATTTTGGTTTTGGTGGAGTTTTTTTGGTTTGGTTTTTTTTTTTTTTTCCTATCAAATGCAGTAATCATCATCCTGATGATTGACTAACAAAATAGTTGCACTATTCGTTGGAAAATAACTGGCCATTGTTTCAATGGGGTTATTATAGTGGCAATAAAACTGCCTTTAGAACAATTGTAAATTAATCCTATCTTTTCCATTACTTGTGAAGAAATGCAGGCAAAAATTATTCTTTTTGTAAATGCTAAGATGCTAATTCTGTAAGTACTTACTCATGAATAATTCATTGGATAATCGTGTGGAATTTGTTGACATTGCTTGTACAATGAAGTTGCCTTCTGGAAATAGGAATTTGTCCTAGAACAAAATCTGAGGAGTTCTGACCTTCAGAAACTGAACGGCTCAGTTTTGTAGGCAAATCTTCCTAGTGGTGTTAGACTGGCAAGTACAGACTTCAGAATCCTAGAATGGTTCCCTCTAAAGGAAGGGACCTTTAGAGGTCATCTAGTCCAGCTTTCCTGCTGTGGACAGGGTCGTCTTTCACTAGCTGTTTAAAGCTGTAACCTTGAAAACTTCCAATAGTGTGGATCCACAACTTGTCTGGGCAATTTGTTTCTGAGTCTCGTGGAATTTATGTGATGTGCAGTTTGTCCTTGGCATCCTGAAAAGGCAATGTTGTGAAGGCTCGTTGAATAATAATCATAATAATTACAAAATTATTCTGATTGAAAACCAAGTAGGATTTTTTCAAAAGTGAGCAACTATAGACTCTGTGTGTGTGATGGTATTTTGTTTTATACATGGAGAGATAAGTCATCCTAAGAGAGAATTTAGGAAGATGCTTCAGTAGTGGATGTACTGCTTCAGAGTAGTCCACTCAAAAATACATTTCTCTAAAGCATCTGGTACCAGCTAATGTTGATAGGGTTAGAACCACTGGCAATTATTATTTACTTATATATTCTAGAAGCTCTTCTATTTATATTTTAGACAGTGAGTGGCAGTATTGGCAAGTGGCCTGCGAGAGACTTTCTCAAAGGATGAATCAATGGGCAGCATGCATAATATATTGTCTGCTCTTTGTGAGATCAGCATGAATGTTTTCAGTTGCTGACATGAAGTCTTTAAATGATTAATGAAAGGGATAAATGATGGAAACTTTTTAAACTAAATGATTCCATGCTGCTTTGTTTGGAATTAGCCTTAATGGGATCTAAAAAGGTATCCAAACTGTAAATGATGTCAGTCATAATTTTATTTAAAGAAGGGATTGATACACTAGAGCTAAAACATAAATGATCAAAATTCAACTTAATGGTAGTATATTCTAATAGTACTCCAGCTTTCTGGAGAAGTCACCAAACTCATTTGCTGAATGATACCATTATTTCTTACCCTTGTAAGCCAGACACACCGTGGCAGTTCTGGCAGCCAGTGAACACTTCACTTGTGAACCAGGGTGAATGATAGGGTATGCTAAGAAGAAATATTTAATTGTATTGGGTGGAAAGCCCTACAAATTTAACTAGGAAACAGAAATACAATTGAGGTGGGAAAGAGAAGGAAAAAGAAAGTAAAAACAAACCTTATAAATCCCTGCAACTAATTAGTTTGCTTATTTCTGTATATTATAAGGCAAAACATGCGGAACTGGGAGCTAATTCCTGTGGCCAAATAGTATATTTGCTTTAGGTCACAGTGATTTTTTTATCCTATTCTTATATCCTATCTTATCCTATCATACTGTCTGATAAAACATAGTTATTTTATTTGTTGAAATGTACAAATAGATGTAATGTGCATAGAGCAGTTAGTCTTACATACATGCCGATGTTGTTAGATAATGTAAATAAATGATATAGGAAACTGTTCTCATAATGTGGATAAACAAATATATAAAATATGGCAAATGAACTTAGTGCTGGTTTGAAATTTTGATGTGAGCATAGTTTTCTGCCCTCCTGTAAATGTTTTAAAAACTACTTGCCAACCCAAATATAGCTAGAAGACTTTTCCAAGAAAACAACATGCTTTAGTCATCAATCTGAACTTTAAAAAAGTAGTTTTAGCAGCATTATTTGTTCTGTAAGTACATATTTATGGTTTGGTTTTTTTCTCTGTTGAAGTACATCTGTTTTGAAATTCACAATCTGATCTTAATTCTTTTTCACTGATGCCATATGGGAATTTAAGGTCTGTGTCTGACTTTTGGTCCTTCGGCCTTCAGTTCTGTGATTTGTCTGTGCTGGTTATTGATGTCATGTTCCAGAAATCAGTAAGAAAAAATTGTCACCACAGGCCTTCAAGTTTTACATTACATTGAGTCAGGTATATTGCAAATAACTTTAACTGGCCTGAATTCTGTTACTGTATATTCACCTTGCATATTACATTATTCTAAATTTACCCTGTTATATTTGCTTCTGGACTTGAAGTGCTGTTTTTCATGCAAAAAGAGGTGTTTGGAATTTTTATACTACATTTCTTCTTGCTTTTTAAAAAGAAACAATGACCAATCAGAAACATTCAGCCTCAAACACTCCTGAATGTTTTCTTTTCTGTGAGTAGGAATTTGTATGGAATTGCTGGTTTTAATCTTTGTTTTCCGTTATTCTACTGTCTGTTATTCTATGTCTGTTTCTGTTATTCTACTATCTGGGTCTTTGATATTAGTGAATCTTAGGGAAATCTATTTCTGGGGAAGTACTTGTAATGTTTTGTTTTGCTTTTTCCACTTCAGCCTTTGAAGTACAGCTGTTGAAGCTCTGATTTGATATATAGCTCTTTCAAAAAACCCAAACTAATGTTTATTCAAACTTCAGCTTTTATATTAAATTGTTAATGTGTATCTCACACTCAAGGATCAATGTGGAATTTTGCTTTCAATAAATTCTACCAGTCTATAGGCAATTCTCTTACACGTTTTAGTTCTTTTTAAGAAGCATGTAGTGGATGGCATAATTAAAGCAGTATTTTTAATCTTAGTTCTGTCAGTTTTACTTGGGGCTAAGTGATGCTTTATGCATGGCAAACCTTGATGCCAGTAAGTGTAATCAACAAGATACTACTCATTGTGAGGAATAGTGGCATAATGTCATTGAATATGTAAAAATGCAGTAAAGCTCTGTAATGCATGGGTATGAGATTCCTGGGAGTATTAACAATGCACGGTATAAGCAGCTTTTCGTAAGGAAGCTTAACTTTGTAGTGGGCTGACTTTTAGTTCTAGCTCAGAAGTCAGCAGTTTGAATCAGAATGAGAGCAGATGATGTGTTTGTTTCACCCATCTGACTGGCCAGTCCCTTTAAGAGCAGTTGTGTTTTGTAGATACATGGTCATTCCTATGACCAAGTTGCTGTTATGATAAGTTTGTTCTTTCCATGGGGAATGTTTCCCATGAAATAGGTACATGCTGGAGAGACCGGTGTATTAAATGAGTAGTATAGCTGCAGAGTGTTGTTAAAGCATCTTGCTTAAATTTTTTTATTGTCTTTCACAGTTGAAGATTTTACGTTGTATAACATTTTTAATAGAAATTAGTGTTCACCAAGAAAAGATGAACTTTAAATTCTAAGCAAGAAGAGCTCAACATTATTGTTATGTGGGGATACCCAGATAAATCTTAGTTTGCTAGATTGATATACAGTGTGTACATGTTTTGAGATAACCTGCTGTTTACATTTTTACTGTAACATGACATTTTAGATCTTATTAAGATGTAAAATTGCCCTATAAATCCTTCTGCCCCTTAGTAATGTGTGTTACAGTGAGACATGATATTAACGAAGGATTTACATGAACCTGATTGATGATAACCTCTGAATTAACATTAGTCAGAATGAGTTGCTGAATTTCATTTACACTAATTGAATAGGTTATTTTATTTTAAATGAGTCATATACTTTTTGTTATGAGACAATAAAATGTAAAATGGCAAATCTGTTTATTATAGCAGTGCTACGGTAATGATTTCTGTCTCTAGTAGAATTATTTCCAAACAGGAATGGTATCCAGATTGTTAAATATTAAACAGTGAACATGTAGATCATGCTTTGCATAATAACTGCAGTATCATGTTTAAGTAGATGCATTTTGAGTGACTTAAAGATTCTGGAATTGCAACAAAAAATTAAAAAGCCATCTGTTACTGTAGGCAGAATATTTCCCTGGGTTTCAAAAGGAACAAATACATTAGAATATAATAATTTTGGAATAATAGTACTGCAGATACTGAGACTTCAGTTAACATTTCCAAATGTGTAATGTAGCAATTGATTCTGTAAAAAATTAAATAGCGTAAAATGACTGAAGATCATCTAGAATTAAATTAAAACTTCACTAATAAAGCTAACCTGAGATAACTTCATTGGAAATACGTATTTGTCCAAAATTTTGGCTGGGTTTATGCTGACTTTATTTAAGCAGCAGATGAGTTTGTTTGGAACAGTTCTTTTTTTAATTAATGGGAATTAATGTATTTAATCTCTTTTCAGTCATTTCTGATTCTCTTCTAAGATTTGGAAATTTTAAATGAAATATTAATATAGATTCATTTTGCTTTGCTTTTAATTAGTTGTTGGATATCATGAAGCATTTCCAGATGCTGACAGAAAGAATGTTTTCTTAACTAAGCAAATATGAAACTTTGGTTTCTGCATTTGCGTGGGCCATACACATAGGAGATAAAGGTATTATTGGTGCTGATAGTTTCCACACAGAATTTCATTCTGTTCTGTTCAGGCATGGCTAGAAGGGGAGAGTCTGTAAAATGGATTTAATGAAAATGACATGCTTTATCTAGGTCATTTTGTGAGGACAGTGTGAACCTCAGCAGTGGAGATTTTCTGTACCTTTTAAAGTAGGTGGCTGTTAGAGAAACTTCTTGTGTCTTAAGCGATTATTTACAAAAAAAATGAAAGGTTTGTGTGTGGGTAAATCATTGGTAGAGGTATTTGTATTAGGAGTCCACAGTGGATGGTATGCACCTCGTGGTTTGTTTGGTTTGTCATGCAGCTGTTCAGGAGAGGAGTTTTTTGCCAGCCTGACATGTAAACCAGGGGAATAGTATTGGTTGCTGAGATTTTATAGGCAAAGGTAACAGAACAACTTATTACCCTTTTTAAAAATCTCTATCAATAAAATACTAACTGATTTAACTTAATTATGTTTGTATATTCTAATCACAAAAGGAGAATTATTTTTCACACAGAGAGGGGAAAATACAGTGCCTCAGCAGAGTGTTTCTCCAACTGGTGTTGAATACAGCATCCTTTCTCTTTTGAATATGTTCCTTTTCTATTAGTGTATAAGTAAATAATTGAGAATCAACCGTAGTAATTTTTAGGCTGTAGACAGAACCATTACTTTCTGTTTATTTTAAATTGTAGGACTATTGTAAGGCTGTTACTCTGCTACTGAGTCAAGCATAACCGTGTCAGTGCTATACTTCAGCAGCTTTGGAAAGTGCTGTCTGACAAAGATTATATGGATTTTTGTATCTTAAAAGAGCACAGGAAACACCCTTCTAGAACAAAAAGCTGTTTTCATTTTTACGTGTTAAAAAGAACAAAAGGCTTTTATTTATCTTTGACATATACTCTGAAGACAAGGCAAGAGGTCAGGCTTGAATTGCAACGATTTATTTGGAGTTAGATAGTAAGAATGGATAGCTACATACAACAACAGATTGCCCCGGAGGGGTTGCAGAAGTTGCCATTGTTTTAAGTGTTGAAGACCTGGTTAGATAAACACATCAGGAACTGTTTTGGTGGAGTTAATCCCACTTGGAGCAGAGGATTGTTATAGATGACCTACTCCTGTAAATGTTTCCAATGGCCTTATTTTCTATGGCTTTTTAAGCTACTGCTGATGCCTGATGTTTGTAATCATAAAAGATGTTGAGAACACTTATTTTTTTACAAGCTTGAGCTCTCAAAAATAGTGACATACATAATTTGTTTATTAGGAGCATCAGTGTTTTGGAGGAGCTAGAGCTTGAGTAGCCTTAATCTTTTTTGCAGTTATCAGTCAACTATTATTTCCAAACATGAGTCCGCCTCTGGAAAATTTCAGCTAAGATTCTGTTAGTAAGACTTAACCAGGTTTTACCTCCCAAAACTTTCAGGAATTCCTGCCATCTTATTTTATCACATCAAATAATTTCAATGTGCAGTGTGTTTTTTAATTATAAAATAGTTTCTAGTAAGAAAACATTTTAAAACTTACTTTTCAGCCAGTTTTTGAATTCTTAGTATAGAGTTAAGAATGTTACTTCACACTGGAGAGTTCATATGCTTGCATCATCCTAATGCCTTTTTTTACCTCATTAGTTTGAATGAGGAAAATGAGTTGAGAAACTGAAGCATAGCTCTAGTATGTATATTTGGTTATACAGCAAGTCTGTAATTTGTGCACAGTTTAAAAAGAACAAAGGAAAGACATGAGCAAAGCTGATGAGCTGGGACAGTGCTGCCGGTTTAAAGTAATATCTTGTTACCTTAGTAACCAGTTGTCTGTACTAATGTACCTCTTTAGGATCATTGTGTAATAGCTCAATAATGTGCATAGTTGAGAAGAAGCTTTGAAAAACTTGTAAAAAAGTAGTTATGGCTGGACAAGTTTTAAATGTTCCTTTTTTGTTCATCAAACCAATTCAGATTCAGGTCTCTATTCTGTTTTCCCTTACAATTAATAACAACCCCAAACAGACAGGGAGGGTATTTAATCCAAGGAGTTTTCATGTTCCGTGAATCACTGTCAGTGTCAAGACAGTGCACCACATCTTTGTACGTAGTGTCTGATTTCCACACTGAATGTTCACACCAAGGAGCGCTTGTTTCAGCTCAGGGTTTTAGCAGAATTCTTTGAAATCATCTCTATGTCACTGTCATGCAAATTTACCACCAGGAAACGAAATCTGCTCTTCTGCTCTTTGCTATGATAATTAATGCTAATGAAATGGAGTGAAAATAAAACCTGCCTCAGGAGAGTGGGTGACTGGAAGATTGTTTTAAGTTAATTTTTATAGCTTCTTAGTTTCAAGGAGGATTTCCTCATCATGAGGTTTGGTAAAGAATGGGATGTTTTTTATCANTCAGATAGGATTCTAGCAATTTAACAGAAAAAAATATTGGATGAGCTTAGTGACTGTGGCTGACTCTGAATAATCACAAAGCTTGTATTAGATTTCTGTGCCTCGTGTTTTGATCAGCAGCCAATAAGTACCATGTGTAGATAGACTCTATATTAAGCATAGATGTTAACAATATTTCGTAAACAAAATGCTGGAAATTAAATGGCTGACATTTAATACTATTGAGCTTTATGAGGAATGGAAAAAAATCTGTGGTTTTAGTTTGCAAATATCTTGTAGAATTTGAAGAAAGACACTTCTGCAATAAGGCATTGACTTCAAGGAGTGGGCTCAAATACTTGGAGTTATTTGTTATTTTGAATTAATATCTTCAGATATCTGATTAGATTTGACTTAGTCCACATATACCAAGTCCAGGGATTGTCCAAAATACTTTGCCTTACATGTAAATTTTATTTATTTTCTTATAACTTGCATAATTCAGGGACAAAAAGGAACTCCAGTGAAACTTGAGAGTAAAATTTGTATTTCTGTAGTTTCTGAGTGACTTATTATTCTAATTTACTTGTATTTTAGTAATGTACAGAAAGGATATGTTAGAATTACCTAAATGTCATTCTTTTACGTTAGATCTGTGACTAAACATGCAGGATAATCCATATTTATGTTTGTTTATTGGGAGTTGTAGCATTCCTATGAACTAGTCATTTTATTTTTGGTGAAAAAGGTGAGATGTGTGCAGTGTAAATTTGTAATCTAACTGTTTGGAGACTTGACTTTTTTTTTCATTCGTTGATGTTGTTATTTGTTCCTGGGCAGACATGTACCTCAGGGACAGCACCAGTACTAAAAAAGGGATATCACCTATGTGATATCCCTTGGTGTTTGGAGGGTATACACACACACAGAGCAAATTGAACAAGGCAAAAAAAATTTTAGACAAGTTTTTATGCCTACTTTATATTTTTATAGGTGTAAAAATTGAAAAATAAAGCTGTGCAAGCCCAGTATACAAGGCTGCAGTTATTGGCAAATTCTCCATAAAGACTTAATCTCACACTTGCTAAAGTCAGTGGCAAAACTCCTACTGATGTCAATGTTAAGTTTCACTGCTCAGACTGTTAGAGAAGCTACTTTCATTTGTGTGCCTAAATGTGAAACTGCATTTAGATTTTTGGGTTAGAAATTTCACAACTTAAACTGCTTCTCTCCACATTCCTTAGTTTAGGGTGAGTTCAGCCCGTTCCTAAGAAAGAAATGCTTGAAGAATTAGCACTTCTCTGACATCTAATGATCATGGTATTACTTACATTTGCATTTGACATTAGAAGTTGTACAGATAGAAGAATAATCAGATAATCTAGTTTGTTGATATAAATGTTCCAGGACAAAATTGTTCAATAGGACAGCTCTAAAGGTACTGTAGCATGGTTATAGCTATTTCAAGAAGCTGCTTGATGTTCAGCTGAGAACCCTGACTTCATTTCCATGACAATTTTTAGTGTGCCATAGTGAGAACTAAAACAAGTTACCTTAAGCCATTTTGAAAAATTTAACTTACTTTGCATTGCATCAGACTAGGGTCATAAGCAAGGGTAGGTCTGCAGCTGAGAAGCAGGAACTTTGCAACCTGTGCAGCCTTGACCACGTGATGCTGTATGACCATGCTGTTGTGTTTGTAGATGTGAATTAGGTGGAACCTTCTAAAAACATATTTGAATTTTTTTCCCTCATGATGTCAGTACAGTTCAGTATATGTAGTTGGTTTTTATATTTGAATATTTTTCTTTCAAGTAAGAACGGGGGGAAAACTATTCTTCAAAGACACAGACCAAACTTACCTAAAGAGTTATCGAGATGCAAAAAGTTCCGTTAGTAAAAATGACCTGTCCTGAAATGACTGCCTCTTTTATTTGTTGTGTCCTCTTTGAAGATTGTGCTTTTTGGCATAGAGATTTACTTGAAGAAGTGTGTGAATGGAAGAGGAGGATTTATTTCTGAAGTGCAAACATTTTGGTTACTTTAATATTGCCCTTAATTATAGTCACATGTTTTAAATGCCATCCCCACACAAGAAGAACATGTGTTCTACACAGATGGCTAACCACTTCAAGATGATAATGTTCATAGAGGTAGAAATATGGTATTTCTACGGTGCTTGTGATATGTGTGTATAGGATGAAATGGGCTTTTTTTTTTTTTTTGCTTTTGCAAAGTTGTGCATTTCATCACTATTTTTGTCTAAAGAGTTTCCATTAACTCTTAGAATATAACTATGAGGCAAGAAGAAGAGACCTGTGTAAATACACCTACATTCAGGCAGGTTCAAGTAACAAAGACCTTAAATGAAAAAACAAAAATAAGGCTTGTTCTTTTATATTTTTTCTGTGGCTTAAAATTTGGGAAGATGTGAGCAACTGTGTGCAGTCCACCTTCAGTGCTACTTTAGAGAAACAGAGGAGGAATTGGCAGGAGTGTGTTGGTTGTAGTACAGCTTGATGTGTACAGGCTCAGCTGTTTCATTTGTTGTCTCTTGACCTGGTTAACTTCCTTGTCCGGGGTTTAAAGGCCTAGTGTGCAACAGTTGTTCTTCCTTACATAAAGTTTTGAATGGTACTGTTACGGCCTTTTGAAGGAATGATGTTATGGCCAAATAACACACCTTTCGCTTACACTCGGCGGTTAACAGGATTTAAATCTAAAATTTTTTAGTGCCTTTTTATTTAAAAAATGAAACAAAAAATCTTAAGTCCCAGACAGTTTTCAGAGTAAAGAACATTTGCAGAGAAAAAGAGATGGAAAAGAGCTGATGCCTCTGAAGGGCATTTCAAAAGGATTTAGGGGAAAGAGCGGTAGATGGAGGGAGGCCAAACTCTGTGTTACTTACACATTCCTGTGAAACTGAAGAGCCTTGTTTTCTTCTCTCTGCGGGCTGATGGCTCTACAGCAACAGCCCAGTGATTATCTCAGAGGTGGGCTAATTCTGAACTACAGGGGAAAATAATGTCATGTGAAACAGTGGTTAGTTTGAAACTACCTGACCTGTTTTCCACATTTTAAAGAGCTGTTGCTATGGCAACAGCAGCTCGCTGAGGATGAGCGCTGTGAAGTTTCAGAGGTTCAGCAGTTGTGCGTGGAACGGCTGGATTGCTTCCAGCATCAAAGTGTGCTCCCTGCACCCACCTTTTTTACAGATTCCTATGCTACCCTAGAATTAGCACAGATTCGTTAGAAAACAGGTTTTACAAACCCTACTGAGCAGTTAATTAGTTTAGCTTGATTTCAGTTAATTTCTTCCTTTGTACATTTCATCTCATTGCTGCTTCCCAGAACAGAACACTTCCAAAAAATTATACTACCCTATGGTCCTCATACTGTTCTGTCACCAAATACAATGGTAATTTTCTTCTGCAGTTCCGTATGCCGTGTTATGGAAGTCAGCAAACATAAGCTGTTGGACCATAGGTTAAGGAGAAATTAATTCTAGAGCTGAGACGCATTCATGGAAAAATTACCTGTCAGTTTTAATCACTGAATTGTTATCTGAAATTCCTCTACTGCTGGCTGTTGCTGTTATAACATGTGGTGGTGAGAGGATTTTGCAGATGGCCAATTCAAGACACTATTTTACAGTTTTAAATTGAAAATTAGTGCAGTGAACTTCACCTGGCATCTGGAGTGTACTGTGCTTCTTGTGAGAACTGTCACTTAGAAGGTGGACAGCAGTATAGTATGATAACAGAAAGGTTTGATTAGTAGAGGTGTAATATAATTTTCAACTTAGGGCATTTTTCATGTTATGAAATTAGAAGAGTGGTTGTAATGTGTACATGTGTAATGTGTCCCATGTCTAAAAGGAGAGTACATTCTTGCCAAGCACAAATTTCAAGAGGAAGACCTTGTTTTTACTGCTCCTTGAATTCACAGGAGTAGTTCGGACTGCAGCAAAACACCTTAGTTAAGAGTAATACTGCAGCCTTTGCCTTACTGAGTGAGAGCTATGACAGAATAGAGTACTCTAGCTAGCCGCTTTTTTTTTATTCCCCAAATCTATTGGTATTATTTTGGACTTGTTCTTTTTGAGCCATGGATTGAAAGTCTTCCTTCATCTCTAACAAGCAGATTATAAGACCAAGTATGAAGGAGAATGTTTGTCTGTGATCTTTAGTTTGTTGGTTATGTGGGAAAAAGTAGTATTTGTGAAGGATTCTCACCTAATCTCATTAAATGCAAAAGTAAGTAAAAAACTGTGTTCAGATGCTGAAATCAAATGGTCAAAGTTTAAGGAGTGATGCATTTATGATCACTTGACCCCTTATGGGCCCATCGTTTAACTGAGTTTTAACCCATAGTCATGTAATTAAAGTGTGTTACAGTACTATAATTAGCAAAAAAAAAAAAAAACTAATTAAGTTTGCCTTAGGAATCATAAGATGTTCTTCCCTAATGTCTTTCAAGTATTTGACTTAACATTCTTTCACAATTTCATATATAGAATCATAGAATGTAATTTCATATCAATCTAAAAAGAAAAAGGAGGGAGAAAAGCAACACTTATTCCGTGCACACACAAAAGCCTTTCATTACACAACATCAGTTAGGTCTAAGCACTGAATTATTAATTACTGGTACCCAGATCACTATGCTGACTGGCAGAGGGAGAAAATCAAAAGGAGGAACAGACAACTGGGAAGCTAGATGGAGAGAACAGAGAATACAACAAAACAAGGAAGATCACCTTAGTCTTTCTGCTAGTCATGAGGTAGGATTAATATGAGCAGGTGCTTTACTCTGAACAAGGCACAAATGGCTTTGACCACCTGGCCTTCGTGTAATAGTGCACATGTGACAGAGTTGATGTGTTATAATGCATACTGAGATGAGAATAGGTACTGATAAGGTAAGATGTGAGAAATCATGTATCAACTATTTCTGCTTCCATGAAAGTGGAAGTAGCCTTAAAATGCTTTTTTAAAAGGGAGTTGGACTATGTGGCCTTTAAATGTCCCTTGGAACTCAAACCATTGAATGATTCTGTGAATATGTATTTGCAGCTCAGAGAGCATTTGCAGCTGCATAAAAAAGCACAGGCAGCAGGTCCAGGGAGCTGATTCTTTCCCTCTACCCAGCTCACATGAGTCCTCACTTGAAGTACTGCATCCAGCCTTGGAATCCTCAGTGCAAGAAAGATGTGGATTTGTTGGACTGGATCCAGAGGATGGATGCAAAAATGGTCAGAGGGAGGAAAGGCTGAAAGAGTTGGGGTTGTTCAATCTGAGGAAGAGAAAGCTCTGGGGAGGCCATACTGTGGCCTTTCAATATCTATGGTGGAGTTCTAAAAAAGACGGAGAGAGACTTTTTACCAGGGCCTGTAGTGGAAGACAAGGTGTAATGACTTTAAGCTGATTTAGTGAGCTGCAAGTGCATTTTCAAATGGAAAGATTTTTTTATAAGGTTGCTGAGACACTAGAACAGATTGCACAGAGAACTTGTGGATGCTCCATCCATGGAAGTGTTCAAATATTGGATGGGACTTTGAGCAGCCTGATCTAGTGGAAGATGCCCTTTCCTATGGCAAGGGGGTTTGTATTACAGATGGTCTTTAAAGGTCTCTTCTAACACAAATTGTTCCGTGATTCCGTGAGAACTATGAGGAGGAAGGAGTGGCAACAAGCAGCTGTTATTGACTGACCATAACTGCTCACCCTCCATCCCTCTGTGTTATTGGAGAAGTAGTGGTTATGAGTAGCAGAGTCCTTATTTTGAAGGAGTGAAGTTAAGCCTGGAAAGGGAAAGAGACTAGGTGTTGCTTCAGTGGTTTGCTGTTGTTGTTGTTTGGTTCTCACTACATAAATATTTATATTGGCAATAAATTAAATTTGCCCCATGCCAAGTGTATTTTGTCTGTGATGGTAAATGGTAAGCAATTTCCCTGTCTTGAGGCATGAGCTTTCTCATCCTATTTTCTCCTCCTATGCTGATAAGAAAGGGGACAGAGAGAGCAGCTTGGTCAGCATTTGGCTGTTTGGCAAGACTTAACCCACCTCACCTGCTAAGACTCATTAGAGCAATCTTCTATAGCTAGAAGCTCATCTTCATCTCTGACATAAGAATGAGTCTTCATGATCTGTATCAGCTCTTCCCTCTCTTTCCCTGATACAGCACTTCTGTCGTGCAGTCACAGCTCAGTAACTAAGAAGTGCCACTGCAGATGCTCGCTTTATTGGAAAGAGTGCCAGGTCTAGTTCCCCCTCAGTGATCTAAAGCACAAATACCATCTGTCTTACAGTTAAGATCACTTCAGTGAGTTTCTACATAACTGCTCACACATGCCTGATACAGAGAATCAGTCTAGCTACTTTTTCATTTCTTTTTTTGGATCTATCCTCAAATTGCCCCATGACACATGTACAGAAGTACTGCTTCCAAATTCCTACTTGTTCAAATCATCAGCTTTCTCTGGAACTTCTCAGAAGAAGGCCTTGTCTGCAGTACAAGGGCTTCAGAGTGGCCTGAGTGCGTTTCTTGGCTGTTCACTGGAGTGACTTGCTGTCCTCAGAATTGTGATCGTAAGAGCTGGCTTGGAGCCTTCGTGGTATTTTGCAATAGCTAGGTGATTGGCAAGTAGGTACACTCCTGAATGTCTCAGTCTTACAGCTGGTGATGCTCATGAGGCAGACACATGCTTTGTTCAGATACACGTCAGGGCAGTTGTGGTTGAAGCAATTGGTCCCACCTAGCCCATCTCACCATGTGTTCCAATCTGCTAGTTGAGTCTTACAAGAGTCTAAGCCTCTGTATGTCAAGAATGCCAAGAACATACCAGGGCAATAATTTCTGTGAAGAGAAAAGGAGGCATGAGATCTTTATGCTCTGCAGAAAAGGTGATTATATGTGGAATTGATACATCTGGTATAAGACTCATATTGACTGGCCCTCATAATATTGGGTAGTGAGGACTGGAGAATTTTGAGTAAACAGGCTTCAGAAAGATACTCAAGCCAGTTTCGTGGGACTTGAGATGCTTAAATGGGCCCATTTTTTCCCTGATAATGAAGAAGAGATATTTTTTATTAGGTGAATAAATATTTTTTATCATTGACTGGTTTATCCACAGGGTCCTGTTTGGATACTTCTTTAATCCACTAGTCACAGTCATTTTACTCATCTTTTTTTTTTTGCAACTTTATTTAGAGATTTACAAAATATTCTAAGTTGGAAGGAACCCACAAGAATCATCGAGTCCAACTCTGAAGTGAATGGCCATATGGGGATCAAAGTTGCAACCTTTATTATTAGCACCATGCTCTAGCCACCAACTGAGCTAATTTAGGGGTTGATTATTAGTGATCCTTAAAAAGTGACAATATTCAAAAAACCTAAGTTATCCCTAGCTTCATGAAGGTAGTTTTTATTCTACAATCTCTTCTCCATGATAACAGTTAATTTTGGGTTTTCAGGCTTACTATCATGGGTCTTCTCTTGCCTGATGCCTTAAGTGTTACTCCAGATTGTGGAAAGTCTCCTAATCGTACACTGATCCTCTGAGAGCGGATGTATCAAAAAGTGCTCACAAGTTCACTGTGTGTACACCCACAGCCAAGTGAACCAGTTTCTGTGGGTGGTGGCCAGCTTTGTGCTCATCCTCTATGTTTTGTGGGGGAAGTCTCTTTTCCCTTGGTCAGAATAAGTTTTTGAAAACAAAAAAAAGCAGTTATTCTTTGGGCAGTCTTTAGGAGTACACCTTATTCCTGGAATGAGTTCATTGTAATCTTCAGCAAAATTTCCCAGTAGGAAAATATATAATAAGTGTTTTCTGGCTGATCTAATGAACCATTGTTTTATTGAGACTTTAATGTTACCTTTACATCCCCTTATAGATTATCTTTCTAACCTCATGACTGTGTGATCACTCCTTCAATTTTTAAATTCTTTGAGTTCAAATAATATTTTCTAGTGATTGCCACATATTTTGGAAAATATATCTTGAGTTGTGTTGGCTTTCTTTATGTTGGAAAAAACTGTGTAAGTTTGCATTTTATGTGATTCCTGCAACGTGTGAATCAAGCCTGTATTCTTTCCAAAGTCACACACATCTGAACTATCAGATTTTTTTAATGTGGACAAGAAGGTTTAGAAAGATTGTTCAGCTTTTCAAAGAGATGGCAAAAATGCCTGTATGCATGGTGATTTCCCCACAAGGAGATAGTCTGGTAGCATGCTGGGTCAGGAGCTACTGCAAGAGGGCCAGAGGTGTGATTCATGTGTATCCACATGAGCACAAGTGTGCTTTGAGATGTTAGAAATGTGTCTATCCCTGAGACTTGCAGATTTGTCCCTATAAATTCCATATGTGCTTTTGCTTTTTTGTAAGCATGATACTGTCACTGGGGCTTCCGTGTATGATGCAGCTCAAGTGGTTCTTAAGTACTGCTTTCCTTAAGGTTTTACATATCCTCGTCAGTCAAAACCAGTGGGTTCAGCTTGTAATGGAACTTCTTCAAGGAATTGCATTCATGCGTATATTCCTAATTCCATATGAGGTCCCATTAAAAGTTACTGGGGTTCTGGATGCGAGGAACCAAGGACGCACACTTAGCAGTTGGTACCTCACGTATGCAACCTCCACAGCATGATGTAGCATGCATATGCCTGTGAGTATTTCAAAGACCAAAAACCCCAATCTTGCTAGGGTTGTGCATAGAGCATCACATTTCAAGGACATTCTGGTTACTGCTCAGTAGCTTATTTTAGGTGGTGCTTTATATTATTCTTTATAAAAAAGGAAAAAGCTCTTTGGGAATTAAACAGTGATTTTCAGGAAGGATACTTCTGCATTCATCCACTAGTTTAGTGAAATAAGAGGAATTAAGAGAGAAGAAAATGTAAATTCAGAAGAAACTTCCATTTGAAGAATCTTACATCTAAATGTATGGTTCTTTGCATAACAACCACTCAGTTAAATTTTGGGGTTGTTAATTTCACACACTTTTGCAAGAAAATGGAAATAATAAAACCACTATGAGGCTGTAAGTCTTCTGGTAACATTGGAAACTGTGATGATTATTCTCTTACTGCCAGGTTTATGGTTTTGATTTTCTATTTGGGCATTTAGAAGAACAAGGATTTCTGTTCAGTAGTAACACATTCTGGAACAAAGATGAAAGGAGAAACTTCAACAGCAATCAAAATTAGAGGAAAGCTTGGTCTGCAGTTATTCTCCATGGCAATACAATCTAATTGTAACCATATTAGAGAAGCAGAGTTTTGGAGGTATATAGTTGGTGTGCTATATGGAGTTATATATTTACATGTTATGACTGTAGAAGACATTCACATTCTCTTATTTCAGCAGCTATTAGTATTTTGGTTTAAACGAAAATTCTTTAGATTGCCATACAGTATGCAAAAAGACTAGAAAGAAGATGGTTCTTGAAATTGAGTAGAAGTGATTGGATTTTTTTTTGAGAGGCTGCTTTGTTTCTTTTGGAATTGGTATAAAATCCCAGTCACCTGATAACTCCATAAGAAAAATACTGAGTCAAAACCTGTTTTGCACTTCCCTGTGTAAGACTAATGACAGCATTTGCAACCCTTGTTTTAAATGTTTTTTCTTGCCTTTTGCTTCTCCTTGCTAGTATACAAACAGATTCACTTTGTCTCGTCATTCCACTTTTTCATTCGCTAGAAATGGTAAGCACAACACTGTGTGGTACCAGTTAATGAATGAACGATTCAAAAAATTTGTATGAAATTAATCTCTGTCAACTGTGGCTTTTGGTATGGACTCCGAAGATTTTCTAGCCAGTAATTTGTACCTATCAACTACTTAACTTTTCTTATATCTCTAAGGTTTATCTCTGGTTTGCCTCTCTGAGAACACCTAATGACACTCCTTGACTCTCTCAACCCTCTTCTTTGCGAGTACCAGGTTTCTACCTCTAATAAAGCAAAGCATTAAGTTGGCTTGCCTGTGTTACTTATGTAGTAATTTACAAATTGTGTTTATAGTAATGCTTCTTTAGTCAGGAGCTCTATCTTCAGTTATACGGAAAAATCTGCAGTCTCAAGAGTAGTTTGCACCTGCCACTAAGTTGTGAGTAGACAGGGTTACCTGGAAAACACCTTGCATTTGAGGAAAACTTGCTCCTGCTGCAAATTTGTGGACAGGCAAAATTTTTCCAAAGACACGTATCTAAATACACTACTGCTCGAGGATCATTGGATCCTTATCTCTTTGGAGTTTTCCAAAACAATCTAAAAAAATGGACTCTTTAAGTTGTTGGAGAAGAATTGTACAAGTTATTTTCCTCCTTCAAATTAAAAGCAGAAGAGTCCAAAAATAGCGTAAATAGATGGTTTTCTTGCAAAGGATATAAAAGATGACCTATGTAGACTATCATGGTTTTTTGTGGTCTTTCAAAATTTTTATTTCAGATAAACTTGAGTTTCACTTTACCTTCATGTTTTAAATGAGACATAACATAAAGAAAACATTAAGCACAAAATCACACAAGTTGACTAGTAATATCCAGTACAATATCCAAAATGAGAAAAATTCTTTCAGTGTTTTTTGAGCTTCTTGTACTTGGGATGTGTTCACATGGTGATTCAAATTTATAATATAATACATGTGGGAGGTTATCCTGAAGAAAATTAGCAATGAAATATTGATTCCAGTAGTTTCTTTTTTTATGTTTTACTCTATTATTTTATGTTTTACTCTATTATTTATTTAGTAAAGGTGACTTGTCCAAACTATTATTAATCTCAAAAATGAGAGATTAACATTCCTTACTAAATGATCTTTTCTGTATCCCTACTAAAGTAAATGTGCTACCAAATACTTTTTCCAGATTAGTTTAACATGTCTGAATTGAAGGTACTTCTATTACTTTCCGTGGGGGGGCTGTGTCACAGTTCTATAGATCTGACAGCTATACAATATTTTTTTATCTTCAGTTTAAAATTTTATTATCTTATGCATAGTTAAAGCTCTTTGAACAACCTTCAACAATTCTTACTCCTCCAAGGAGGAATAACTTACTCAGTTTATATAGGTTACTAAATCTTCCCTTACATGTCTGCCTTAGGGAGAATATTGCACAACTAGAACAATATATATATTTATATATGAGTATTTAAATACCCATCCAAGGAATTATTACAAAGATCTGGCATTCATGTCTACTTTGAAGATCCCTGAAGCATAACCAAGTTGTCAGTAGCAGTAAAGAACATGATTGGTTCCCCCAAGTGTCGATTCTGTACTTGCATCATCAGCATTCACAGGTGGGAATCGCTGGTTCTCCAGGAACAGGACATCTGTCATCAGAACACTAATTTTGGATTGTGACAAGTCATCCCTGGCTCTGGAACTGTAGCACTGGAAATCCTTGTAAAAACCCTTATAAATCCCTTGACAAGAGCCAGGGGAGATTAGTTGTGCTGTGTGTCATCTTCTTGAAGGAGCTACTTTCTCTCCCTACATTTGAACAGACTCTAAACAGACTCAGAAAAAAGGTTTCTGAGCTGAGTCTACTTCTTGGACACAAAGACAAAATACTGTCAAATGAAAAACCAACCAAACAAAAGCCCTCTGTTGTTTCATGTGTAAGCTGTTTTAAGGTACTGTGGAAATAAATTATTGGTCTCACAGAAGGCAGAGACCAGCCACTGACAGACAGCAAGGAATTTATCCTTAGGGATGCTGCCAGGATTATTAAAATGCTTATGTATTGTAGAATGCAGAGATGGACCCATTATCTTCAGTCTCAGTGTGTCATTCATGTAATTCAGTTTGTAGAAATGCTTTTTTATAGTGGGTGATTTTTGCCTTGGACTATATTGTCAGGTCTTGCTCCTGTTATTAAGGGCTTTAGAGAAGAGACTATCTGCTTCTATACATATCTTGAGATAGGTTAATTAAATTCACTACTATAAATATGAATGCCAACTTCAGGAAGTGGAGTTTGAAGCTTTTAAGTTAATCTCCTGGTTCCACTACAAAGGAAGAAAAGATAATAGGGGTGAATTTGCACTCATTTTTAGGATTGTGTTCTTATTTTCACCATAGATTTGTCTTTCTTGCAATATTTTTGACAACTATATTGTGCTGTCATTCGAACTATAATATAATTAACTATGTGCTTCAAACAATTCAGAGACAAAATAATGTCAGTTTTTTTGGATCAGATTTAATTGAACAAAAAGGTTATATTCTAATTTGCTTGTATTGTGCTTGTGAAATGGTGATTTTTTTTTTTACTTTATTTTGCTATTTAGGGAAATAATCTTCAGGAAAAACTATCATGGTTTTTCAGTTTGCAGTTAAATGGTATTTTAATTATTTGTGCACATTGATTCCAGAGTTTGGGAGAACTCAGCTGTAGAGCATTTTGCCCTGCATAATCTCAAGGCTTTTTTCCGGATTACCTTTTTTAACTGCTGGTGTTGATTTTATTCCTCTGTGCTAATGTAACATGCCTGTTTTCTCCAGGTTGTTTGTGTCACTAACATTGTTTGATGGACAAGATTATTTTCATTTCAAAGTAGCATAGCCGTGCTAGATCTGAAGAGAATGAAATACCATTTGAACTTATGACACGTTATTTTTGTGGTATGTTAGTGGGTGCCATGTTTGTGTGTTTGGCATGTAGCCTATGTTGTGAAAACAGGATTTTCTTGTAGAACTAAAACAACAAAATTGCACTGATAGAGACCTTTTGGTTGAGAGAGCACAGTGAGAAGGATTCAGATCTGAATATTTATTCAAGGACTTCCTTAATTATAGTCTTGTAATGGAAAAAAAATAATAAATGCTGTTATCAGGAGAATGATGACAGAGAAACAGAAATTGAGTGATTTCACAATGACTTCATAGCAGAGCTGGAATAAGTCGCAGGAGTCCTCCCATCAAGTCTCATGTGAAGTGTAAATTCTGCTCACTCCCTTATATCTTGTCTTCATTTTCTAAGATATATTAGTGTGTGACAAATCTCATTTAGATCATATCCCCTCATGGGCAGTTTGGAATGTGTCTGTGTCAGGCAATGGAATCTTGGCTTGGATGGTGTTGCAGTTCAGTTAAATAATTAGTGATATATGTAATTACTTAATCAGAGTCTATTGTATATATGGTTTATGTTGTAAAATCTTTTCTTACTCTTTCATTTATCTTAATGTATTTATTGAATTCTGTCAGTGAGGTATTAAAAGTCTAGGATGCTTTTCTTCTTTAGACAATCGATATTACTGGTTTGCCAGCCAAGTAAATTAAATGATAGATGTTTGTCAACATTCATGGCAACCCTGAATATATTTGCTTATCTATATAGAATACTTTTATATTAATTCGTTGAAACTATTAAATGGTGAAGAATTATTGTTTTCAACAAATACTACCTATTCAGATCTACCATACATGCAAAACACTAACTTTCTTGTCATCTATGTTCAAAACATTGGCAGTGTCAGCAGGGACAGTAATCCCATGCTGAAACATTGTCAAAATCTCTAAAAACCAACTTCTCTATACTTGTGTGCTGGACTATTCTGTTTTGGAAATATGCTGTGGTCAGGAATATGGAACATAGACCACTGTTCTGTGAGTACATCTTTGAATGCCAGCTCTTTGTGAAATAATCAGTAGTTAAGCATGCTCAAGTTCTAATTCCTGTCCTTCCTTAATATTGTATTCACATAATTTACCTCAAATGCACTTAATATTTGCTGTTCCAATATGCTTAGGTGGGAAGCTCCAGGGCTGTAACAGTAATCAATATAAATGATACATGGTCTGGTTATATTACAGGTATTTTAGGCCTTACTGAATTTTGTGTAGGCATTACATTCTGTTGAGTTTAAATCCCAGATGCTTTAATAAATACACTTCTTAGCATTACCTGATCACAAGTAGGATTAAAAAAATGTTATCAGATGTGTGAAGACCATTCATTATTATATTGAAACATTCTTCTAAAACCAATCTGTCACTGAAATTCTTCAACACAACTGAAGAAGGAATTAAAGCAAATATTCAGTTTTAAGCAGATAGATCACCACATTGCAGCAGTAGAATACCCAATGTATTTAATTAAGATTCTGGTATTAGAAGCCTTTGTTGCCTCTGTTGTGGGATGTTATCATGGCTATAGCTTTGTGTTCCCTTTGTTTGTAGTTGCAATACTCATACAAAATCACTAAAAATAGTTGTTTCAGCTTCAACAAGCCACTGCTTTATAAATCTAGATCTGGTGCAGTCTAACACATTAAACATCAGTAGTGCAGACTTGGTGTTTACCTATAGAACTGTTTATAGCACTATTGAAATCTTAGAGGGATTTGCATTAATAATGAGGAAAGCCATAAAGGGTGTGTACAGATGTTTCCTAATGCAATAAGTCTGTTGCTCCAAAGGCATATGATCACATTTGGAAAATTGCTATTGCATGTCTTGGCAGTTCGTTAAAAACTGAAAACTTAACCATTATTTTGATAGATTTAAGTTCAAGGTCACCCTTTGTTTAAATGGTGTTTTGTTTTTTGTAATTAGACCATGCCAGGTGTATTAAGTATGTAATTAAAGCCAGAAGGTTTGGCTAATTCAGAGTAAATGAGAATGAAATACAAGGTCATTATTCGTCTCTAGTGAGACTCCAGAAGAACAGCGCACATGGAACTATTTTAAAACATTTTGCATGGTCAAAAATTCCTTTAGGTAGCTGTCCATGGCTTTTAAATTAAACTGCTCACAGATTTTTACTAAAGTACCTGTAGTGTAGAAATATATTCCCATGCCTAGTGTTGAATTTGAATGGAAATAAAATATATATGTTCTATAATTTTATGGCATAGATTTAAAAAAGAGAAAAGGCGTAGTAGGAGAGCCTATGAGGCAGGCTGTTGTTAGGGTGAACTTCCACTGACAGCCATGGTACTGAGCATCTGGTTCAAAGGATCACAAATAATGCCTGAAAGGCAATGGACTACTTTAGTACTAGTGAGTTGAATTTCTTGCTCTGTAAATACTTAGTCTAGTACAGCGATGGCAAATTTCCTCCACTATACACAGTAATCAAACCTTAATGGAGGCAAAATTAATGATGATATTCATTGCTTCTGCACCTCTGATCTCCTGTAAGGCCCCTGTGGTTCTCCCAGTATGGGGCTGAGTGGATTTGAACTACGGATCTGACCAGTCCAGGGCAGAGTCCATGGAAGTTGATTTAACCTGGGAGACTTCCGTGGTCTTCCATCTCCCAAGGTTAGCATTCTTTCTTTTCTTCCATACCATGTAAATTTTTGGGAAGAGTTGAAAAGAAATAGTGTAACGTGTGTTGCTTTGGTTTCCTGTGTGCAAATGAAATCCCTTAGAATTGTCATACAAAAATTAAAATAGTCCAAAGCTATAGGGTACATAATATGTAGGCTAGTTCTTACAAAAGTAATAGGTGTTTGGCTCTTGGGGATTTTGTGGGGGGTTGTGGGGAGTTCAGGTTTTTTGGGTTATTTTCTTTTGGGGATTGTTTTTTGTTGTTGTTTTGGTTTAGTTATTTGGGGGGTTGATTTTTTTTTTTTCCCTGTTATTGTTTTGTGTTGTTTGGTTGTGTTTTGTTTTGGCGGTTCTTTTTTTTTTAAAGAAAATGAGGTTCATGCTATAATTTGGAATACTGTAATTTTACCTTGCTGAATTCAGGTGAAACAAGGAATATCTATACTTTGCTATCTTGAATATTACTACGCAGTTAAAATTAAAAGAACTAGATTGTTTGTTCCATCTTTTTTCAGACTACAATATACTTGGAAATGCTTTTCAGTGAGAGTATCAATATCTTCACTCTGTTTAAAAGTGACTAGGAACTGAAGAGAAGTGCCTTAGAGGAGAAGCCAGCCGTGCATAAATGCAGTCACCAGAAGCAAGTTCCTGAGCTTCATGCTTATGCCTTGTTTCCTGAGGGAGGAAATTCAAAATGCTTACACAGAATAGCTGGACAATTCCTTTTACCATTTGTTTTTCTTTAGAGGTGGGACCAGAATTTCAGCAAGCCTGGAAACTGTGACAAATGACTTAGCATGAGGGGATAATTCTTAATCTTCTGTTTATATTCCATTATCTCTTCTAGAACTTAGGCTTGTTAAATTCTTAGATGAGGAAGGAGTACCGTGGTGTTGCTGGGCTGGTTTAGTTGTAGCTATGGGAATGTGATAATGTTTGGCATTACTTTCATGTCAGATTGCTGCTTATTTTTCTAAAGATACCCTTATTTCTTTTCATGGATTTGCATTCTCCATGCTTACATAAGTAATTCTGATTCCTATTGTCTGTATTTTTGTTCCTTAATCTTATTTTCTACTGTAAATGAGATCATTATTTTTGCAGTTTGTCCTGACAACCTTGGATCCACAAAAGTATTCATTTCTTGGTGCCTGCTGCCAAACAATTGCACTTCATTCTTATTACGTGATAATCCTTTGGTTAATTCGGAAAATAAAGCAAATGGTCTAAGCTGTGAATTGTCAAGTCTTCCCAAAAAAGCAAGCAAAGGTGGTGGAATGCCATGTGGCACTGGTGTGACATGCAGCACATGCAGGAGCTGCTGTGGTGGGTGGTACCTGCAGCAGCTGCCAGGCTCCTGCAGCCGGGGCAGGTGACACTCACAGCCACCCTGCATGTGTCCCTCCCCTACAGACACTGCTGTGCTGGCATGCACTGGCAGCGTCTGGAACTGGGAATATGCAGTCTCTTTTGTAAGGGTGGGTGTTGGTGTCAGAGCCATGGGAATCCCCTATTCCCAAACCATGATTTGTGGAATGAAGACTAGAGTTTTTCAGCTAAAAATCAAAATGAGTCAAAAATCAGCCTGATGAATAAACCTACTGTTGGGAGTCTGGTGATCCTGCCAACTGCCTTTGCAGGATTGACTGTTTTGAAAACATTAAGAAACACCCCAAAGAAAGCAAACAAACAAACCAAAAAAAAAGAAAAACAAGCCCCACTACCACCACCACCCCCAAAAAAACCCCAAGTAGCTGTCAATCTGGAATGCAGTATTCCTGAGAAGATACAAACATGTAGCATAAATCATAATTTTTAGTAAGATCTGGTTTCTCTCCTATTATCAACAGTACAAGTTTCTTCAGCTGAGCAAAGGTGGAAGATTAAAATAAGACACATTCCATTTTGGAAGTTAAATGAAAACATGCTTGTGCTTGATATAATGCGAAATAGCCTGAACAATATTTTATTCTTAAAAAAAAGAAAGAAAAAAGGTATTTTAAAGCTTCTAAGAACTTTATATGCAGGTGGTTGACGATTGAGTAAGTGTCAGGTATTTAAGTGAAAGCTGCCTGTCTTATCCATATGGGTTTTTTTAGTAGTTTTATTTTGTTGTCTGATTATGCCATCAAACTTCATGCTTTGTTTCACCTTATGCTCACCCAAGCACATGGTACCTGTTGCCAGATGGTCCATAATCACAACTAACCTTTTGTGGAATTTAAGTAGAATTGTTGTGTTCTATGCATTCATGTGCATGGAGTATATCTTTTTATGTATGAGTAATGTGTTTTATGCTTGACATATTCTTGGAGTTTTTCTCCTTGCTGTGGTGGTTGCTATTGATTGTTTGGTACATTTGTACATAAAAAAAAGCATATGTTGATTTTTGAGGACAAAACTACAGAGTAAAAATTATTATTTTTTTACTTTTCTTAGTAGCAGCCATGTTTACCTGTAAAGCAGGCAAGAGATAGAATTTTGCTGTAAAGACAGAAGGACTTTATATCCGTTTAGGGAAATCTGCAGGAGACATGCCAAGAATTCGTTAAATGTCTTAAGACTGATTTTAGTAAGTGTCAGGCTCTGATGCTGACGCTGGTGCTTTACAAATTCTTATCTATAGGAATCATTAATGGAGGATTTCTTTTCTATTTCTTCCTTCTAGAGTACTTATACTAGGCAACTTCACATTTAAAATATAGGAGGGCTTCTACTCTTAGTCTGTGGGAGGCTTATGTTAAAAAGTGATATCTTACTTTTACAGTGTACCTATTTAAAGGTTAAACTGAGCCATGTTTACTTTGTGACTAACAGTAGCCATGTACGACTTGGTCTAATTTCTAAATTTTCAAAGCAGCCACCTGAAATTAGTTGAATACTTTTAAATTAGCACAAATGTCATGAGGATGTGGTACAGGGAATGTAAATACATTTGGGCTGCACTTCAAACTTCGCTTTTGGAAAAGCCACCTGCCTTACAGGATAAGTACTGTGATAACTCATTGTGTGGTCCTGGACCATGTGCTGTGCTGGATGACAATGAGTGAAAACCTCCCTTTCCCTGCTGCCTTTGGTTTCCAGTTCAGGTTGGGAATAATCAATATCTGGTCATTTTAGTAACACCTTTTGACCTCAGTGTTGCATGTTGGATAACATGAAGCGAAAACTGGATGAGGTGGTTTAGTCCTCATCACTAAAAAGTGTCAATTACTTCAGGGGTAAGGTAGGTTTTTCTTGCAGTGCTGTAGAATCTCAGATTTGGAGAGTTTTAGTAGGCTGTGTGGTAACTTACTTTGCAATTCCTGCAGATTTCTTTTCCTGGGTTTTATATTCCATAGGTCCATCTCACAGATGCCTTTCAATTCACTGGACGGATAATTTACTAATAAACATTCACTTTCTGGTGAAATATCTCCTGATGAAACTGTGAATGTTACTTAAGCTTTAATCTTAATTAGTTGTGTTATTTTAATGATAATCAAAATCTGTTGTGAAAAGTAAAAATAACAATTGCCTTGCAGAAACATTTTAATTAAAACATTTTTTTAAAGCGTTAGGATTGTTGTCACATTTTCATCAGTGCTATCACAGCAGTTGTGGACTCTGTATACTGCTTTTAAATTTATCATGGTTTTGATAAAGCAATGCTTTTGCACAGTGGTGAGAAGATGTGATACCAAGTTGCTGGAGGCTTTTCTGAGAGAGAAGATTTTGAATGCTTCCAAATTAAACCAGGGCTGCCTGAGCGGTTAGTTGAACAAGTCAGAACTTGTGTAGTAACAATGAGGCAACATAAAGATTCAGATAGGTGACACCTGAATCTTTTTTTCCAAAGATGGTATTTCTTCCTCTTCAAGGGTTTGAGAGCTTTTTAGAAATAAAATGGATAAGTTAGGTTGTGCTTTCAGACTCATTGTTGTATAACTTCAGCACTTGAGTAGGTCCCCATCTGCATCCACAATTGGGCCTACTTAATATTATTCTTATAAGTGTGAGAAGATCAAATTTGTATAGAGAATAAATTAATATGATACTAGACTCTTGTTCTATTGGAACAGGGAAGAAATATAAGAATAAAAGAAGTTATTGGAATAGGTTACATTGTAATACGATGTTATAAAAAGGTTTTCAAAAGCATTTATTGTGTGGCCTGCTGATAATGACTGATGATTGTAATGTAACATTTACTGTAGGCATTTGGCATTTTAAAAATATTGTGAAGTAAGAAAAAAGTTTACAGTTTCATTTTCTAAGTCTACAAGAAATAACTGGTACAAAAGCTTTGCTTGCTGGTATTACATTTTCACTTGTTGGGTTTTTGGATGTGGTGCCATTTTTTTGTATAGGTATTGGTATTGTTATTTTGCTGTCAATTATACTGTGAATCCTAAAATGTGCTGAGGATGCACCATCTCTGTGTTTCTTCTAAGGTGCTATGAATACCAGAAAGAGAAAAGCTGCTGTGTTGGTTGACCCCAGCCCTGCAGAATCCCTGACTCTTGCATTTAAATTACTTGTTTACAGTTTTCTACACAGACTGAATTTGAGGAAACTACTAATCCTGTTCCAGAGCTCTGGGGGAAATTCTTTATATGATTTAAAAGTTGTACTGTATAAAATCAATTTTATTCACTTTGTCATAAAAGCACAGTCGTCTTTCATAGATTTTTGTGATCTCCCCCCAACCTATACTTATCCAAAATGCGATACTTAGTCTTACTGTGTACTTTCTGCTAACATTTAATCATACTGGTGTTTCAAATTTTTAATCACCCTGTACAAAGATTATTTTTGTGCTATCTAGCTGTATATTATTTTCATCTGTTTCTTGAGGAAATGAGACTTATATTAGTGTGCTGTTTATCCTGATAATGTTTGAGTCATATTGTCCAAATTTGGCGAAGGTGGAGGTTTTATAAAGGAAGTTAATTTTCTCCAAGTTTCAATCCTACTACTACTACTACTACGACTAATTTGTCTCTTGAGAAGAGGCATCCAGATCAATACCTATGCTGGAGGATGGGTTGTAGCCTGAAGCCCATAGTCAGCTGTTGTCTTTGCCATGCTGAAAGGTTGATCGTGGCCTCATTAGCTTGGAGCCAGGGACAGATGGGTGGCGGAGCCAGGGACAGATGGGTGGCGTACCCAGGAGATGAGAGCTATGAAAAGAGTGAGGCATGGCAGAAGGGGGCACCGGCTCATTTCTGTTACTGCCATGTATCAGTCAAGCTGAGTCGTTTTGTCATGCTCAAAAAATGTCCAACACCCTCTTGTCCTCCTGTCTCCCCCAGTTCACCCTACAGTTGCAGAATTGGTAGATTGTCATGTAAGGAAGCCTGAGGGTTTCACACAGCAGAACTGGCCCTTTTCTACCTCCTGTCCTTAGATCAGATTTGGTGTAAAATGAGGCTTCTTCTTTAGTCTCTTTTTTTATGCTGCTCACAAGATTCTTGTCTTTCATTAAGTTCTCTTTCATTAAACATTAAGTTGTCTTTCATTAAGCATCTCACCTGAACATTTTATGCAACAATTCTCTTCTTTATGTAATGGTTTCCATATATTTGCTGTATCAAATCTAAATATACCATTTTTGAGCTCCATTATGGTGCCATCTGCTTTTTTGTCCTTCTTTGAAACAAGAGAGATGTAATAAGAAAGTGATTTTCCTTGATTGTGGTCTTAATACAAGACAGTGGATAACATCCAAAATGGAGTTTCACTAGAGAGAGGTTTGATTTTGACTTTGTTAATTCTTCAGACAAAGAGCTGTAAATGTATTATTTCTTCTACTCTACACAAAACTTTGCATTTGACTGCTCTGTGTGTTGACTCTAGCTGTGATACAAAGATATCTGTGTAACATTTTTATTTTAGGAGAAATAAATGTGTTAAAGATGTTTTGCTCATAGGTAGGAATGTCATATTATTCAGCCTGTATGACTTCCACGTTAAACAAAATTCAAGCTCCAGGATGTTTTCTCTGAAAGGTCGATGGAAAGGTGAGGAGCAGAGATGAAATGATATCTCATGTTTACATTCATTATACAGTGCAATAGTGGGTTGACCTACAGGAAAAAAGATCCTACATTTGAATTCCTTCATAACTTCCTAAGTCAATTGTTAGTTCCTTCTGCTGGAGGGACTTTTAGAAAATGATGTAAAACTGGCAGCAATTTAGCTAATACTGCATTCAGGTTTTGAAGGCTTTTGACTATTTATATTGTGCAACACTGCAGCAGTATTGTTATAAGCAGAAGATTTAAAAAGAAAACCAAAAAGTAAAACAAGCTTCTATCATAATCTGTGCTGAATTTTTATCTAATGTGCTTTAGTTTTCTTAGAGGTTTCAGCTAATCTGCATGTAATCGCTGTTGGAGGACACTGGCACTATGCCATACAATTTTCATTTTCCAATGTTAACTGCCCTTTTCTGTTTCTCCACCTTTTCATAATTCTGTCCATGAGCTCTTCTGTGCCTAAAATTTTCCTTAAGGCTAGAACTGACACAACTTGTTCTATTCTTATCTGTTTCTATGGCATTTCATCCTTTATTGCTTGGTATTTTCTTACACAATTTTCTGTTGTTGTTATGGCAACATTAAATAACAAATCTATTAATTTTGAAATGATAATGCTTTCAAAATGTTGTATGATATTATATGGCTGAGAAAGAGGGGAAATATTCTCAGCATTATTAAGGAAATTAATGTGATTAATTAATTTACCTGGTAGCTCTGCAACGTTCCTGCTTCTAGGCAACTTCTTATGCACTGTGATTCTACTTAGGGAAGTATAAATAGAATACATTTGTTGAAGTAGGAGAAACTGTTAAATTGCTGAAAATACTCTGTTGCTAATATTATTCTAATGGCTAGGATCTGATAGTCGTGACTGGTATTCTAACAAACTCATCACCAGCCAGATTAGTAGGCATTTAGTTCATAATTACTAGGATTCCTTGTGCAATACAGACCATCAAATGACATGAATATGAACTCCCGGAATGGAAGATATTTGGAGATATTAATGTCAAAAATCAACAGAATAAGATATTTCTCTTAGACTGTATTTAAATCAATAAGAGATACTGATGGAAGCAAGAGGAATGTGGTTTGAGACTGAAATGGGCAAGAATCTAAAACTTCTTCAGATGGAGTATAAAGTCAGAATCAGTAATGAAAATGCAAACAAAGTTACTTCTTTTACAAAATTAACTGACTGACCAGTTCCACAAATTTTTTTTTGTATGCAACATGGTAATGTTGCTATGTTAAAATACCTCTATGTATGTTTTGGCTTTTAAAATATTGAGAAGTCATTATTTGTATTTTGTGTCTTTTAATTAAGCCTTTGGTGAATTTGACATTCACTCTAACAAAATAATTTTTAAAATTTTCTCTAATATATTTGATTTTACAACATCATGAATTCTCATTGTTTTTACAGTATTTGTATTTTCAACTTTGTGCATATAAAGTGTATGTGTGAGATGAAGTTAGGACTATTTTAAAGAAAACCATACCTTTTCAGTGATGTCAAAAAACCCAACAAGACACTGCTTTCTTCACTTCTGTAGCATTCTTAAATTACTAACGTAATTTCTGTGGTGATAGGATGTTGGGACATCGAGACTTGGATTGCACTCTGATTTCAGACTTTAAGAATGCAAGTCTCAAAGACATTAAGCAGAAAAAGTATAGTTTTCCCTCCATCAGACCTGAGCTGGCATTTTGTTTCTTCAAGGCAAAAAGAGTTGGTTAGTGGGTCCACTACACAATATGTGGCGTAGTTCAACAAGGTAGTTTGTATTCCATCTCTGGCAGCTTTCCAGAAGATAGTGGCTTCGTGCCAAAAGTGACTTCTCTGTCACCAATAGAATCTACCCAGAAAATCCTTTGAGTTCCAAATAAAAACACTTTCTTTGGGTGACAAGGGGAGATGATACTAGTACTGGGGATTCTTTAAATAATTAAATTTTTGAGGTTCTTAGGATTTGCTGCTGTATGTTAATGCCAGGTTTTTAACTATCTGAGGTAATGTTGTTTTCTGCATGTGATGAGATGCAGAAGTTATAAAGATACTCGTGATTCCTCCCCTTCCCATTCCTGCATTCTTCTGTCACATAAGGTGAATTTCTTTTGCATCAATTCCAGAATGTATGCTGTATATTTACATCTTTCTAAGAGTAGGGGTTTTTTGACAGTAAATCCTAGTGTTCATGTCCAGACATATGCAATATCAAGAAATAACCCATGTACATTATTAAATTAATATTTAAAGTCCAGGACAGATATGCAGTCTTTTGACACTGAACTTATATTTCCTGCATCTGTTCAAGCTCGTGCATATCCATCCGATCTGTTGGTGATGAGTTACTCAGCCTCCTTTTCTTCTTACAAACTGAACGATGACAGCTAATAAATGACCAGTCCTATAAATCTGTACATTGTCTCTCTTCAGTGTTGTATCTTTGAATGCAGGATACCATTCAGACTGAGGAATTGATGTTCTGTAAGCAGAAACCCCAGTGATGTGCTCTAAATAAATTGTGAGTGCATTTAATAACCTCAGTGTTTGTATATCCATCTTTACTTTGGAAAGGCATTGCTATGAAGATGGTCAAAGCTGCTGAACTGCTTTTACAAGGCACTAAAAACCAAAATACATTTTTTGGGGGTTTTAATCATAATTTTATTTAAAGCTGAGCCTGTGAACTGTATAGCAGCTGTCTGCATTAAGCATGGATTTTGTTTGAGTACTGACACCTTGCATTGGAGGAATGCATTTGTCTAGCTCTCTTTTTTTTAATGCTTTTTATGTGGTCTAGAAATGTGCTGGGTGGGAGTTCACATTATTTCCTGCCCTGATAGTTAAGTTTGGAAATAATATAGGTGATGCCTTTGGTTCTACTTCGGTTTGCAAACTGTAAACATAAAATCAATTCTAAAACCTGGATTGAATTCCCAACAGTTTTTCTTGAGAGGGATCTAGAATAGAAGCTATAGACACTAGAAGATTACCAATGTTCTGCACTTGAACATTACCAGTGTTCAAGTGCAGTGTGTGTGACGTTTTTGTTGTTGATACGCTATACAATGGATAAGATTTTATAGTTATTTTCTTTTTCTTTATGGATTTTTAGATCTAGAAAACTGAGCCCTTAATTGAACCCTAGATAAACATTCCAGAGATGGATTGGAAAACCAGCAGAGAGGCCAGAAAGATTCTGCTGAGACTGGTTCCTATAGTGAGGGTTTGCAAAGCTCATACCATTCCTGAGTTTGAGCTATGTCATGTCGTAATTTACTCCAGAGGTACAGAAGGGGAATAGTGAGCACTCTAAATTTGAACGGGGCTTCATGAACAACATTGGCACAGAAGCTTGTGCAGTACCTATTAGCATTGAGTTGTGAGTCAAAACTATATCTGCAGATTATGATCTGGAAAACCTAATTAAATAAACTAGTGTTGCTCTGTTCTCTGTAAGAAAGCAAATAAATACTGGGGACGTTCCTAGGTGACAATTCTGTGAAGGTAAGAAAGAACTGTACTAATAGTTGGCTTGATTGCACTAATGTTTGAGTCATAGACAAAATGTTTGATAATAAAATATTTCTTTGGCACATGATTTTGGCAGTCAGTAAGTGAATATACCGCTGAATCATTGTATCTTAATGAATAAGTGTAGTTTCTAAACTCATAGAGAGTGAGCATCACACTTCTCACAAGGTAGATTATGTTTTAGAGACTAGATTTAGATTATGGTTAAGTGTACTGTTCAGTGTCTAGATTACCTGGATTTCTTGTTTATTAAGATGAGTGGTCTATTCTTTTTAGTTTAGTGTTGCTCTTAGTTGTCTGTTTGTGGAACTCTTAATTGTGTTTTGACATGACAGATTATCAGTGATTATCTTGTTCTATATTTTCAGGCTATTTTTTAGTATATTATTTCCAGTAGAGTGGTCTACTGCCTGTTTGTAAAAGAAGAGATAACTGTATATTATTTAAAAGCTGCTAGCTGGGTGGTGATTTTATTTAGTCTGGATTAAAAGCAAACCAGTAGATGTCCACTAGATTTAGCCCATCAAACAGTAGATTTCATCAGGTTCATTAACTATTATTTGATAGTGTTTATTTATAATGTGTTTTCCAAATGCGGGTCTGGTACATTTTGACAAAAGAAAAACTAAATTCGCAGCTGAAACTCTCTAGTGCTTGATTGATATGATTTATAGATAGGACTTCAAGAGAAGGCAGCATTAGGAACAGTTAATAAACTATCATTTTGGTGCAAAGATATTTTTAAAAATCTGTTCAATTCTTGAGCACAATGAAAGAGTTTCCTAAACAATTTTTATCAGTTTCCATAACATTAAAACTTTCATCAGCAAATGAAATCTCCAGCCCCTGTGGCTAGTGAGCTGCCGAATGCCATGCAATAGTGGAACAGTACTCTTCCCCTTCTAGGGATACCATGGGCCAGGATGCTGCTATTGGACACCCAAATCTTTTAGGAAAACTGTGAACCACATCAAACTGAATAGTAGTCAAGCGGTTCTGGCAGAGGGAAAGGAATTCCCAGAAAATGTTTGAGGAAGGGACAAAGAAATTTTGAGGAACTGTGGACCAAGACGCATTCTTTAAAAGCCAGCAGTGCTTCTCCTTGATCTTTAAAGTTGTACAAGGAAGAAAACTTGGTGCTGTCTGGCAAAGATACTGCAGGCTGGAGGATTGATTCTCCCCATGCAGTTCACTGCAGTCAGTCCCTATGTGTAGCATCCATGGGCTGTGTGTTGGTGCTTACGCAAACTTGGGTTTGCTTGGCTGTCATCCTCCCCCAATCCCTCCTGAGGCAGGATTCTTCTCCCTGCTACGATTAACAGCTCAGTTAAATCTTTCTGCTTAGCCCAGTCTTTCTTGAGTTGCTGTAAGTTCAGATTCCACAATATCTGATGTTTTGCAGGCCAAGTTCAACTGATGTCTCAGTTTTCTTGGGAGTTTTTTGCTGCCTTTGCTGTATTTTCTTCCTTCTCCCAGTGATTAATAAACCTTGCATTTGTTGCTCATAAATTGCCCTGAGTTTTCGGACTGTAGGATTTTTTCTATCTGTCTTACATCAGTAGTGATTGAAACCTGTCATCTCTCGTACATGACTTCCAGAAAGCTTTCTGCATGAAATAAACCCCAGCAAACAGTATGTCTATCATTTTTCCATTTATTAAAGATAACATGTTATTTTCCTGGGTCATTTCTGAATTGGCTGTTTTAAACTAAACTGAATTTTCTTCCTTACAAAGAATATAACTAGAGTCAAGGTTTCCCGGGAAATAGGATACAAATTTGCATGTGTATTTTGGGTTTGGGGGGTTGTGTGTCTCTTCCGACAGGCTTTTCCTGTTAGGAATATTTAGTTTTGTTGGTTTAGTTTTGAGTATCAACCTTTTTTGCTTCTCAGAAGATTGGGATTCACTTGTATTATCCCTCAGTAGGACACTAAGTTTTGATGTTTAAAATTCTTTTAGCATCTTGCATTGCTCTTCAGGTTAAATGCTTTTCTCAGTCTGATGGCTATTGCTGTGTGTGCTTTGTGTGTCAAAACTCACTATGAATTGAGTTTCCATTTTTATTTCTATTTAAAGAATAATCTTAAATGGGCTACTAAAGAAAAATAGCTTTAAAATATGTAATTATGTATTCAATGAATTTTTAGATTTTAATACAGCTTTTTTTTTAACCTCAGGGCCTTTTACTTCAAGTTCTTATGTCTTTACTTTTCACTATATTTTTTGCATTTACAAAATACTTCAGCAAAACTAGGAGCATCTTTCATTTTTAAATTTATCTTTACAATGTTTTGGTGTCTTAACCAAATGGGGTTTTTTAAATGCTTCTCATCCCTAATAGCCTATATATTTTTTCTTAATACCACTGGCATTTATGCGTAGATTAGTAGAATTTTGCAAAAATAAAATACTGTTATTTTCTTAATATTTTTAAAATGCTCTTTTCATGGAAGAATCAGATGTCAGGGAGGCAGTGGCTTAACTTGCAAAAACTTTTGGATATGGGGTAACATTTGGGTTTATGTAGCTGAATGACAGCTGCAGTAGCTGAAATGTGATACAGTGAATTCAAGGACACTGTAAGATACCTGCTGATAGCTGAGCTCAGTATGAAGGATAATTCAGAAGTACTTGCCCTGGAGATCTATAGATAATAAAGATAAAATGCTGACTTTTTGATGCTACTTACTTGCTAAACTAAGATCTTCAGCTAAAGAATTCCTTTTCCTTTTAAACTTCTATATCTTTGCTTGGTAGGATGTTTTTGGGGTTATTTTGTTTGTTTTTTCTTCCCATGCTTTTTTTTCTCCAAAAGCAGAAGGGGCTGGGGGGAAAATCCTGCATATTTTTAGATCAGGTGTAGTAGCTACTTTGCCATCAACACTGTGTGGATATATTTGTAATGAAGTTTAAACTGCATGGTGAGTATCCAGATGGAGTGTTTTTCCTAATCTTTAGCTTATTTACTCTGTTGGGAGCTTCTGTAAACATTTATAGTATTCTTCAAGACAAACTGTACAATTAAGCTATATATTCCTAATATAGAAAATCACAGGATATAAAAAGGCAGCAAGATTTTCTCTAAGGAATTTCAAACTGAATTTTTGCCTGTGATACTCTAAAAGTAATTTTTTAAATGTCTGTGATGGATGATGAGATTCTAAAGAGAAGGTAATAGCAAATTAAAGTGTCATGCTTCAGTAGACCCTAGCACGTAGAGAATGGTAGGTTTTTTTTACTTCTGTACACTTAAATTTATTGTTTTACACTTTTCTATGAGATACTAAGGATTTGATCTCAAAGGTACTTACTAATGGAAGTTTACGAGCTGCAGAGTTTTTGAAATACGTTGCCTCATTTTATTTCCCCATGTTCAGACACTTTAGTGGAACTTTATTTGTTTTAGTGAAAACTACATTCCTAATAGCTACAAGAACACCAGATGCTATAGCAGGTAAAACCAATGTAAACTGTATTTGAAATGCTTAGGATATGATAAAGCATCAATGTACACTGCCTTATTGTTTTGTCAGGAACTGGGTAAAATTGCAACAGGTCAAAGTTGACTTTTTTGGTGATTTTACACAGCTGTTCATGATAAACTGTACTTTTCCTTAGATTTCAGTTCAAGTAATCAGGATTGTTCATTAAAGTTTTTGACTACTAGATTTTTTCCCCTGAGCTTTTTAGCCTTTTTAATTGCAGCAATATTTAGATTTTAGCTGAGTCCTGATGACTTAGAAATGAAAAGGAAAATAAAAAGACACTTCCCTTCTCCTAAAAACATCTCATTTTAGGAATCTAATTTTAAGGGTAATTTAATTAAGGTTAGTGACTAAGGTCATTATTTTTGAATTCTAGTACTGGCAGTATTTAGTGTGCTCAAAGGAGAGCCCTGGGCACTATTTAAAAAAATATGCAAATGATAGTATGAATTAATGCTACAGAAAAGTATGTTTTGTTCTTAGAGGTGATTTATATTGAAATGTCACTTTGTATGAAGCTGAGAAAAGTCTCCTAGAGCTGAAAAATATTGATGGTACTGACTAAGATTTAGCTTTGTGTTGCTAAAATTACATTCAGCTTTAATATTAGAGCAGAGAGAATTCTACTAGTGAAAATAGGGATTCATCATGGAGAGGTTATATACAATTTTATCCCTAGAAAAACATTTTAAAAATACATGAACTTGTCCATCTTTAATTTTCTCTTATTGCTTATTTTGCACCCCAAGATGCTTAAGGTAACTGCAGCCCTGTGGAGTGAACTTTGGCTTTTGACAGTTGTCAGTCCTTCTCTCCTATAAATTGTTACAGTAAACTAGGTCCTTTTTGTATTTGTGTAACTTTGTACTTTGCAACAAGCATTCTTGCTTTTAGGACTCCCTGAAATAAATGCCCTCACTCCATTCCCCATCCAGGTTTTTCTTGTGACTGCTTTGCTCACAGTAGTGACAGCAGGGGTGGGGATGGCAGCAAGTCAGAGCTCTGCTGTGTGGCCAGTGGGGCCTGAGACAGCTCGTCCTCACCTGACACTGCTTAGGCAGGGTCAGCAGGATTGGCTGTGTGAGCAAACATAAAGCAGTTTTCCTCCTCTTACTGCATGGAAGCAGCTGAATAGACAACAGTAGCTGGGGAGTATTTCCTTGCACACAAGTGTGTGACAACTTTTTCACTAGTGAGAGTCACAGATTTTGGATGTGAATTCATAGTAGAGAAAAATTGGGCAGAAAGGCCCACCTGGTACCTTTAGGATTCTGCCTCAAGTCTAACTTTTTATACCATTAAAAAAAAGGAGTTTGAAGCCATCAGTGGAGCTCATTCCACTAGAGAAAACTACTCAACAGAGGGAAGTGAACAGCTGGAGAGAAAAGTTTCTGTTATCTAAGACCACTAACACAAAAGACAATCCAAGATATGCACTGGTTAAGTCTTAGAAGGTGCTATGGGCAACCCACTTTTGCAATTGCCATTGATGCAATAATTGTTGTTAGCCATTCTGTTGGTAATTCATACTGCAGGAATTGCTAGCAGATGGGAAAATAGATGACTCAGAATATAGTATTAACAATCCATATTTTTTTAATCAAAGGCCCCTAATAGACATGTTGCATGTAAGATTCATTTAAGCAGTTGCTAGGAAGAATTTGTTTTTTCAAGTAAACCTGACAAACTTGATACAGATTACTTTTTGATTGAATATCTATTTTCTTAACAATTTAAACTCTGAAAATACATTTGCTTGTTTTCGTTGCACCAGCTCAATAGCAGTATTTAATAATTTACTTTGATAGAATGGAGGTTTGCAATGGTAACTCATGCATTATGGAATTAATAATGAAATCTAATTTTATCATGTTGAAAACATAGTTGGCATAGAGGTTTTATTGACCTCTCTTGCTGTCCAGAATGGATTAAGATTGTAGTTCACATCCACCACAACGTTGGCTTCTGCCCCCTGAAAAGTTTGGATGGCTACAAATATGAGCTGGCCAAATGTGGCTATTGCGTTCCAGACCCCCTCACCTAAATCCATGCAAGCACCACCAACTGTCTTAGATATATGTCCCTCCTTCTGGCTCCTGTGCTGGACACATGTGGAATCCAGTAGTCAGGATTTCCATTGTACTGCTCAACTTCATGACTTCTGAGAGTCCATTTTTGATTGTACTTTATCTGCTTCCTTTGGAGCTTATTGCTCAGAACTCAGGTCTGTAGACAGGAGTGCACACCTATTGTCCAAGTGCCCCTTTTGGCTGGAATTTTCATCAGTATGGTTTGATGAGGATTGTAAACAAAATATGTAAGATATGTAAGTGTGGGCCCTCCTGCATGCAATAGTATTCACTGCGAGTAATTTTTCTTTGGTTTGCTGAAAATAGTGATCCAAATGAACCTGGTCCGTATGGGATGCAAGAAGTTAAACCAAAAGACAAAAAAAGTAAAATTTGTTGCACTTCCCTTGCAGAAGTTCTGTTCTGGGAGGCGAGTGCATTGGTATGTGAGGGTAGAGTTCCTTGCGTGTCACTGTTTGACACGTAAAAAAACTCAGTCACCTGAAACCAGTAATGACCAGAGTAAGAATGTTTTTGGCATAGGTATAATTGGGTTTGTGTGGCCAGGTTTTGGTAGTGGGGTGGCTGCTGTGAGAAGCTGCCAGAAGCTTCCTCCATGTCTGGCAGAGCCAGTGCCAGCCAGCTCTGGACTTGCTGCTGGCCAAGGCCAAGCCAGTCAGGAATGGTGGTAATGTATTTAAGAAGGAAAAAAAGGTATTGCCTGTGGTAACTGGGGCCAGAGAAGAGCAGAGCGAGACTGTGTGGGAGCAACCACTGCAGACACCAAAGTCAGGGGAGAAGAAGTGAGGGAGGAGGTTCCAGCTCCAGGTGCTGGAGCTGAGGTTCTCCTGCATCCTCTAGTAAGGCGATTGTGCCCCTACAGTTCATGGAGGGAAATGGGGATGCAGAGATCCACCTGCAGCTCGTGAAGACCCACACTGGAGCAGGTGAATGCTGGCAAAAGATCTGTGAATCTCTGGGAGGCCCGTGCTGGAACCTCATGGTGGTGACCTGCAGACCTGGGGAGAGAGGAGCCCATGTTGGAGCAGGTTTCCAGGTAGGACTTGTGATCCTGTGTGTGACCCATGCTGGAGCAGCCTGTCCTGGAAGGCCTACACCTCGTGGAAGAGTGACCCACATTGCAGCAGTTTGTGCAGACTGATGGACTCACACTGGGGAAGTTTATGAAGGACTGTCTCCCATGGGAGGGACCCCACACTGGAGCAGCGAAAGGACAACTGTCCCTGAGCAGCAGCAGAAATATGTGATAAACTGGTCAAAACCTCCATTCCCTGTCTCCCTCTGCTGGTGGGGGAAGGAGGTGTAGCTGGGAAGAAGGGAGGGGTGAAGGGAAGGTGTTTTTAAAATTCATTCTCGTTATCTGCTCTGATTTTGTTATAAGTAAATTTAATTAGTATGCCCAGTCCAGTTCTCTTTGCCCCATGGTAGAATTTGATGAGTGATCTCTCCCAGACCTTATCTCAGCTCGTGAATCTTTGTTATATTTTCTCTCTCCTGTCCAGTTGCAGGAGTGATAGAGCAGCTTTGGTGGGTGCCTGGTACCCAGACAGGGTCAAGCCACTACAACAGGAAATATTCTTCTGATGACTTACTAATTTGCACTGTATTCAACAAACCTTGCGTGATCATGCTGGATTATTTTAAACCCCTGGCCTGATTAGCAGTGGCTACTACTACCTTTACACAAGGGCAGTGCATGCCTGTCTGTGCAGTGCTTGTAACTCTGACCTGTGCTCTAATGGCAACTGGAACACTTCATGCCTGGAGCTGCTTCAACTTTTGGATTTTTATTGTATCCCAGCATAATGAGGGTAGTCACATTAAAAAAAAGCTTGCTAACAATTCCTTATCTGTTTTGCTCCTTTTTAACATCTACATGTGGCCTTTCCTGGAAAAGCCTCTAACCTATTGCAAATAAGTTGAAAATTGAGCAAGGAGGAGTTAAATGATTGGTGTACCATTTGCTAAAAGTTTGAGGTAAAGTGTACCAAGTTTCCAGACTTACTGGTCTCCCCAGTGTGTGGCTGAGCTGCCTTTTCCAAAGATTATAACTGAAAATTGTAGTTCAGTTAGAAGGTTAGTTATGGTTTTATTCTATTTGTACTATCTTAGGTTGGTGCTGCTGAAAGATACTTCTGCCACTGGAAACTTTGGTCGATGGAACTCCTTTCTGAAAAGTTGCCTTCCACCAGGATTTCCCCTTGGATGAGGAGAGAGGGTGGAGGCACTGGGAGCTTGTTTCATAAGGATGACTGTTGTCTGGTCTCTTCATAGGCTTGATTTCCCTTGCTCTAGCAAAGCAGAGACTTTTCAGTGAGGCTTCTTTGTGTGCAACTGTGTCTTGAGAATACATCAGCTTCGAGGAGAAATTATTTAATGTCATCCGGCTCTGGCAGTGGTTTGACTTCCTTGTTTGATATGCTTCCCTTATACATTATAGCTCTCTTTAATGATTAGGTTTACAAATACATCTTTAAGAAGAAAAGTTTTATCTTTGTACACCTAATCTTTCTTCTGGAAACCTGGGTATGGGTACTCATTGTAAAAGGCTGTGTCTGAATATGGCATTATAAGTTGGAGTTTGGACTATTGCTTTCCCAAATCCATGTGATTACCTGGTGAAATAAAGGGTCCCAGTGAAGGCAAACCAGAAACTCCATTAAGACCTCTGTCTTGGAAGTGGCCCATCCTGACAGTAATTACTGTCTCTTGTGTGGTTGTGGGTGTTTGATCTCTGAAAGGACATGATTCAGTCCATTACGCGNGTAAGAATGTTTTTGGCATAGGTGTAATTGGGTTTGTGTGGCCAGGTTTTGGTAGTGGGGTGGCTGCTGTGAGAAGCTGCCAGAAGCTTCCTCCATGTCTGGCAGAGCCAGTGCCAGCCAGCTCTGGACTTGCTGCTGGCCAAGGCCAAGCCAGTCAGGAATGGTGGTAATGTATTTAAGAAGGAAAAAAAGGTATTGCCTGTGGTAACTGGGGCCAGAGAAGAGCAGAGCGAGACTGTGTGGGAGCAACCACTGCAGACACCAAAGTCAGGGGAGAAGAAGTGAGGGAGGAGGTTCCAGCTCCAGGTGCTGGAGCTGAGGTTCTCCTGCATCCTCTAGTAAGGCGATTGTGCCCCTACAGTTCATGGAGGTAAATGGGGATGCAGAGATCCACCTGCAGCTCGTGAAGACCCACACTGGAGCAGGTGAATGCTGGCAAAAGATCTGTGAATCTCTGGGAGGCCCGTGCTGGAACCTCATGGTGGTGACCTGCAGACCTGGGGAGAGAGGAGCCCATGTTGGAGCAGGTTTCCAGGTAGGACTTGTGATCCTGTGTGTGACCCATGCTGGAGCAGCCTGTCCTGGAAGGCCTACACCTCGTGGAAGAGTGACCCACATTGCAGCAGTTTGTGCAGACTGATGGACTCACACTGGGGAAGTTTATGAAGGACTGTCTCCCATGGGAGGGACCCCACACTGGAGCAGCGAAAGGACAACTGTCCCTGAGCAGCAGCAGAAATATGTGATAAACTGGTCAAAACCTCCATTCCCTGTCTCCCTCTGCTGGTGGGGGAAGGAGGTGTAGCTGGGAAGAAGGGAGGGGTGAAGGGAAGGTGTTTTTAAAATTCATTCTCGTTATCTGCTCTGATTTTGTTATAAGTAAATTTAATTAGTATGCCCAGTCCAGTTCTCTTTGCCCCATGGTAGAATTTGATGAGTGATCTCTCCCAGACCTTATCTCAGCTCGTGAATCTTTGTTATATTTTCTCTCTCCTGTCCAGTTGCAGGAGTGATAGAGCAGCTTTGGTGGGTGCCTGGTACCCAGACAGGGTCAAGCCACTACAACAGGAAATATTCTTCTGATGACTTACTAATTTGCACTGTATTCAACAAACCTTGCGTGATCATGCTGGATTATTTTAAACCCCTGGCCTGATTAGCAGTGGCTACTACTACCTTTACACAAGGGCAGTGCATGCCTGTCTGTGCAGTGCTTGTAACTCTGACCTGTGCTCTAATGGCAACTGGAACACTTCATGCCTGGAGCTGCTTCAACTTTTGGATTTTTATTGTATCCCAGCATAATGAGGGTAGTTACATTAAAAAAAAGCTTGCTAACAATTCCTTATCTGTTTTGCTCCTTTTTAACATCTACATGTGGCCTTTCCTGGAAAAGCCTCTAACCTATTGCAAATAAGTTGAAAATTGAGCAAGGAGGAGTTAAATGATTGGTGTACCATTTGCTAAAAGTTTGAGGTAAAGTGTACCAAGTTTCCAGACTTACTGGTCTCCCCAGTGTGTGGCTGAGCTGCCTTTTCCAAAGATTATAACTGAAAATTGTAGTTCAGTTAGAAGGTTAGTTATGGTTTTATTCTATTTGTACTATCTTAGGTTGGTGCTGCTGAAAGATACTTCTGCCACTGGAAACTTTGGTCGATGGAACTCCTTTCTGAAAAGTTGCCTTCCACCAGGATTTCCCCTTGGATGAGGAGAGAGGGTGGAGGCACTGGGAGCTTGTTTCATAAGGATGACTGTTGTCTGGTCTCTTCATAGGCTTGATTTCCCTTGCTCTAGCAAAGCAGAGACTTTTCAGTGAGGCTTCTTTGTGTGCAACTGTGTCTTGAGAATACATCAGCTTCGAGGAGAAATTATTTAATGTCATCCGGCTCTGGCAGTGGTTTGACTTCCTTGTTTGATATGCTTCCCTTATACATTATAGCTCTCTTTAATGATTAGGTTTACAAATACATCTTTAAGAAGAAAAGTTTTATCTTTGTACACCTAATCTTTCTTCTGGAAACCTGGGTATGGGTACTCATTGTAAAAGGCTGTGTCTGAATATGGCATTATAAGTTGGAGTTTGGACTATTGCTTTCCCAAATCCATGTGATTACCTGGTGAAATAAAGGGTCCCAGTGAAGGCAAACCAGAAACTCCATTAAGACCTCTGTCTTGGAAGTGGCCCATCCTGACAGTAATTACTGTCTCTTGTGTGGTTGTGGGTGTTTGATCTCTGAAAGGACATGATTCAGTCCATTACGCGGAGTGGTGGAAATGGAATTATCTGTTATCCTCACACAAATGCTATCCTGATTACAATTGTAATTGTAATAATTTAATTGTTACAGTTAACAGCTTTTTAAAAGCTACTGAAATATAATTTAAAGCCTTTCTGAATTCCTGTAGCTTATGCTACTGAATGCTCCCCTCTCCCTTCCCATTAATCCCAGTAGCTCCCAGTAGTTACTTCTACAAGCTACTTGGTGAATTATTTATCGCAGTTTAAATTGCAGACTGTTTGCAAGTGGAAGTAAATGAATGCTGAGCTCTATTGTTTTAAGAATTTGAACCAAAATACTTATTCATGCAGGGCAATAAATTACATAGGAGTAGTGAAATATCTTGAGTTATTTCTGCACATCTTATTTGATATATTTTCTGTTGTATTCAGTGTTTGGATTATTGAAGGCTTTTAGGGTTTGTGAGGTAATGCCTATAGCACAGCCAGAAGTCAAAGAAATATATTTTTAAATTTGCCAAGAAGACATACATGCACAGACACACACACACATTTCCCAGATTCAGCTGTGGCTGATTCAGTGGTTTTCTCAACTGATGTCAGATAGGTGAGACCTTCCTAACTGTTCTGTTTTCTGCCACTTCCTTCCTTTAAATGTCCTGAGCATCAGCCATTCATATAGATGAGTACTGTGGCTGTCTGGATCTCCTGGGTGACATGCCTGAGATAATGCTGGAAGATTCTTGGTCTCTGGCTTAAAAAATTCATTTTCTTTATATTTTAATATTCTTCCCAGCTGTCTGTGATTTTTAAAGTGTAGTTAATTCTCTTTGCTGGCTCTGTTTCTTGATTGAAGTTAAAATAAAAACTCACCCACCACATTCTTCTCTGCTAATTTATGAAAAAATGTTTTTCAAGGCAGAATAATTATGTGATTACATCAGTTGAAGTCTATTCTGTGCAGTTTAAGCCTGATGTCTGTAGTCGTGATTGATTGAGAATAAGTGGCTGTCCAGACTGGCCAAGAGTGGGTAGGGACTTCATGATGGGCAGTTCTCACAAAACACACACACACAAGATTATTCAGTGTCTACCTTAGGCATTTGCTGGTGTGTGGAGCCCCAAATGCATTATTCCTGTCACACGTTCTAAATACATTATTCCTGTCACACGTGGGTTTATTGCTCCTCTCGTCTGTGCTCTATTGGGATCAGTTAAACAGTGGAGTCAGCACTGTCATCTCTTCCCATTATACTTAAAATCTCTGACACTTAACTCCTCTAAGAGAATATCTTCACTGAAAAGTGTGTTATGTGCCAGTTACATATACTAATGGGCTGAAAATTGAATAGAATAGTGCAGGCTTTTAACCTTTTTCTGAAAATAAAAAGGTCTTTTTCTGCTAAAGTCTTGGTGACTGAGGAATTTCTGTCCCCTATTCTTTTTTCTGTATGTCAAATAAGAGGAGTTCAGTAAAATGGATGATATTTGATGCCTTGGGAGGCAGCTCTTTCCTTCCTAAGGAGAAGAAGAGTCTTTAGGAGAGAGCAAGGGAGGGCAAACAAAGTGTCATAAGGAGGGCAACTAAGATGGTGAAGGATCTGGAGGGGAAGCCATATGAAGAACATTTGAAGTCACTTGGTTTTTTCAGCCTGGAGGACACTGAGGGGAGATCTCATTGCCATCTACAACTTCCTTGTGAGGGGAAGAGGAGGAGCAAGCACTGATCTCTTCTTTGTTGTGCCCAGTGACAGGACCTGAGGGCATGGCCTGAAGTTATGTCAGGGGAGGTTTAGGTTGGATGTTTCAAAATGGTTTTTCACCCAGAGAGTGGTTGGGCACTGGAACAGGGTGCCCAGGGAAGTGATCAAAGCACCAAGCCTGAAAGAGTTCAAGAACTGTTTGAACAATGTTCCCAGGCATATGGTGTGACTCTTGGGGCTGTACTGTGCAGGGCCAGGAGCTGGATGTTGATGATCCTTGTGGGTGTCTTCCAACTTGGCATATTCTGTGGTTCTGTAAGACCAACATTGCTGAGCACATCTCATACAGGTCTTGAGATCTTTGGTCCTCAAATATATTTTGACATCTGGGGTTTAATGCTCTTCTTCATTAGGAATCTTATGGCTAAAATGATGTTGTATGAAAATGTGCATCTTTTTCATATGCTCTGCTATGCATTTCTGATAGGCCCTCTCTCTTTATTATGACTTTAAATTACTTGTTTACTATGTGCAGTCATAATGCTGGGGTTTGGACTGTATGTAGCAGTATGTGTTGCTGATTTATATGCCTCAATTGCTGGCAAAAATAAAGATCAAAAGTAGCAGTTAATTCCTCAGGGAAAACAGATCAGATTGTGTAGATGGAAGCCTGCCCTAGATTCATGAATGAAGTATTGACTCATTAGTAGTTGATTCAGAAAAGTATTTTTTTTACCCATGAGTTAGGTAGTGTGCTTGTTTGCAATGTCATAGTATTTGCAAACAAAATAAAGATTACCTGGTTCCTAAGAGGAAATTATATGTGCTATTTGAAGTTTGCTGACTGTTTTTCACACTGGTGAACAATAATGGCACATTGGCAATTCTGACAAGAGAAATGCAGAAAGGTACTAAACTACATCAGGAGAAAACCACATAGGCTAGATGTAGAACACATTTCACATGCAGATCATTCCCTGCAGTAGCAGGTGGAGCAGTAATGCCTGACATGCCCCAGGATCTGACAAGACTCCAACCTTTGCTGGCAACAGCCAGCAAGGCAGTGAAATCATTTATGTGTTGTATGATCAGTCACTTTTAATGAGTGAAATGTAATGAACTGTTAAACATTCTGAGAAAATATTTTTGGAGAGAAAAGAACTTGGTCAAAGGTAACCCCCAATGAATTCAGGAAATTATGTCATGTATTACTTAAAACACTGTTAGCAATTTGTTTTGAGTAGTTCTGAACAGCAGTCTGTTGAGGAGGACAGGTGCCTTGTCATTCTTATCAGAAAGTACCCCTAAATATCTGTCAAGGATATTACTGAAACCCAAGGCACCACTTAAAGCAGCAGTCTGTTTCTCAGGCTTCTATAAGAAGTTCAGTAAGAAATATGTGATAAATATGTGATTATGCAATATAATTTATATACATGAGTGTGTATATATATATATATTTGTATTCTGTGGCATGTTTTTTTTCAGCCTAATGAGTTAAACTTCAGCTCTTTATTTATTTGCAATTTATTTGCAAGATTTTCAAAGGTTTTTTTAGTTTTTTTGGTTTTTTTAACTAAATGTACTATGTGTGTTTGCTTTCATATGCTGTTATTTAATGTGGAGCACACTAAGGCTTTTGGCTATATCAACAGTTATATATATGTATGCATACACTCTAAATGTGTAAAAACCCTCCAGCTGTAAATTAAAGGCTTATGAAAAGCAGTGAATTTCGTTTTTGTTGAAAACAGTTTCTAATATTTTTGTGGGATTGTTTTTTGTTTGATTGTTTTGCAGTTGAAGAATCTGAGTTTAGAAGAATTACAGATGAGATTAAAGGCTTTGGACCCTATGATGGAACGAGAAATTGAGGAGCTTCGTCAGAGGTACACTGCAAAGAGGCAACCTATCCTAGATGCCATGGATGCAAAGAAACGGAGACAGCAAAATTTCTGAGTTTGTTTCACCTTCAAACATAATATTAGGAGTCAGTGTGGACACTGGTAACTTTGTAAATCAGAAGGAATAAGATTATGAGAGTTTTCAGAAATCCAATCTGTTAGATTTTCCTTCACAAGCAGTGACAATTGCAGCAGTCAAGAACATTCATACGGTGTTCTGCAAAGACAGCAAAACACTTTACCGCTTGTTTGCATTATTAAATGTTTAATGTAATAGAAGTTTAATCTGTTACTTCCCAGTCTTTTCAGGTGTGTAGTGGTAACTTGGTGTTGTACATTGGGAATTGTGTTTTGGAGCACCTGGAATGATTTCTTGATTGTGCAACACTACCGAGCCTTATATTGCAATGTATTTTTCTCCCACTTAGTAGCATATTTATTATGTAATCTTTGGTTATTGTATTTATTTTATGCCTGTTTTCTGTTGGGAAGTATTAGGATAATATTGTGGAGAGCAGAGTCAAATTAGATAAAACTGCTATTGTAGTATAATGAAGAGCTGCTCACCACTCTATTATCTTTTAAAACTCCAATTTCAACAAATACCCCAATTCAGGACAGCACTTGAACATGTATCCAGCCCATTCATAGCAGTAAAATTTAGGAATAAAGTTAGTAATAGGCACATGTTTTTCTGCTCTCCTGAATCAGGGACTGTTGTAGTTGAGTAGTACAGTTGTTACACTACAGAGCATTCTTTGAGAGAGTATTTCTGTCGTTTGTACGCACACTGAGTCAGCTGTCATTAAACAAAAGTGCCTAATCAGTTTTAATTTTTGTTATTCAGGAGAAGCAATACTTACAGTCACTCCTTAAGTGTAATCTTCCAATTGCTATTGCAATTCTGACCAGTATAAACCTCTATTTTGCACCATAGTTTTATAATGAAGTAACAGCTACACTTTCTGGATACGTTTTTTGTTTCATTAGGGGTTTTTTTTAATCACTGTTTTGAGGGGAGAGGGAAATTATTACTGCTTTGGGGTTTGTTTGTTTTCACATTATAGCTACAAAGGGATAGTAATTTAAAAACCAAAGAAAATAAATTGAATACTTATATTTAATAAGTACAGAAAAGAAGCAACGTTTAATAGTGTTCTGAGGAGTTTGTCCTGCAATTGCTAAACATTCAAAATTCCTATACTTTTCTGTTGGTAGATTTTGGGGACTCAGAAAGGCAGGACCAAGCTCTTAATAGCTTTTTACAAGTTCTTCTCTGGTTTATGTTGTGGAATATCTACTGGTAGAATTTACAACATTGTGAGAAATATTTCAGACTTAGCAGAAAATGTGATCCACTCTCTGAACAATCTACTGTGTTCTCTATTGAAATCTTTACTATTTTTGCCTTGTATGTAAATAACTTCACTGTGATAGTCATACTTCTCTAAACAATACAGCTGAAAAGATCTTTACATTCAGCCTTTAGCTGTTAAACTTTGAATGGTGACTACTGTATGGGCATCTTCTCTCAAACGTTTTCTGGAAGTTAGTAATCATCTCATACCTCTTAACATTAATTGTCAACGTACATGGACCATTTAGATGAAGCAGTGCCTATTTTGGAAATGATTAATTATGTCACAAAGCTTATGCCAGTAGAAGCAAAAAGTTCTTACAGGATCAGCATTCTACAGCCATGCTGGTACCAGTACTTGGGTTTGAGCCATACACAGCCATCGCTGTCCTCAGCATGTGCTTGCATGCACACCATGCTCTGACATGTAAACCCTAGAGGCAAATAAATCTTAATTGTGATTGTTAGAACATCCTTATCCTCAACTCTCTTCATACTTCTTAGAGCAATGACCATTCCTTGTGAAAATGCAAGGACACAGAAGATCCATAAAAATTACTTTAGGCAAGATAAAATGCACCTGGTAGTCCTACGCCTCATATTTATACAATGAAATGATGTAAAGTAGAAAATGGTATAAACATATCACTGTGTCATTAGATTATAATCGGTATGCAGGAAAAAAATAACAGTACCAACTTCCCCCTATTACTATGGTTCTTACTTATTTAAAGTAATTTCTACTTCTTGAACTTTCTGTTCTCAAAAACTCAAAGATATGTGTGCATACATTGATTTGTGTAGATATACACACATATGTATTCATATCTATATATGTATAAGAGAAAATATAAAACAGGTTTAAACCATCAGGAGAGGAACCTAGCTTGCCTTTTCTTGGTGTGCCTTTTAAGCAAAGTGTCATTGTCTAGACACTCCTACCTGCATCCTCAGCAGCTAAATTTTCCCTTATTCAATCTTAAACTTTTCACACCAAAAATAAGACTTTGAGTAATGTGGCTTTACAGTGTAATAGACAATAATATAAAGTGATCACAAATTTCTATTTTGTGTATTCTGAAAACTTCAGTAATGTGGTACCCTAAAGACGAACTGTGTATCCTGAGGGCCTCCAGTAAAAGGCTATTTTAGACTAGAGCTGTTGCAGTCTGACATCTGAAAGCTATCAGAAGGTAAATGACATCTTTTTTTTCTATCCTGATGTATCTGCATAGAAACCACTCAGACTTTGTGCAAATGCGTGCACACAGAAATGGAATATACATGCATGAGAAAAATCTGAATGCCATGAATAAAACACGTAAAACAAGCTACTTAAAAGGGTGAAAAATAGCATCTGATGTACTGTAAACTGGGTTGGTACAGGATGTTTGTGACCAAAGAATACTTTCATGAATTAATATGAAATTAGTATGTTGCCATTCTGGTATGGTGCAAACTGCAGCCAGTGTAAGAGCTGCCTTGGGCTTCAGCAGCCGGCATATGGAGCTCTGAATCCTGTGCAAGCATTAACATAGAGAAATAGGTTTTGTACTCAGAGATGGATGCAACTTATTTTTTCTTTCTTCTGTTTATATAAGTGAATCAAATCATCCATGTTGTTGACTACACATCTCTGCTGGAGGATGAGCATCTCTGTAAAGGAAAGCCAATAGTACAATTATTAAGATATTTTAAAAGCAAGCCTTGCAGGAAATCTAAAAGAACTACTGACAAGTTAACCTTCAATAAGATTTTAACCAAGCCATTTCTTGTTTGCTTCTGACTTTGTATATGTAGGTTTAGTAAGTTAAAAAAAATTTTGAAAAATCATTGCTTATTACTAAACATTTTTAATAAAAGCTAATTTTTCCTGTATAATTGTTGACTTGTTCATTCTAACTGAAGCAAAATTATTTTAATAGTAACCATTAATGTTCATTTCCATAGTCATCCCTCATGTTTTGTTTCCTTTCTGTTATGCTGTGAGCACAGAAACCCACGTCTCTTAAAGTCAGCTCTGGAAAGGATTTTTCCAGGTCACAACAGTGCTGCAAGATCTGAGGATCTCATGAAAGTGGATCAGGCCAGAAGTCCTCAGTACTCTGTGGAAGTCCCTATCTCTGCACTCTGATGTTGCTAAAGGCCTAATCCTGAGACAGCTTAGCAGCACCCAAATGTCTTGGCAGTCCTCTTAGACATATTTACTTGGAGGTACTAGTGGACATAAGGGGTTTGAGTTGTTCCTTTGTTGTTATCATCACACTAGAAAACCAATAGGCAATGGATAGACTTAAGTAGAAAAAGTGCCTACATTTAATGTCTCAAATATAATTCCATTGCCCATTTCTTTTCTGATTTTTAAAAATTATTCTCTTAATAACTTAATAACTTGCCCACAAATACATTTTAGTAAAAGGAACTCATGACCACTGCTCCTTAGTGAGCCACGGTATGTTTGAAATCATAAAAGTCTGCCGCTAATCTGAATTAATCTGACATTTATTGGATATTATAATTATTTGCTTGTCTGCATTGCACAGTGTGTTCTGATGAGCGTGCACAGTGGCTTTGGGCTGCTTCTCCATTCAGTGTGTTGAACTTTCAGATACAAATATGGCTCATGGTGAGTGAATCCCTGCCCAAATACATGGGATAGCCTGACTCACCACAGAAAGACACTGGTCCTTCCAAGCAGAATGTGCACTGTACAACTTCTGTGAAGCACTTGGTGTGCATGTGGCTCTATCAGTGTGGTATGATGAGGGTTATTTTTTCTTAAGTGTATACCTGGTTATAAAGCTAATCAAAAAGACTTTATGAAGTAAGAAAGTCTTTATTTTGTCGCATCCTTAAATATGTGAAAATTCTTAAATAAGACTCCAGGTTATAGTGGCATTTCTTTCTGTGTTTCCAAAGGCAGTGATGGACGTTAAATAGTTTAGGTTGGAACAGATACCTAACATCATCAAGTCCAGCTGTTAACCCAGCACTGCCTAGTGCTAAACTAAACTAAACCACTAAGTGCCACATCCACGTGTCTCTTCAATACCTCCAGGGATAGTGACACCACCACTTCCCTGGGCAGCCTGTTCCACGGCTTGACAATCTTTTCAGTGAAGAATTTTGTCCCAATACCAAATTAAAACCTGCCCTGGTGCAACTGTGTCATGCAGCTGGCTGGGAAATTAGCTGTTGGATATTTCTATGCCAGGCTCTGATGCAGCAGTGTTATACCCACTGTTGACAATGAAAGCCTTGGAGAGGACACATCCTGCGTAGCCCATGTTGTTTCTCATGATTGTGTTGTGCCAGATGGAGTAATAGCTTAAACTTTTTGGAGAAAGGCAAATTACATTGATAGCTTAGTATGAAGTCATTAAGTTGCATTTGTGAAATACTTTTTCATAAAATGTATCTCTCCTCTTCGTTCAGTGCATTCATTCTGGAAAGGGCCTATCTTTTACACGGTATGCTCTCATCCATTTTGATTTGGTTTAATTTGTTAGCATTTTTAAAGAGTATGTGAAAATTCCTCATATTTTCCTTCTTCTCTTCCTCCTGCTCAGGAAAATGAATGTGGGCATTACATTTAAGAACATCCCCTGAGCCAAGTGTCCTTTGGACATAGTGGGCACATGCAAATGCCAGCAGCAGCTTTTATTGTTTTCTTCTATTCAGAGATCACTGAAGTGAAGTCTCAGGTGTCCTGGTTTTCCTTCCTTTGAAAGGATGGGATGATCAAATTTTAAGCAAATCTTTCAGAATAGTTGTTAGTCCCAGACCAGCAGATGCTTTGTACTTTTTTCCATTATATGCTAATGGAAACAGTCCTCAGGATAGATTCACACTTCATTTCACTAGGCCTTCTGAGAGTCGTCTGGGTTGGAGAAGAGTGATATTTGTCACAGAAACAGGAAGAAAGAAATAATTTTAAAAAATTTTCTTTGGGGAGAAGAAAAAGAATATGGCATCTGCACCTGGCTTGGCTGCTTGTGAGGCTAACTGTGGATGTGAGGAAAAAATGTGTTGGCTGACAAAAGCAAATCAGGTACAACCTACTGCTCTGCGTTGATATTTCACATCTGATTTTTTTGCATTCCTGTTTATTGTCTTCTATGTTCATGCTTTATTTATCCTATGTTTACTTTTAAGATAAAAGTTTTAATTTTTTAAAACCTTATAAATGGAAATATACTATAACAGTGCCAAGTAAATAAAAATGGTAAAAGAACCTAATCAAAGTCACCAAAGTGGGGATGTTTTCTCCTCCTTTCTTTCCCCACTCCTTTCTGGGGTTACAGAGGCTTCTGATGCCAAACATTTGTCTGTCTATGGAGAGACTTTTCATGCTCCAGCCCTGGAGCATGGATAGAGATGGTTTTATTGAGAGGGCTGAATGAGCTGTGCACCTGCTCAGGATGTCATGTAAGTGTTGTGCCCTGCAAGAAACTGCCGCTGTCCTCCTGCTCCTCTCCCTGCTGGGCCATGGTGCAGGCACTGAGGCTCCTGCAGAGCGTGAGGAACCAACATGCTTTGGAGGAAGCAGGGAGTCCTACTTTGCAAAGAGACTCAGTGTGAACCTGGAAGCTGTTGATCCCCAGCAGGGTAGCACTCAGCTCAAGTCAATGTCTGTGGTCTGGGAAGCCTTGCAGGAACCAGCTGTTGTCTCAGGGAGAAAGCCATGCTGTGGTGGCAAACAGCTTTTGATGCCACTTGACTTCATTGGCTGGACTGCAGTGTGGCCATAGCTCCCAATGAGGCTTGTTCAGACCAAGGAGTCTGAGAATCACATTTAACCCTTGGGAAAGATAAAGTTCCTTGTGTCTATTTTTAAACTGATGAACAAAAAAATATTTAGGAAATTAACTCAGAGCAGTGGAAGAGTTTCTGTTATGGCATCAGCTAACAATCTCTCCATGCTCTGTGCCAGGACCTTTCTTCGTGCATTAACACTATTCCTCAGCCTCCCAAGTTCATACTGTGGGTGCTGGGTTTAGCTTTGCCAGAAGTGATGGTGGGAGCACGAAGTTTTCATGTGCTGTAGGCAAACAGCCAGAGTTCTTGCCTGGTGCTGGTACTTGTTTGGTGCAAACAGGCCTTGCTAAAGGCCTCAGAAAATTCAGAGGGGGAAAATTCAGAGGGGATAAACTGGGCAGTAAGTAGGGAGCTACCCATACCCAGGCAGCAAGAAGACCTTGGAAGGAATTAAACTATAATCTGATTCTGGGCTCAAATACAGGTTTTCTGTCTGTCACAGTGGGGAAAAACGTTAATCGTATTCACCATTTACCATGGCACTGCAAACCCCAGCAACCTTAAAATTAGGTATCACAGCTTCAGAAGTTAAATTTGTAAATATACATGGCCACATGCTAATGTACCTGGATATATTTTCCTCTAATTGGCAAATTAATTAAGCCACATGTTGTTTACTAAAATCCTGGTTTCTTCTCCCTGTGAATATTTCTTCTGAGGACAGTTATTATATATTGCAGTTTCTCTCCCTATCTTCTCCCAGAAAATAGCTCAGCCCTCCTAGTCCTGTTTCACTCCTCTGGACAGTATTTGGAGCTGACCAGTGTAATTCTTCAGCTGTTCCTTTGCTGCATACAGGTGTGCACAGAAACAAGCACCCTGCCCCCCCCCATTCCTCCTTTCATTCCCTCGGTGTCACTGGAAGGATTGATGCATAAGAAGATGGCTGTGGCGCTCAGATGTTTCTAACTCTATTTTTTTTTCCCTGTTCAGATCTTTCTGCTGCTTTGCACTCCTGGGCTCCCAAGGCTTGCATGGTCACTGTTAAAAAAAGCCTCGCAGCAAATACATCAAAGAGGGACACCAAAAGCTTTTGAGTTGATTTATATGACACTAAGCCTTTTGTGTGATGCATCAATTGATATTTCATTTTTATTGCAGTATAGTGGGGTATATAGGCTTAACAGCAAGACGTGTCCTTTTGATCTCTCATCGCACATGAAAACAGGTGTCATAGTCCAGAGATTATGGAGGTCAAAGATTATTTGAGGAAGGATTAAGTAGAAGTACCACTTTTCATAGCAACCATATCCAGAAGCATGAGATTCTTTTAAAAGTGCAGGTGTTATTTCAGTCTAGATAAGTCGTATTTATTTGTCATATACAAATTTTTCCTGCTGAAAGAAGACTAGAATTTTTCAAAGTGTTTTGTATTAAAAATGCAGAAACAAGTAAAATGCTCCACTTATAAGTACAATTAATAAAATAATTTTTTCTGAGTCTCCTGAAATCCAGAAGAAATTTTGGGTTGTTTCTCGTGTTAGTTGATGTGCTGGTTACACCTGGGGAAGGATAGACTCAGAGAGGTTTTTCTATATGAAAACTTCCTCTGTGAGTTGATGGGACCAATTTAAGGCTGGTTTGGTTATTGACAGCCTGAGAAACCAATTGGAAAAAAGTTAGTTTGCTCCATGAAAACACATTTTGAAGGAGGTAACCCAGGAAAAAGCTCTCTTTTATTTCTAGTGGCTGAGCAGGTAACACCGACCTGGGCTCCCTCCCATGGTGGGGCTCGGCAGGCCGCTTGGGCCCTGTTTGCAAACCAAGGGACCTGATGGCCGGGAGGGGAGGAAAAGTTCGTTGATAAGACCTTAGCCCTGTTTCCTCCCCCGTGTGCCTGTGGCTCTGGGGGGCCCAGCTCCTGCTGCTGGCTCGGAGCAGCTTCGGAGGGGCCAGGCCCACCCAGCCCCTGCACGGCCTTGGGGGGAGGCAGCCAAGCCCCTGTCTGGGAAGCAGGGGTGGCCGTGGGCAGTGTGGGTGCTGCAGCTGAGCCCCAGAAAGGCTGATTGAGATCTCAGCTGCCCCTCACCCAGTGCAGCCTGGGCCTGGACCAGCCTCTGTAACTTCTCTGTGATAGATCATTTGACTAAAAACACCTGTGTTGAAAATCTTTGCCCAGAGAAAAGAAGGGAATCTCGGTTTTCTAAGAATAAAGCATGATCAGAGAGAAAAGAGATGAAGAGAACTTTTGCTTTGGAACAGTTCATTCTTAAAAGTAATACCCCATGAGTTTGACATGGCCCACAAGCACAGCTCAGAGAAGGCTGTGAAATTAAAAAGTGCCACGATTGCAAATTCCCGGGTGGCTGCTATTCATGAAAGTGAAGTCAAAGACAATCAAATTAAACCAAAACAGTTGATATTTACAGAAAATGGCCTTGAGGCGGTTCAGAAAATAATGGGGTCACTGTATACTGTTCATCACTGCACCGATTTATATACACATACAATTGCTTAATCCAAATCCGATTTATCAGAAAGTGAACAGAATTCTCTGATGTGGTGAGTACTGGTTCACTATTTCAATAAATACAACTGAAATACTGCTCTGACTCATTCCAGGAGTCTCTCATCCTATTAGAAACTCTAAAACAACCAAAAGCAATTTGGTAACCCAGTATAGGAATGTAGGTATCTCTCCTGCTAAGGAAACACATCCACCACTGATTGCTCATCTTTTATAAAAATAGATTCATTTTTGAGGCTGTTTACATTCCACAATGTAATGTGGGTAAAATCAATAGCAATAGTGTGGTATTAGATTCAACAAACCCAAGAAACATATTCCTCCTAGTTAGTGTAATTACAACTTTTGTGGACAAGCAGATGTTTAAACAACCACCAAATACGTAATCATTAGAATAAGTAAGGAATTGAGACTCTCTAGGATTACAGGACCAGCAATACAGTAGTCCTGCATCCTAAAAATCAATGCAAATTTATTCCAAGGGAAGATATAATTTTGAAGCCTTTTAAGTGTAGTTAGTGTTGATTTATTCAGCCCATCAACTGACATCAGTTTATACGTCTCATAGCACTTGTCTTCTGTTACTGCCTCCACAAAAAGCTCAATAGTTTGGTCCTATCTTTCAGCTGGAAAGATTTTTTTATTTGCACAGTGTTTGACTAATGTGAACTGAAGTGTTTAGTTCAGCTCTTTGCTCTAGAACAAGGAGCAACCATTCAGGCTTTTTAAGAAGAGATTAGTGCTCTATTTCTGAGCTGTCTTCCATGTCCTGTCCTGATCAGTGGATCGATGCTGCTCAAGGCTGAATGGGCACTGTGCTACAGAGCCAAACAGCTGCTATGTTCCTTCATCACAGCAAGTGACAGAACCTGTGTGGCTTCACCTTCCCAAAATATTGTCAGGCTGTCAATCTCATGGAGCACCATGCAGCTGACCCAGGGGAGGGGAGGGTATGTCTAACACCCCTGGCTGTGCTTAGAAATTTGAACTTCAAACTTTTGGAAGGTAGTCTCTGATTTTTGGTCCAGATCTCTAAATGAAACCATGCAAGACATGACTGTCCTGTGCACTTTGGAAGGAAAGAATTGAATCACTGTTCAGTTGCAGCTTTGTTTTCTGTTCAGGTTTATCCTTCTTTTCTGGGCTGCATAGGATTAATGCTTTATTTTAAAAGCCCAGAACTGAAATAGACTGACTTTTCATTCCCCATGGCTTTCTTCCCATCTTCTCTGGCAAGATGAAAAGATGCACTTTGCTTTTATAATACTGCTTTCTCAGGATGGAAATTTGTCAGGTGTCTTGTTTCAGGTATCATTAACTGTCTAGCAAAGCCTTGTTCTTCTGTATTCTTGGTATATCTAGACTGACCTTTCTTTGAGTCTAAAGGGATTCGTAAGGAAATCAGATGCACCTAGAAACACCTGCCACCTCTGTTCCTTTCCCAGCATGTTAAAATTGTTTTGGTGCTCTGGGGCTCCTGCCAAGTGTGAGGAAGCATATTTGTGTTTTTGTGTGCTGGTGGATGGGCCAGTGCTGTGTTACTATGCACATGAAGCGGAGTCCTTTGTGCTCTCCAGCACTGCCCTGGTAGCACTGGGGAGAGCACCAGTACAGTTCCAGTTTGGGGAATGTAGAGCCAGGAGAGCGGCTGCCCTCACCAGCATGTAAGGAAGGCCCAAGCACTTTTGCCATCAGAAGCATAAGCAAAATTTCCCTGTATTTATAAAGCATTTCCAATACTGCAGCTGAGATGGCCCTTGCAAAAATCAACTGCCAGACCTGGTAGTTAACTTGCCAGGCTGAGTAAGGAAGGTTTGAAGAAGGAGATACATCCCAGCTTTGGTCAGTTGTGATGTCCCTGTTGTGGGGCCTGCCTTGCCTCTCTGCTGACCATGCAAGAGAGGGGGAGATGCATAGGGAGAGTAGGGTGGGGATAAGCCACTCCTCTGGAAAGTGCTTGCAAGTGGCATCAGCCTCTTCCCCGGTTTCAGCTGTCTTCTTTAGAGCATGCTCCCACAGGGAATGCTGTGAACCAGCTCACCAAAGAAAAATACATCCATAGGTCCATCTTCCTTCAATAGGAAGGGATCAAAATGTTAAAAAATGATCATGCTAATGGTGCAAGTAGGAAGGTGTGCCTTGGTATGGAAAGAAGAAACAGCATAGAGAATAGATTTTTCCCAAAAGTAAATCACAATTTTGACATGTTATCTTTTGCCATACTTGGAAAACCTAACATAGGGAGGTGGTAGCCCATAGTCTGACGGGCCTAGGCACTGATACAATAGAAATAAATTAGAATTTTCCTAATGGTAATCAAATGGATGGTCCTTAAGAGAGCTCTGGTAGGGTGTCAGTATTCAGAACATTTCACAGAATGGGACAGAACATGAATTTCAAAAACAGCATAATAATTTGAAAGGATAATTTCCGCTGAAAGTTGGTGGGATTGATGTTCCTAAGTCAGGAACTCCGAATCCTCATTTTGCTGTGTTACAACCCCACCACATCACCTTTCCTCATATGTCATGGAGTCTGCAGGAATAGCCATGTCAGGCCATGGCAGATAGAGAGGGTGAAGCAGGAGATACAGGACTTGGCATGGGCAGCACAGCAGCTGCTGGCAAAGCAAACTGTGCTGCTGTGTGAGTACCACTCATCTTCTAAGTAAGACTAAGAGTTTTCTTTGAAAATCAACAGTGTCATCAGTGGAACAGTCTGCTCAAAGCTACACAGACTTTTGCACCACAGAACACCTGCACACTGGGTGACAACAAGCAGATGTTGGACCATGCATCTGAAAGTGGGCAGCTCTTAGGCTGCTTTACATCTACAGAAGAAATTGTCAGATTTATAGCAGTCTTTGTCCAATTCCTGAAAAACTTAGCCCTATTTGTATCTGAACAGGGATTTGTGAGAAGCCAGAACCCATTAATACCCTTAAAGAAAAAAAGCAAAGAGTAGGAGGTGCTGATGTTTTTTTGCACTTCTGTGAAGCTGAAATGCTGGATTTGTGCCACTGCCTCTTAAGGCAAATTCATGTGTTTATCCAAGTGAGGGCCTACATGATTTAGGGTTGTGTGTAAAGGGTGAGGCAATGTCAGGCAAACAAATTTCTGCAGTGGGAGATCAGTGTGAGTCCCAACACCTGTGAGATGATTCTCCATCCTCATTTTTAGCAGGGCAAATAAATTCCAGAGCCAGACCTTTGCCAGCAGTGTCATATGATCTCGGGAAACACTTTCTAGACAGTTTGGAGGTTGCTTCCTCCACTTGACAACCCATAATTTTCTATCTGAGAGGTGAAGAAATCCACAATCTTTAATGAGAGTTATGTTTCTTAGCAGCTTCAGTGATTGCTCTGTAGAACTGTTGCTTTGAATAATGTATTACCCATTGCTCTATTTTTAACCCTATAAATTATTCTCAGATGAGAAGCATAATCTTTTTTTTTTTTTTTTTTTTTTTGAGGAGAAAGGCAGAATCAGTAAAAGATGCTTCAGAATGTTCAGATGGGAACATTCTTTTACCCTGTCTGAATAGTGTGTGACTTGAAAGTTAGTTACAGAAAATCAAATTAATTTCTGGTGTAACTTAATGGGAAGCCAGGTGCATAAATTGGAAAACAAAATAAGAATAACATAATGAGAAAAGAATAGTTCTGGCACAACACTGCACCAAGGGATATGAGTGGTGCCTTGGGTTGAATGTTGTTTGAAAGCACCATCAAAGGTAGATTAAAGTCAGGAGTATTGTGGGAGGAAATGGATAACCAGCACAGCAGGAGCAGTTACTCCAGGGGCTTTCTGCTGCTTATATGTGCACAGCTGGGGCCTCTAGGGATGGGGTTATTTTGGAAGAGATGAAAGGTCGTGTCAAGTTGATTTAGTGCCTCCAAATGCTGGTGGTATGTTGTTTAGTCCCTAATCTGTCAGGTACAGAACAAGAAGCTTGTACTGTTTGTTCAACTGAAAAATGTGGGTTCCTCACCACAATCACCAATTAAGAGCATTTCTAAGAATAGAAATCTAGCCTGATGTGCATGTTTAGAAAATCTCATCTTCACAATGAGGCCCAGGCTTCTCTTTGATACTCAGAATGTCCTGAAACTTAAATCAGTTCTAGATCCCTGGTGAAAGACAATTTTTTATGCATTTAATTTCCATTTTGTGGCATAAAACTGAGTTCTTGAGTGCGTTACACACTACTGGGACAAGACACACAGTACAAAGAGCACCAGATACAGTAGTTCCCTGCAATCTTGTAAAGTTCTATACAAAAAGGTACAAATACTGGAGGTATTAAATTTGGAAAACTAAATGCAAAGTTTTTTAGTTTTAAGTTTGCAATGTGGAGTAGCTCATGCTCTATATAACAGGAGAGGAAAAACCAGTCTGTTTTCAAAATGGAAAGTCTGCAGGGAAAGAGAGAATTAGCAACTGATGAAAGTAAATGAGTAACAAACCAGGCAATAATACAAAATCTGAACATACATAAAAAGCTTAATCACAATCTATATATAGATTTTACATCTCAGGAACATAATGTAACATATTGCTTCTCAAGGGCATCTCTAACTCTACTAATAGCCTAGATTTGTACTAGAAATCCAGATTCTCTAACAGTTTATTCCTGGCAATAAAGCAAGTTACCTCATTTGAAATATTACCACAACTCTCATTTAAATAATACAAAGCTCTCAGACGAAAGAGAGTAGGCACAGCATTTTCACTGGTCTCACAAAAGTGACTGTCACAGGCAGGAGGAGCACAGGCCAAGACAGTGTTCTTCAGAAAACTGCACATCCATACTAAGAAGATTTCTGACCATGGAAATTTTCCAACTCTGAAGTGGTCAGTTAGTCCTCTCATTCTTCAGTTCTGACCCAGTGGGTTATGGAAGGGCAGATGCCCTGCTCTCACACAACAGGGAGTGAGGAAGTCTGGCTTAGGTACTGACTATGCAAAAAATACCCCACCTCTCCTCCCCTTGAGACTTTGGAGAGATTGCATTTTTTCTTCAAAGTGTAATGTAAACATTTTCCTGTAGCTTTATTTAATGAGAGGTAAGTTTTCTCAGCACTTACTTGCACTGAGCCCTAGAACAGGCATTACTTCATAAAATGTCAGGAAAAGTGTGCCTTGTTCTTCCTTACCTAGTTATTTTGGGGCAGCTAAGACAGCAACATTACTTTAATCATTAAATTGTTATTCTGCTCAGTGAAAAATTCTGTTAGTCATAAGCAAGTATTAAAACTGCTGTACAATACTGTCCATTGCTCAAACATAATAAATCTAAGCAGAGGTAATGCAAAAAAAAAGGGCTACATCCCCTAGCATGGTAAGAGGAACAGGACTTGTAAAAAGAAAACTGAAAGGAAGCTTGAGAGGTATAAACCTGTGAAAATACGTATGCAAGGCCATATGGTTGCTGTCTATAAATACACTAAGAGGAAAATGAAATATTTAAGCTGAAGAACAGTGTTGGCAAAAGAAAAAAAAAAAAACTGGTATAAAGCAGCCATTAATAAAATTGTACTAAAATTTGTGCAAAAAGTTGAAGAGCAGCACAGCTCTGGAATGGTCTTCAGGAGGAGAGGGGGAGCAAAAATGTGACTACTTTTAACATGGAGTTAGTTAAGTTTATGAAAAGAATTCCTGTGCACTGTGTGAAGTAATTGTCATGATAATAAGAACATCTTAAATTTCAGTACTTTATTTATTTAGTGTCTTTGATCAAAAGCACTTATATAAAAATGCAATAATGAAAATTCCTTTCAACCAGTACAATAAAAGTTGGAATTCCTTGGGTATTTCATTTTCTTTAGTAAAACGCAATTTGGACACGTTCCAGTCAATATTTGCAGAAATGACAGAGCATCAGCCCTGCAAATAATAATAGATCTAGAACATAAGATAAGCTATAGGTTATTGAAATGATGTGTTGCAAAGTTAAATCCAACTTTTGCAATGTTAGACTAGCAACAGCTGAGGGAATTTGTGGCTCTTTGGCAAGTCTACTGGTCTCACCAAATAACTGCTCTGAAAGTCCCTTTTTTTCAGCTCTGTAAATCTACTGCTTATGAAACTGAGATAAAACCACTGCTTGCAGCTGAGTTCCTCAAAAGCCCTGACCCACAGACACAGTTTGCAGTGTCCTTTGCATCAGTGAATTTGCCACCCTTGCAGCATGTAACCTGGCTGAAGGGTATGTGCTCACACCCACCTCTTCCTCCCTGTGTTTCTTTCTTGGTATTTCAGTTCAACAGGTGACCTCACGCTGCTCCCTGTGTTAGGTGGCTGTTTGTGGGTGTGTCATAGTTTACACGTATGCAGTATGAATCAGGGACACAAGTGTTGAATTTATGCCTGGGAGTCAGCATAAATTGAATTGAACCAGCCCTATCCAGGAGTGTAAACCTTAGCAAAATGTTTCAAGTTTGGACACCAAATTCAGGTTGTCTAGGTCTACCTTCAGGACCATGTATATGGCACTTTCAATTTCAGGGACAGCAAACAATGGCTTGCCAATTGACTTATAACTTGTGCAGGCTGTGTTGAAAACTGGAAAGGTTGGAAAGGACCTTTTCCTCTCATACTTCATGGCCTAAATCAGCTACTAACTGATGTGAGGGGAGGGTGTTCAACAGAAGTGGGGTGGAGGGTAAGTTATTTCACACTGTGTATTCTGTCATAGATCACTGGGCAAACAGAAATCTGATCCTGGGTGCTCAGCTTTCTGGTTTTTAGGTGGACCTGATACAGCATCAAATGATCCAGACCAAGCTGCAACTTCTAATAGCCTAAATGAGGCAATTACCTATTTATACTGTATCTGCTTTATTTTATTGGTTGAGCCACCCTTTGTCATGGTTTAAAAACACAGTCTTCCAAACAAGACAATTTCAGCTTTAGTATTTTAATTTCTCTTCTAACTAGCTTGAATTTAATTTCTGCACCTCTCTAGTCTTCACAAGTAAAACTAACAAAAAAATTAATTGGAACATTATATGTAATGAATGGGATGGAACAGCAGTAGGATCTGAAGAGAAATACTGTTCTGCCCTCTGAGTGCCAGTAGTTTGTTTTCTAGCACAGAAGTAAAAAGGGGGAAGCAGTGGCTTCTGCCTGTTGACTACAAGTGTTTGATCTCTGTACAGTTGTGTAAGGGAGGAGACTGAGCACTCAAAAAACAACTCTATGCAGATTCATTATTACTCTTGAAATTGCATATGATCTGTTCTCTCATGGTTTTTTTTAAACAAGTACATGCCAGCCCTTGAAAGGATTTAAATTGACTACATCACAGAAGTAGGTAGGAGGATCTACCCACAGATAGTGCAGTATTAAGCTCTTTATCTGTTCCTTTCTTAGGCCTTTATACTCTCCCTTAGCTGTAAATTGAGAGTTTCTTTCAGAGTGAAAATGGTTTTTTGCTTAGAGATTCCTTGGCAGAAATTTTAATGGAATTGTCTGTCATCAACACCTGCTTTCGAGCTTTACTGATAAAATTAGTTTTTATATCTCAGCATCACATATGGCATCTTTATAATTAGTCTTTTTGCAGTATATGAATGTCAATTCCTAAAATGCTGCCTGTACGAATCATGTGGGAATATTTCACTTCATTAATCAAATCCAAGTTTTTCATTGGCGCTTCTAATTGTTTAAAGCCCACATCTTCATGTGGCTAATCTCAAAACCATTTTGATGGACTGATACAAGCAGCTGCACTGGGACCAAGCTGTGAGCAGATCCCTTCTGGAAATGGGATCCTGAGAGCTCTATATGGGCCTCCATACCTAGAGTCACTTGTGGAAATGTAGTCTGAATATATATCTGCCTGAAAATGAGGGATGGCCTTCTTCAGAGGACTCAGTATTGGTCTAATATTGGAAACAGAGGAAGGTTTATGCCCAAGAGATTCTGAAAAATATTACTATACATAACATTTTAAAACAAGAACACCCAGATTTACACATACTCAAGAGTTAGCAAACTTACAGGTGTTTTCAGGCAAGTGATGATCAGAATTACTGGTCAGCAATATAGGTAGAAGTGTTCCTGTATCAGTGACTCACAGATGACTGTTTCAAACTGTTGTAAAATGCATGGGAAGTCCTATACTAGTATACCAGTATAGGTGATAGGTGTTCTTTTCATTACTCATGTCACAGGTGAGAATTTTTATTCCACTTGGGTACATTCATTTCTCTGCTCAGATGAGAAAATGCACAAAGTAACAGATCATCACTATACCAGTAGCACTAATGTCATGGAAATGGTAACATTTATATGGAAAAGTCAGCATTTAGTACCCTTATGCAACAGGATGAAAATGTGCAAACTGTTAACTTGAAATAGAAATGTCTTTAGTTTCTCAAGTGCAAAGTGCAGTGTCAGCAACACTATCTTCTAGGAAAAAAAAACAAAACAAATAGGAAAACATTTATAAACATAGCTCTTGATAGCTCTCATGCAAACTGCTGTCAGACTTGTACGCTAATGCAGTGAATCATTCAGGCTCAGCTCACTGGGGGTACTCCTGCTCATGTTGGTCAGACTGGCCATAAGGGATTTAACTTTATAAGCATAGTAGTCCCTTAAGTTGACAGATGGAACTTCTTTCATGCCATCACCAAAATCACAGCTTCTCATGGCACTCTCTAACTGCTTCTGACGCCTATAGAAGTGGGAGAATTTATTAAAGATCAGTGTAATGGGAAGCACTACCACTAGGATACCAGCTAGGATGCATGCAGATGCCGTCAACTTGCCAGCAGTACTCCCTGGCACCACATCCCCGTAGCCAACTGTGGTCATGCTAACAGTAGCCCACCACCAACAAGCAGGGATGGTGGCTAACCCCTCATTATCTTCTTTCTCAATGGTGTAAGCCACTACTGAGAAAATGGAGATGCCAACAGAGAGGTAGAGTAAAAGAAGCCCTACCTCTCTGTAGCTATACTTCAGGGTGGCTCCAAGAGACCTGAGACCTGTGGAGTGTCTAGCAAGCTTTAATATGCGGAAGATCCTCATGAGTCTCAGGACTTGTGCAACTCTGCCTAAATTTGCTAAAGTCGGACTACTTTCCACCACCAAGTTGACAATTAATGTAATATAAAATGGAAGGATAGACATTAGGTCAATCAAATTCAGGGCATGCTTGAAAAATTTTAAAAAGTCAGGAGCTACTGCAAATCTTGCCACCAGTTCAAAAGTGAACCATGCAATACCAAAATGTTCCACGATTTCAAAGCGAGGGTCTTCCTCGGGATTCCCGTTGCTGTCAACAATCTGGAAGTCTGGGAGGCTGTTCAGGCACATGGTCACAATGGAGCCCAGCACCACCACTATTGAAAGGACACTGAAGATGCGGCTTAAAACTGAGTACCCAGGATTATCCAAAGCAAGCCAGAGCTGCCTCCTGATGTTTCCAAAGGGCTGCTTGTCAAATTTAGAGGCATCATTGTAGAATGCCAAAATCTCATCAAAAGAAGATGTCGTACTTTCCTGGTCACTTTGTTCCTCCCATTTCTCTTGGTCTGGCTCCATTTTCCTCCCATGATAGCTATAACTGCAGCAGGAGTCTATAAAGAATTCATTGATTCCCCAGTATTCAATCTCCTGGCTGAAAGAAAACACACAGAGTTCACCCATCACATGGAGCTTGCCAGTGTTATAAAAATGTAGCACGTAAGGAAAGAGCTCAGGGTTCCTGTCAAAATAAAATTCATTCTTGGTGTCATCATAGTCATCACAAAGCTCCAGTATCGACTCCTTTGAGTGGCAGCTCAGCAATTTGCCCAACCTGGTCTCAGGGAACCTTAATAATGTGTTGGATCTCATCTTTTTCTTAAAGCCTCCAACGTTGATGCTGATCTCATTGTCTTCAAAATTCGGTTCAGATAAAGCCCTCAGACTCTGCCCTGTCATAGTGAGCTTCTTCCAAATGTGGGTAGGGAATGAAAACCTAGGATACAATTACACAGAAAGTTGGCAGAATGAACAAATCTACAGCATGTTCACCTACTGATGTTCTTTCTTTCTTTCTTTCTTTCTCTCTTTCTCTCTTTCTCTCTCTCTTTCTCTCTTTCTCTCTCTCTTTCTCTCTTTCTCTCTCTCTTTCTCTCTTTCTCTCTCTCTTTCTCTCTTTCTCTCTCTCTTTCTCTCTTTCTCTCTCTCTTTCTCTCTTTCTCTCTCTCTTTCTCTCTTTCTCTCTCTCTTTCTCTCTTTCTCTCTCTCTTTCTCTCTTTCTCTCTCTCTTTCTCTCTTTCTCTCTCTCTTTCTCTCTTTCTCTCTCTCTTTCTCTCTTTCTCTCTCTCTTTCTCTCTTTCTCTCTCTCTTTCTCTCTTTCTCTTTCTTTCTCTCTCTTTCTTCTCTTTCTTCTCTTTCTCTCATTCCCTTTCTCCTTCTTCCCTTCTTTCTTTCTCTCCTTTCCCTCTCACTCCTTTTCCCCTTTCCTCTCTTTTCCACCTGTTCACTCGCTTTCCCTCCCTTTTTTTCCCTCTGCCCCCGTTTTTCCCCTTTTCCCCCCTTTTCTTTTCTCCCACTGAAGACCTTGAGGGAGGCTCCTTTGTTCCCGCTGCAGCCTCCTGTCCCTCCCCTCGCCCTTCACCTGGGCTGCGGCTATTGCTCCCACCATCCCTCGTTATTCACGGCCTTTGTGCCACCGGGGCTTGCGCGGACCTTTCATTCCCTCCCGGCCCCGTCGCACAAGGAGCCCCCGCCGCCGCCCGGGCTCTCGTCCCTCGGCGCGCCTCGGGGGCCGGAGCCCCGCTCCGACCCGCGGGGATC